>WAAF01010264.1:0-328747 GCA_013400475.1 Tricholaema leucomelas | reverse complement strand
CCAGTTTAAGAGGGACAGGGATCTGCTGGAGAGGGTCCAGTGGAGGGCTATGAGGATGATTAGAGGACTGGAGAGCATGGCTTGTGAAGAGACGCTGAGGGACCTGGGGCTTTTTAGTCTGGAGAAAAGAAGACTTAGAGGGGATTTGATAAATGTTTATAAGTATCTGAAGGCTGACCAGGAGCAGGGGGACAGGCTCTGCTCACTTGCTCCCTGTGATAGGACAAAGAGCAATGGGTGTACATTGCAGCAAAAGAGGGTCTGCCTCAACACAAGGGGGAACTTCCTTACTGTAAGGGTCACAGAGCACTGGAATAGGCTTCCCAGAGAGGTTGTGGAGTCTTCTTCTCTGGAGACTTTCAAGGCCTGCCTGGATGTGTTCCTCTGTGATCTGTGTTAGATAGGATTGTCCTGCTCTGGCAGGGAGGTTGGACTGGATGATCTCCTTTGGTCCCTTCCGACCCCTAACATCCTGTGATCCTGTGATCATATATAATAACTTTTTGTATGTGCTTTCTTTTGTGTTTACGTGGAATATTAAACCTTTTTGGACAGATTTATTAGTGATTGCACTAAATTTGTATAATTAGTAAGCCTTTGAATATTTCTTAGATCTAGCTTTCTAGATTGTGGATGTGCTGAATTACAGGGACTCTTTAGGAAACCGACTGGCAAAATCTGTCATATGAAAAACTGTTTCTGCTCTTGCTTTGCTTTGGTTTAACGAGTTACTTATTTCTGTGAGGACCTTCCCTTTTGTCCTGTGTTAGCACAGTTTATTTAGGAGATTCTTTACCTTTTGTTAGGTACAAACTCCTGGAAAAGTCACATCTGTTCTGTCAGTAAAATCTCACGCTGATGCTTATCAATGCTTCAACTACTACTAGTAGTACTGACATCCCTCTATAAAATGTTGTTGATTCTTCCCACATACTTGTCCATGTGCTTACTCTTGTTGTTTGTGCCGTAGTCTAAACTGTTTGCTTTGGTGCAGGGCTGTACCAGAATTCCCAGACTGCTAATTTTCTGTTTAAATGATACAGTATTTGACTCTGTCGTTGCTGTCTTATAGTGTGAAATTTATTACTTTAAACTACACTATAGTTGTTAGATCATTACTTTGTATGGAAATTTTGGGTAAAAGCTATCTGATCCTGACGACTTGTTGTTAATGTCTTTGTCTAGATTATCTTCTGCTTCTGATTGCTTAAAATGCCTCTCTGTTCTACCCCTGTGGAGAAAGACTGTTGCAGCAGCTCCCGTCAGCTCTTCTACAATGAGCATTGGGAAAAAAGCAAAACTAAAATTCTCCAATGTAAGCTTTTCTAGTACTTCTGTCTATTTGAAATCTTCCTTTATGTCTCAGTCACATAGCTACCCTACAGATTCTTAATGCATGTTCATGGAACAGGTTTTAACTGCAAATTGAGAGTTATTTAAAAAGTTAATGTTCAAACTTATTTTTTCTCTGCATTTTTAAAATCCATGTTTAATTAGATAAAGTTCATGGAAAGTTCTCCCTCACCCAGTTTTCACTGTTTAAGAAAAACATACACTTTTTAAAATATGCTTTTCTACCTAAAATGGCCTTCTCCAATGTTATTTTTAATCAGAGTGGCTTTTCTGGGTTTTTTTGTGCTGTGAGCTTCCTACAGTATGCAGGTGATTGCTGTCGTGTGCGAGCATTTACCTTTTAAATAGCATCTTCATTTTCATTTTTCTTACCTTTGTAAAATTTATCTTCATGAGAATTAATATTTTTGTTCTTGCTGACCCAAAGAGGTTTAATGCATATTACAGTTGCTATTAGTGGATGTTTGATTCAAGATGTTTTGTGGACTGTTTTCTCCTGCATCAAATGTTTATTCTGCTTTTTAGGATAGTTTGGAGAAGGAGTAATTTATGGTGTCCAAAATACAGCAGTTCTCATAGCTGTGTTTACGTATGAAAGATAACATTCCTGTTATAAAAGGGCAATTTCAAGAGGACATAATAGCATCCTTCCAGAGCCTGAGAGGAGATCATCAGGAAGACAGAGCCAGGTTCTTTACTGTGGTGAATGTTGGAGAAAATATGGCACAGTGGGCATAAATTAAAATAAGGAGGATCTAGCTGGATATGTTAACTAAAGTAACAAGTATGGTGGAAGTGTGCAGTGGGATATTGTGAGTCGTGCATTAGTGTTGAATTTTTGGCCTTTTTAACTTTTAGGTGCTTCACAGGGTAATTATGACATTCGTTTAATATTGTACTTCCTAAAATAAAAGGAACAGGTACTGGAAAAAGATAGGAATCTTTTGGACTGTTCCTATCGCTATTAAATGGTGTTCCCATTCCGTAGTACATGGTTAGAATGCTCTTCAAGATGTACAATCTAGTAGTGTTTGTGGGTAGCATCTGGTCGTGTAGGGTTTGGATATAGTTTTTGCAACTTATCTGTCTTGATGCAGGATAATAACATTTAGAATTATGGAATCCTCAGGGAGTCATTAGTGTTAATGTTCCAGCAATTCAGAAAACAGATTTAGATTGTTTTCACTTCTGTATTCCTAACTATCTCAAGAGAAAATATGTTTAGGTAAAAACAACTCCTTCAAGGCATTTCTAGACTTGCAAAAGTGTTGTAAGCATAAATGGAGAGATGAAAAATATCATTAGATCTCAGCAAGTAACTTGGAGATGTCAAATACGCAGAAGTCCTACCTTTATTTGTGGTGGCAAATCACATAATATTCTTTCATTTAATATAGGAAACTTTATCTAGACTATCAGTGAAAAATTGTTGTCTGAACTATTCTTAACTTGTAGAGGCAGTATTATTTCCTCCATTATATGTTCAAATGTATTTTTCAACTGGAATTTGTTACTATACAGTAGAGCCTTCTGAGGAAGCTCTTAACCTCTGGTTATAGTTGAGCTTCCTTGTAGCCCTCTTTTCTTAAACTTGGAATAAAAAATAAGGTGAGTTTCACTGTTCTTTGTTGCCTTAACAGAAGTCTATCACTTCAAATTTCCTGTAAGACATACTTTGATTATTTATAGTTTTAATAAAGTGATTCATATAGCTGAAGTATATCAAAGTTCTTGTTAAAATTTGTGTTCTGTTAGCTGAACTCCTTTACATTTCTGATTTCACAGTTGAGAAGTGATCTTTTTCTCATAAAAACATGAGAACAGCCATACAGGTTCAGTCAAGAACAGAAGAATTGGGCAAGCTTAAATCACACTTTTTCTAGTATGCTGGCCACTTGAAGATTGGCAGCTTAAGAAAAAACCATCTTTGGCACAGAATTTACTGCTTTTCAGATGCAGGTTTATTTTTTCCTTTTCAGTGAACATTTCCAGATTTAATTTGAATGCAAAAAGTATCTACACCACAAAATGGCCACATTTTACAGCTGGCTATGTAATGAACCATCTCCCATTCATTTTCAGCATTTGATATCCCAGACAGCTACCTCTTTTTAATGCTTCAGGTATAAATCTAAACAGAAGCTAAAACAGGACGTAAATGTTTTATCCAATTTCTGTATTTGCAATTGAATACAGTGCAAAAATCTCAAGTATGTAACTTAAAAGTATAAAGTTAAGTGTAAAGTTTCTTCATAACAGGAATGTTATCTCTCATAATGAATCCTATTTGAAATGCTAACAGAACTGTGAATACAGAAGTGTTTCGGAACTCCAGCATAACTGACCAGAGAAATATATAACAACAGATGAATATACTCATTTCGTACAGGTGGGTATTTTCTTAGACCAAGAAATAACATGTATTGCCACTGCAAGGCAAGACACTTCTTGTCTTCTTTACACAACATAGAGAAAGTGATGGATTTCTTGAGACTGGTCTACATTGCAATCCCCAAATTGCAGACTAATCAAGGTATGCAAAAGTGAGGTTTAAACTGGCTCACTGGTGGCACTGTGTAGTAGTGGGTTTATCACCACAGTATGACTGATCCTGCTGAGAACCTTCAGCAAAGTATGTGGTGGGGTGAATGACGAAACAGTTGCATTGAAATGGGAGTTACTGTATGATGTGCTGAAAAACATTTTTCTTTCTTTATTTGGGCTAAATCCAGGCACAGGTTGCCAATTTTGGCTCCAGCTATGAATGCTGAAAACACAACATCCAACATTTTCTCTTTATAATAGAAGGTAATAAGTTTCAATTAGGCTTTACTCTACCAGGATTCTGTTAGTTTCTATGAGCCTAAGTATTATTCTTACTTTCTACTTCAATTTCAACAGAAGTGCTGAAGTAGTTCTTAAATTTGGTAAAGATTTCAAAGACGGGAAGGACTGCAGATACCTGCAGTACAGCACAGTTCACCTAGGCCTTTGGTTAGCCATGTTAACCAAACCTAAACAGTAAGCATTCTCCAATAAGCTATAGCCTTGTTGATACAACTGCACTTGTAGGGAAGCAAAAGTAATGACTTCTGTGTTGTCAGGTGAGAAAGGATAAATTAAAAATTCTAATCCTTTTTTTGAAGCTGTGTGTGGCCCATAACCTGCTACCGTCCTGTATCCAGTGGCTTGCTCAGGAAAGGGAGAGCAGTAAGCACTCTGCACTGAGTGTAGTGATTTACTCTGTCAAGATGTGCTAGGCATTAGGTACTGTATTCCTAAGGGTGTCTCGGAGTTCGAGCTTTCTCTGTTGGCATGTGTCAGTAATGGTTTCATGTTGAATGAAGATCTTTCTCATTTTGTTAAGACATGAACTTTCTCCAATGTCAAAAGATAAGACTTCCTCTCTTACCCAGTTTGCCACCATCTATATTTTTAAAAAACCTCAACTTGTAGGGATTAGGGCCACGACTAAGATAGGAGATTATTATATTAATGAAAAAAATCCCTGCCTTTAAACAGTTTTTTTACTAAAAGAATTTGTCATTGTCTATAAACCCATTAGAAACTTAGCTGCCATTACTTCAATTCCCAGCAATCTTACCACTTTTGCAGAATGCATTAGTTTGGGGTTTGGGGTTTTTCTTCAGCCCATACTTTCCCATTTTTTATTTTGTAAAGCATTTTTTCTGTGTCTTGAAGTGTTCTTTTTGCATTGCTCTTGTTTTCTTTTATAATAGCACTCCTTATTATGGCATTTGCTGATTATTAGTCCTGTTCCAAGGCATAAATTGTGAAGGGAAGGAAATGTGCTGAAGCTTACCTCTCCAAGGCTGTGCACGATGGTGTACAATTTATTTTTCCATTTAATTTGTGGGGATTTTTTTTCAGCCTTTTTTGTGTCAGTGTTTAAAAGCAGACTGTTGCTTGCACCGTTTTGTTCGAACCTTTGTTTCATCTTAGGGGGCCTTTTGATCAGAAGTGGGTGAATGAGTCACAGCTCATTGTGAAACAATTGGCTCTTGAGGTCTACATGGCTGTGCCACACTAGTTCTGGTCAGTTTGAGAATAGTGTACCTTTGTGAAACCTAATTGGTTGGTAGTGTACAACTCATAATGCATCACTTCTCTGTTCCATTTAAATAGAAGAGAATTGCATTTTCTGTCTGTTAAATTTCTTAGTTAAAATCGGGGTTTGAGGACATTGTTTAGTAATTTGTATTATTGGTGACCACTAGTGAACCTTCTCTTTGATCACTCAGATCACTTAACATCTCCTTTTCTTTGCTTTTTTCAGTTTCTCTCTGTTTTATGCATGGCTTCATCTTGGTTTATTTACACTAAGCTTTTTTTTTTCATCTTCTTGATGTACAGTTAGCCCTAGCTTGTGAGTAGCATTGGAAGATTCTGGTCTCTCAAACTCTCTTGTCCTTATTGCGGTCTGGTATGGAGCTTGTCTTTTGCCAGAATTGTCTGATTTGAAAAACTTAGCTGAACTTAAATTGCTGGTAAGGGTTGTGACCTCTGAAGTTTCAGACATTTACATCTTTAGTCACATTCTTTAACGATGAATGCTACCCACTAACTTCACTACGTTTTCTTATGACATACAGTGTTTCCTTGCAATTGTGGCTTTTATTTAGCATCTTCAATGTTTCAGGTTTTTTGTAGGAAAAGTATGTATCAGCATTCAGGTATTTCTCTACTATCTATCTATATAAAATTTAACTGTTCACTTATTGCTTGCATTACTTTGGATGTCTAATTAATTAATTTCCTTCTTGTATTTCCCCCAGAAGCTCTCCTAAAATTTCTGATGATCTATTCTCTCATTTTGGCATATTTTGTTCCTCAATGGTTTCTATTTTTTCCACTTCTCATCTTAGTATTGTTTGATCTGATTTACTGCATTTATGTCTTTTGGAATTGTAATTGCTGTTGTTAATTCTGTCCTCCAGCAGTTCCTTCCCAATAACAACAATGGTTTAATCAGACTGGAGTGGATAACATTGATAAGTGCACTCCCATTGTTGGAAATCAAAGAAAATTCAGTTTAGAGTCTTCATTTAATATTTTATGTTCCTTAAGTACATACAGTCTGTCATTGTTACTGTGGTTGTTTTCCAGACCCTGATCTGTTGTGAATAGATGACTCTACAAAGTAATGATTTCTGGGTTTAGTGCACATATATTTAGAGAAAATGATGGGTAAGTCTATAGTATGGGATGTCAGGTTATAGCAGTTTTGTAGCAGTTAAAATATGTGAGTTGCCTAGTCCTACAATGAAATGAAGATAACAGTATGGAGAAACTGTACAGAAAGATCTCCAGATTAGTGGTCTCTGGAGGATTGTGTGTTTGATGCTTGGAAGTATGTGCCACTCTAGATTTGAAGTGTTCTCAGACACAAATTGGCTGGGAATAAAAGCTGATGGTTCTTTTGAACAAAAGGTTGAAAAAAATGCAGTTTGCCTGCCTGTGTATGACAAAGCAATATGCCAAGAATCTAACAAGAGGACAAGAGGTAATGGCCTCAAGCTGCACCGGAGGAAGTTTGGATTGGATATTAGGAAGACTTTCTTTACTGAAAGAGTAGTGAGGCATTGGTGGAGTCACCATCCCTGGAGATGTTCAATAAACATGTAGATGTGACACTCTGGGACATGGTCTAGTAGTTGTGAAGGTTTTGGATAGAAGGTTGGGCTCGATCTTGCAGGTCTTTTCCAACCTCAGTGATTCTATGATTCTTTGAGTATACAGAAACTCTATTTAAAATTCAGATGACAGTTTGTCAAATGTCAGTTATAACAGTCAATATAACATGTTGCTGATGTTGTGGTGTTAGGTTATAGGCTGGACTTGATGATGTCAGAGGTCTTTTCCAGCCTCAGTAAATCTGTGAATGTCTCTGCACTTTATCCTGCTTTTTTTTATTTCTAATAGAATTTTACTGCTTTGTTTCAAGGAGTAATTAGAGGGCAGGTAGATATGATCCAGTATCAGATTTTTTTATTTTCCCTCATAAGGAGGAAAAAACACACACAAGACCCCTCTTAGTGCTATGTACTTCATAAGCTGCTTTTTTAACCAATTAACAGATTGCTGTGTACAGCTGTTCACATACAGCACCTTTGTATAAATGAGCTTGTGCATCTGTACAGACACAGAGAGTACCTGGTTGTATTTAAGACCTCAAAAAATGTGATTCTTTTGAGAAAAAAAATCCTTCATGCACTGTTTGTGAGAGTGAGAGAGGTATACTCCCACATAAAGTAGTTCACAGCTTGAGGCAGCTTCCTGGTGTGGTTCTAGTGCTCTGTGTGTGTGTGTAGCAAAGTATATATTGCTGTCTTTAACACCTTGCCATTTATTACTTGTTTCTTGTGTAGCTTGAGAAAGCCATCGTCATTGCTCTTACAGATGCCATCAGTTCACCTGTTTTCTCTTCTTGTGTATTCTCCCTCCCCAGTCTGAAACCTGCATCTTCTTGCTGTTCAGTTTGGTTGTGCCTGTAGATCATACATATCCACATAAAGAATCTTTTGTACTTTTTCTAGGTAAGAACAGCACTAAAATAAATTGCTCTCCCATCTTTTTAGGTAGATGAAATAGATTAATCTCTAGATGTATTTTACAGATTTGAACCTTATCTGCTGCCTTTTTTTATTTTTCTTTTTTTCTAATGAGTTCCAAAATTGAAGTGTTTGTGGTTTCATGAGGTCATGTGTAACATAATATCCATATTCTTAGTCAAGATTTTTCTTGTTTAATTCCCATTTACAGAAAATCTCAAATTTACGTTCAGTAATATATCTGTAATAAGCCCTGAATCAAAATGTGATATCCTGTCCAGAAAGCTTTTTCAGTGAGATATGAAGAAGTGAATTTATCCAAAACTTAAAACTGGAAAGGTGAAGTGTTTGTGCAGACTGAGAATAATGTATCTGGCACAAGATGGGAAAAAAAGGTATTGTACTATGTGTGTGAAGTAGAAGTCTCTTAGTTACCTTTTGCGGAGGCAGGTGATATAAGCCAAATTTTTAAGTGATGAAGCAAGTCTAGTGCAAATTGTGGACAGTAGTTAGAGGCAAAAGTTCTTGTGACTTTTTGTTCTCCTTCAAGAGTAGGACAGTAAATATGCAACAAAATCAGAAAGTCTTTAGTGGCAATCAGGAAGATTTGAGGATTTTAACTTTTTGGAAAGCAGTTCTAGGACTGCTAGAAATTGTTTCTGGATTCCAGGGCAGAAGATCCAATATAAACTAAAAGCAATGATGAAAGTTTGAGAGAATGGCATAGAAATTTCTTTGCCTGGTCTTTTTACCCTAGATGAAGGTATAAAACAACTGAGAATGTGGCTATAAAGGAAGAGGTGAGAGTACGACACAAAGGGCAAAAACCAGGGGAAATACAGAGGCAGTGGGTAGATAAGGTTTACCTCATGGGCAGACTCTCATCTTTATTTTTGTTTGTTAGAAATGTGACCGTTTCTAATTATGATTTTTTTTACCATTCATCAGCTGCCAATTGCTCTCCCCACAGCCAAACTTTGTATTCCACATACAGCTTCAGGCAAACTTTACATTAGCACATGTCACTGGTGGTAAAACAGTAATCAACAGTGAAAAAGAGGAAAGGAAAATAGCCTCCTTTAGTTGAAACATCTGTTTGCAAAGTGGCTGTCTGTGATCTTAATAAAAGGGCATTGTATCAGGTCAAAAGAGAGACCTGCACTATCCATATGCCAAAACACAGAGTCAAGAAAGTAGAACTAGAATTGCTGGATCAGGTAAAGAAAGAGGTGCTGGTGATACACAGTGACTTTTCCTTTTGTATATGAAACACAGACTGAGGAGAGAGAAAGGGAATGGTAGAAAAAATAAAACAGTTCTCAAAGATATGTAGATCTTTAGGAACCTGTAAGCTTCTTTGTAGGGTCCTCTGGGACCTCAAATATAAAACCCTTCTGTGTATGCTATGTAATTCAAGTCTCAAATTGTTCAACCTCCATTTTAACTCATTATGGCTTGTAATTTTTTTAATACCAAGCAAGAAGTAGTAACGTTAGGGAAGACCTCCAAACATAACAGAATGTATAAGCACCTCAAACATGGAAGACTGAAGCAGGAGATTAACCATGCAGAAGGTCTGTCAGAGGGAGTAGTGCAAAATTCTAGAAGCCAAGCAAATTGAGCTTTATGAGAAGTAGTTAAAGGTTTTCTTGTCTGAAGACAATGTAAAGGCTGGTGTTATATTTGTAATGCTGAAATGAAGCATTTGGCTAAAACTGAAGTGAAAATTTTTGTCTCGGTTTTAGATGAAAAACTTAGAGTAAGACATGACAGAAAAGGCAGAAGGTCTTTATATGCATTAGTACCTTCAAAGTGAAAGCTAAGTTCAGATCTCTGTATGCTCCTACCAGAGTTGTCTATGTCCAGATACCCTCTGCTACTTGATTGTACTCTCCTAACACTGTGTCTTTAGTGGGAAAAGTGGTGCAAGTACTTATAATCCTATTGGGTTTACCTCAGCAGTTCATGATTTTTAGAAGATACTGAAGTGGAAAAAGCCATTAAGAGTATAGATGTAGGTGAGACACAGAACAAAACACAAACAACTTACTGTATTTATACTACTTCCGAGGAATGCAGCATTTTTATAGTGGTATTATTGGGGATATGGAGGCAGATAGGCTACTCCTTGGAAAAGTGTTGGCTTCCAAATTCCTGGTGTGCTAGTTTGAAGCTAGCTAGAATGTTTTGGTGAGAAGAATTAGATTACAGGCTGTGAAAGGGAAACAATGGTGATGTCTACTTCACTCATATGCTTGCTGAGAGGTATAAGAACAAAAACATAGATAAGGTAGTTGCTGTCTGGGCTTTGGGCTGCACTTCTCTCTCTAACCTAACCTGCTATCTTTGTGACTAATCTACCTGCTTCCTACCCCCCCGACTGACCCTCAAAACTACCTTAAGCATAAGGCAGGATCTGGGGTAAGGTAGCAGGAGTGGGAGGAAAGTGGAAGTGTGGTTAAGAGCCCCTCCTGGGGACTCAGGTTTCTGGGAGGGGAGTTGTGTTTCTGAATTACCTTTTCACTTGTATATTTTTGAATATAGCTGTATATATTGTAAATCTCTGCTTGTATATTGTGCTAGCTGTACATATAAAGCTTCATTCAATTTCCAGAGCCACTGAGTCTAGTCTGGGTGATTTTCCAAAGTGTGGGGGGGAGGTAACACCCAAACCATCAGAGCTGGATTTTTTGTTGTTGTTTGCTTGGTTTTGTTTGTTTGGTTAATTTGTTTTTTTTGGTTGATGCCTAGGTAGGAAATATGAGAAGGAAGGGTAAAACCATATTAACTCACCTGAGAGAAGCGCTGCTAGCATTCACTTCTTGAGTTAACCGTATTGCCTCTTATGTTGTCCAATAACAGCCTTATCTTTGAGAAATGGTGTAGGATGGATTAAATCCTGGAGGACTGAAAAGCACAAATGTACCAGTTGTCAAAATGAGAAGAAGAGATGATGAAAAAGAGTGCAATCATTTTAACAATGACATTCAAAAAAAGAAAAAGTTTAGCAGACTGGTTTTATTCATGTGCAAGGTAATGAAGAGGCAAATGATTGCCAGCATTGGCTTATCGAGAAAGTGCAATACTGATTGGATTATTATTGCTGTCAATCGACTATCAATTAATTGCTCTCAGAATAAAAAGTTACATTGAGCAGGGCTTCTTTAGAGACCTGCCAGGAGGTTGTTTTTTTTTCCCACCTAGTGAACTGAATGACAAAATAAAGAGTAACTGTAATCATTCTGCAGATGACACAGGACTTGGGAAGGACTGTGCTGGAGAACAGGATCACATTTCAGAATGATTTTGCAAAACTGGAAAAATAGTCTTCAAGCCACAAAATAAAATTCCTAGGAGATGAGAAGACACAACATTTATTATAGCAGTCCTTCAGAAAAGGATTTTTTTTTTTAATACCTCTATACTGTATGAAAAAGTAATACTTCCACTGGGATGTACAGATAGAAGTGTAGCTAGTAAAATGAGCAAAGTAAACTTTATTTTTAACTCAGCATTATCAAAATCTCTGCTGGAACACTGTATTCCACTGAGAGTCGTATTTCAGGGAAGACTTGGACCCCTTTGAAGCTGAACAAAGGCTTCACAGGTGATCAGAAGCACAGAAAGCATCCCTTGGAGGAAGAGTAAACCATTTTCATTCGTTTAGCCTGCAGAATAGAAAACATAGAGTGTGGTTTTCTAGTATGTAAAAGGCTGTTGAGAACAAGTAAAGGAATAATTGCTTGTGTCTGTTTTGACCACAATAAATGAAAAAGGTCCAAATTCAACCAAGAAAGACTAAAAGGAGGTACTAAAGAAACCTTTCTAAATGTCAGATTAATGAGGTATTAAGATTCTTTGAGAGGGAAAAAAATCAAAACTTTTTGTCATGGCTCGGCTTTGAAGAGCTGGTTGAAGACGTGTAGCTATAGTTTTTCCCACTTTTGAGAAGAAGGTGGAAGTGCATTTATTTACCTTTTTTTTTAAATTTTGGTTCCTTAACATGTCTTTTTCTAAGAGTTTCTGACTGAATAGCTGCCTGCAACAGAAGCATTCAAATTGAGGCAAGATAATATGAGCAGTTAAATTTTAAATGCTCCTTATTGAACTCGCCTCCTTTTGAGAAATAAAGTGAGGAGACCTTTTCTTCTTTGGAAGGAGGGGTAGGGGAAAAAGGGGTAGGAATTTGAATTCTGGCAGTCGATATCATCAGATTGGTCTCGGACATTATACTTGTGCTTGTACAGTCATAGCTTTCAGGCAGAAGTCTGTCCCTCTCCTGTCTCTGATCTGAATTTGAGAGACTTATAGTCAATGTGACTGTTAAGATTATGTAAGCCCTCTAACGCTGACTTTACTTTCTCTGTTTCTTCAAGGATGGTCATCTGTGCTGTAATCTGAACACATAGAAGAAGCTCTGCATAGCTTAATTAAAAATTCATTGCCATTTTACATTTGACAAAAAGCTAAACAATGCATTAGACTAAATTGACCATTATATTTTTATGCAAGACAGTATAATTATGTGAAAAATAGCCTTAACAGTAAGAATAAAATTGATCATAGGATAGTGCTAATGCATTTATATGCAATGAGAATAGGTTTAATTATAGTACATTTAAGATTGGTATGCCAAGAGCAATAAACTTTACAACGACATAGGAAAGTTTATAAGCATGAAACATCATAGAAACAATGTAGACTAAATGTTCCTTGCATCTGAGAAGCTGAAACGCAGAGAAGTTTTTATTTATTGCCTCAGGTAAAAAAGTCTGTAGGAATGGATAAGTGATGACAAAGCTTTGATGTTAATAAACCCAAATGGAAGTAAAAAATCAAAGTGTGCAAATGCCTAGGTTATAAAAAGAAAGATGACAGAGTTATACCCTGTAATTAGGTGTAATTTGTGCTTTTGGCACAGCTATTTGTCCTGCATGAATGAGAGGTTGTCTTATGTTTTCTTGTCCCTGTGTAATAGAATTGCAGTATGGGCACATCCCGCTTAAAACCTCTCTAGGTTGGTTTGCTTTTCTTTTTTTCAGTAAGTGTTTGAAAGCAGCATGCACATTGATCCTTTTTCATGTGAGTGCTGTGGTGGATTTGCCCTTCCCAATACTTGAAAATAGTCATAAGCTGAGTGTTTATAAAACACTTACAGCTAGAAACAAAGTAATAATTTTAGAAAAATGCAACCCAGTCATAAAGCTAATTTCTGCTTTGAATGTAAATCAAACTCATATGGCAGACAAGTAAATTACATCAAAACTAGAAAATACTCCAATTAAATTATTTAATGAGTTGTTCTGTTTAGCAGCTGCATAATTGGCAGTCTCATTCATATTTTAAACTGTTGTTGAACAAATTGCCATTAATTCAATAATTTGATTTAATTGATTCTTGTCTTTGTTTTATGGTACCTCTGCATGAAACATCAAATTTTCAGTGCAGAAACCTATTACATCCATCACAGTGCATGGCAGAGAAGAGTTCAGAGAAGTCTTTTCTTCTGCCTTCTGTGTCACAAAAAAACTGAAAAAAATCTATTGATTCAGGGAAAAATGCAGATTTTACTAATTACTATCTATCAATTTTAAAACTTTCCTGTACTGTGTTCAGTTCTGGGCCCCCCAGTTTAAGAGGGACATTGAGATGCTTGAACGTGTCCAGAGAAGGGCGACGAGGCTGGTGAGAGGCCTTGAGCACAGCCCTACGAGGAGAGGCTGAGGGAGCTGGGATTGTTTAGCCTGGAGAAGAGGAGGCTCAGGGGTGACCTTATTGCTGTCTACAACTACCTGAGGGGTGGTTGTGGCCAGGGGGAGGTTGCTCTCTTCTCTCAGGTGGCCAGCGCCAGAACGAGAGGACACAGCCTCAGGCTGTGCCAGGGGAAATTTAGGCTCGAGGTGAGGAGAAAGTTCTTCACTGAGAGAGTCATTGGCTACTGGAATGGGCTGCCCAGGGAGGTGGTGGAGTCGCCGTCCCTGGAGCTGTTCAAGGCAAGATTGGACGTGGCACTTGGTGCCATGGTCTAGCCTTGAGCTCTGTGGTAAAAGGTTGGACTTGATGATCTGTGAGGTCTCTTCCAACCCTGATGATACTGTGAGACTGTGAAGTACTGTTTAGGCATACTCAGTTCTCTGTGCCTTTATGAATTTATGACAAGGTTTGGTACTGATGTGTGGTTTTAATCCATCTGATGGGAAGCTCTCATTTGGTGGGATCTGAAATATCCTCACAAAGCACCTTTCAATTAGCTGTTACGTGGTTAAAGTTGCAAATCCATGGTACGCAGTGCAAGAATTGAGTACTCCAGCAGTACGAAGCCACTTGCCAAAGCTTATGTTTCTCTTATACAGGAAAACACGTGAAAGAAAATGAAAATTAGTATTATTCCTTTTACCTTGACCTAAATATATTTTTGCTTAGTTTTCAATGTCTGCTTTTTTAATTTGAAATTTGAATTTTACATGTTCATAAATTCTCAAATTATTTCTGTGACAGCTGCAGCATGGTCAATGCTTGTGCTGGATGGCAGAGGGTTGGAAATGGATGATCTTTGAGGTCACTTCCAACCTAAACCATTCTGTGATGGCATGAGGTGGCCTTCCAGCCTTCTGTGGATATCCTTCTGGCACATCCTTGAAAGGTGGTGTGCTTGTACAGCCATGCATAAATCTACCCCTTTCTTTCCACTTGTCTTTCTGGTTCGTGAAGCCTTTTTCAGGAATTCTGTCTTGAAGGGCAAACTCCCTGATAGGAAAAGTACTCTCTGATAATTCAGTTGTCTGCTTTCTATTTGGGCTAGGGGGCTGCAGTTTTTCCTTCCGCGGGTTTGTGAGGAATTCCTTCCTCTTACCCCAGTATCACTCCTGACACTGCCATTTTTCTTCCTGATGTCATACCCCACTCAGGAGCTGGGAAAAGGATTTGGTAAGTCTGGTAGCTACTTCTGCTGTTGAAGGAGTAATCTTATTATGAAACCAGTTATGTAAGTATTTCATTTCAGAGGTCACATTTTGGTAAGCTAAAAAAGGTTGTCTAAAATTTCTGGAAGCCTATGTGGGATATTATGTAATTAAATTTTTAAAAAGCAAATCCACAAACAGTATTATTTCAACTTCTTCCCAAGCTGGCAGTACTTTAAAATATCTTAAGAAGATTTAAGTGATAAGTCCATAGTATATTAATAGAAAGTTACTGAAGTAACTTCAGCTCTTCTGTCAAAATTAGATGGGATTCAGTAGAATTCCAAACCCTTGTGGGATGTGATAAGCGTACAACTTTCAATAGAAGTTCAGCAATAGTCCAGTGATTTAGTACTTATGAAAGCAGGTGCCTGTAAACAGGTTTTAAAACTAGTTTTCCACATCATCACAGTATTTCTGCATCCTTAAAACAGTAAGAAAAATTTAGACTACCCTGTATGCTGTGTTCAACGAATGCCAAAGATGCACTTTTTTCTGTCTTACCTTTAAAACTACTGTCTTGAACTATATGGTGATAGTTACTGGGTTTATCCTTACCGCTAAATGTCATATGGGTGACTGTTTCTTAGATATTCTGAGAAGTTAGAAAGTGCTGATCTCTAAAAGAGTTCTGTAAGTGTGGTTCATGCTGAACAGTTACTTAGAGGCTTTTCATTTTCCTCCCACTGAAATCTGCTTTTTAATTTTATCTGTAGCTTTTAAGCTGCATTTTCTGTCTGTGGTGGAATAAAAGGGATGTGACCTGTAATTCTCTCATAAGTCAAGTGGCACAGCTATCCTCCAAATGGCTCAACTCGTTGTCTTTTCCCCTCCTGACATTGTGAATTAAGCTTTCCCAAGGACACTTGTTTAAATCTGTTTATTTGGTTCAAATATCTGCTTACAACTGTTTCTGTTCCTGAAGAACTGGTGCTTTTCAAAAATTGCCACAGCTCTGGTACTGCAGGCACTGTTCAGTTCTCACCAGGTGACAGCTCATGGTTAGTTGACAAAATCAATTTGATACTTACTTAAGCCCAGAAACTATAGTCATAAAAGTGTACCCAGCAAGTCTGTATGACTTTGGAGAAATTACTACTAATTTATTTGGAATTTTGAAGTAGAATCATAGAATCATAGAATGGTTTAGGTTGGAAGGGACCTCAAGGATCATCCAGCTCCAACCCCCTGCCACAGGCAGGGACACCTCCCACTAGAGCAGGCTGCTCAAGGCCTCATCCAGCCTGGCCTTAAACGCCTCCAGGGAGGAAGCATCCACAACCTCTCTGGGCAACCTGTGCCAGTGTCTTACCACCCTCACTGTAAAGAACTTCTTCCTAACATCCAGTCTAAATCTCCCCCATTCCAGTTTAAACACATTCCCCCTCATCCTGACATTACTAGACCTTGTAAACAGTCCCTCCCCAGCCTTCCTGTAGGCTCCCTTCAGATACTGGAAAGCCACTCTAAGGTCTCCTCGAAGCTTTCTCTTCTCCAGGCTGAAGAGCCCAAACTCTCTCAGCCTGTCCTCACAGCAGAGCTGCTGCAGCCCTCTGAGCATCTTCGTGGCTCTCCTCTGGACTCGCTCCAGCAGTTCCATGTCCTTATGCTGGGGGCTCCAGAACTGCACACAGTACTCCAGGTGGGGTCTGACGAGAGCACCTGCTAATTGCTTGGATTGGTTATGTTCTCAGGAAAAAAAAAAAAAAATTCTGTTTTCTGTCTATTTCAGGTGAATGAAATAAAAGAACCATATTTTTTTACTTGTCTTTGAGTTGATCCCTATAAAATTCGTAATTTTTAATTAAGAGTTTTTTTCCCTCAAAAAATGAGAGTGAAGGGAGAATTTGGGAGCACACTTCAGTGTGACTTCTACTGGAAAAATTGCTAGTATATACATCTGAAATGTTGGTATTTGACAGCTGTAAAATTTTTGTATGTTTTTTTCCTTGATTTGCAGCATGATAGTAGTATACTTTATTAAAAATACTTTTTTTCATTGTCCTCTTACACTGTGGTGGTGCTGCTACTTGTTGAGAACTGGAAAGATGCCTCAACGTGAAGGGAGAATATGGCTGGCTGTGTGAAGAAATGTAGTTTTGCTGAGAAACTTCTGTTAATGTTTATGGGTTTTTGAGTTTGGGTTGGATTGGGTTTTTTTGTTTGCTTGAGGTTTTTATACTTAGATTAATATTAAGTGTGTGGTTACAAAGATTTTTTTTTTTTAGGTCATGATTGGAAGTGTATGTAGATTAAAACCAGAATAATGGATACATTATGCTTTTTTCAAATTTCACTATAATTACAGTAACTTTATAGATAGAAGAATATTTATTTCTACTTGTTCTCGCTCTGGAGTCTATCAGTTCTGAAGTTCTTTCTTTTTGATGGTCTGGGTTTTTTGATTCATTAGTTTGATGGTTGTCAAAGCCTTGCCCTTGCTTAAAGTGTAGTAACATCTTTATCAAAAAATGTATGGAATCTTTATCAAAAAAATCATCTGGAAGTGATATAAGACAGATTTGTGTTTTTTAAAGCACTTTTGTTTCAAATGATACCAACTTTTGTTCTAAATGGTACTTTCATATCACAGGTCAGTTCCCTCCAAAAGATGGTGATTAGTATAAATCAGAGCTGCTTAGGTCGTCATACCAAATAGATGGCAGAGCTATTCTTTCCCAGGGAAGCTTTAATTAGTTTAGGCCTAAGAACAAAGGTATGTATTAAGGAAACCAGCAGGAGCTGCAAAATTGTGGTTGGCTTACTAATCGTGACTTAATAGCAACTCAGTTATATCACTTCAGATAGCTGAAATGATGAGTAAAATTTAAGGTCTACTGCTTAAATTATTTTTTTTGTTAGAATAATTTAATGTGTTAAGTTACCATAGATTGTGGTAGGGAAAGTTCAGTAGAAGTTTGAGTAAGGATGCTTTTGTTCCTCTAAACGTTCTAGGTATGTATGGAGTTTTACAGTTGAAATATAGTTTAGTTTTTCTTAAGTGTACTGATTTTTCAAGTATATATATATTTGTTCTGGGGCAGATAAATGTTTTTGAAACTCTTGAATGAGAACGGAGAATTGAAAATTTTTGGTTATGTGAAGGATTTTTCCAGGAAGTGTTTCAGTTTTTAAGCTTTTTTATTAAAACTGGAGATCTGAAATGAAATTGAGTAAACCCAAGATGTAATTTATTTCAAAACATTCTTATACTGAAATGTTTCACAATTCAACAAAATCAGTAACTTTGAATGTGTGTATGCATATATCTATTGATGTTTCCACATTGAAACCTGATGAGAAAAAAAGGCAAGGTATTTCCCATGGTATTTCCTCATTGTCCCAGTAGTAGGCTTGCCATGGGGGAAGCGCCTACTTAACTGAGGGTAGATCAGTGTGTTTGTCTTACCATCTCTGCCTTTCCTGTTGAGAACATTAACAAAAGGGCTAGATTTTCTTAATTTAATTAAAAATTCTGTCCTGTCTTAGAAACAAACTTCTGTATTAAAGTGGTACAGTGCTTTTTCAGTAGGCTATTATGCATCTTTCTCATGCTTTGATGTCAGTGTTTTCAGCTTCCTGACCGTGATACAGAAAAAATGTACTGATAATAGTCCTTCTTGAGAACCTTTTTTGTTTGTTTTGATTATAAGGATATTTTTTTGTTGTTCCACAAAGATAACACTTCATCTCTGTCATTTCACCTATTCATGTAGTTCTCTAAGTTCTGTTTCCTAGTGTCTTTGGGAGCTCTGCTGAGTTCTCTCACAAGATGTTTGCAGCTGAGGTTATGATATTTAGGTCTTTTCAGAATTAGCATTCAGGATTAGCGTTTTTCCTGAGTTACTTGTATCTGTGTTTAGTAAGCAGGCCATGAGAATGATGTTCAGACTTTTAAAGCAGTAATATATTCCGTCCCTTTAAACAGAAGAAGAGCATTATATAATTGCTGTTGGGTTTAGTTCAGATATCTGGGGGTGCACCACATACAAAATCCTAGCTTCTCTCTGGCCATTCAAAGTGTCGAGGAAAACATAACGAACTTGATTTCCAACAAACAAATGAGGCAAGCCAGCACTGTTGAATTAGAAGCTATATTCCTTGCCTGCTTGTAAGTCTTCACAAATCCTATTACAATGGAAGCCATGGAGTAACAAAAATATTGTGAAACGAATGCCTCCTGGGTGGCTAATTATTGGCATTCTTTCCTTTTTACTCAAAGGGAATCTCTGTGTCTTCCGTGTAAAATGCTGTCTGACTCGAGAGCAAGAATGCTTTGGGGTGGGGAGCTGAAATCACTTCAGTGGATTATTTGTGAGGGATTTCTTATTTGTGCTTCTATTTTATTTTTTAAAAATAGTTCTTAAAAGGAGCTGCATTAAATCCTTACTGTCACAAAAGACTGTTAATACCTTGGCTTTCTCTAATGAAATGTCATGTAAACAATTACAGCATTATTTGTGTTGGTTCATGGATGTTGTTCCAGTTTGAAATAAACGTTGAAATCAGGAGAACAGTTAATACACAATCTTAATTTAACGTATTTTGTTTAGATGAACTAATGGAGTAATAAAGCTTTTCAATTTGTTATACTTTCTTTTTAAGTGAATGCCAAAGCTTTTCTGCTGATTTGAAGTACGAACTTATGATCATGTTACTGTTAATCATGCGCTGTAGAAGTTGCAATTATTTCCTCTCTCTGAGCATTCCTGTATCAGCTTGATTTTTAAAAGCTTTAGATGCCATAATGTTAATTAGAAAATGACAGTGTAATTGCATTCTCATCTTCATGGAAAAGTGTCAGTTCTCAGAAAAGGAAATCATAAAAGGCCAATATATGCTTTCTGTGTCTTTCTGGAGGTGGTTCATCTTATAGAAGGCTTTCAGGAAATGTGAAGAATTAGAGCCTCATAATTGAGACTATTTTAGAAACATCATAGGAAATGAACTTTCCCTGGGAAGCCTGAATTTGATAGAAGAAAAGTATGCTTCCCCAAATTATCATTTTATACTGGTCATGCAAGTCACTAAACCGTTTCTCACTTAGCTACTTTTAATAGGCCATTCTATTAACTTCAGTTCTTTACAGAATCTGGCGAGATGCTGTTGTAAATGTGAACAGTAACCATCTCTGGTGATACCTTGCTGGCCTGACTTTCTATTTCTGCCTTTCTTCGGTAGTGTTGTGCCTCCTAGGAGATTAGAAATTCATTACTGTGCATCTGTTCTTCCTTCTTTGTGAAAGCTGTCAGTCCAATATTTTGATTAGGTTTATGATTTGGGAGAAGAGAGGATTTATTGTTCAGGAAGAGAGAATCTGTTCCCTTTTGACCATGCTGCAAACAATTTTTTTACAGTGTTTTCCTGTCATGATTTTCCAACTGCCCCGTAGAAATAAACCAAAAAAGACAGATCCAGCACCTCTAACAATAGAGATGTGACGTTTGTCTGCATTTCACAAGGCCTTGGTATGTGTTCTCAGCTTTAAGGGAGCTTTTAATTGTGTTACTTTTCTTAGTCCTGGTGGTGAAGGGTAGAAGCGTTTTTTACTGCTGGGTATCAAGTGTTTTTTCTTGTTCCAGGAATGTGCAATACTTGTCATCAATCTATTTTTAAAAATGAATCTCTTATGTGTTTTGTAAGACAAACTTAGTGGCATAGGTCTGGTAATACCAATGCTTTGATCAAAACTGCACCAGTCGTAACTTTGCAAACTGAAATAGCTCACCTCATCAGCAGAAAGAGCAACAAAAACCTGTGGCAAATAGCTATGAAAAATCTCACCATTTCTTACTGCCATATTTTTGACATTAACGGAGAAGCAACTTTATAATTTAGAAGTAATTGAATAGTTTAATTATGGAATATGTGAGCAAAAAACCCACCCTTCCTCAGTTCAAACAGTAGCTTATGGTGTTTATTTTGAAGCCCATGATTAATTTCCCATGTGTTGATATTTTAAGATTACTAATGCAATTTTAAAATCTACTCCTAATAGTGTACATCTATGTATGTGCATATGTATACATATAAAAACGAAAGTATCACTGCTTGTCCAAATATGTTTGTTGTAGCTAAAGCTGGTGCTTAGTCATATCAGAGTACTACTTGAAAACGAGTCAAGCTTGTAATTTTTTTATACATTAATAAAAAGCAAATAGAGTCTCTGATCTGTAGTCAGGATAAATGCACTGATTTCATCTGAGTTTTCTAATTAATACAAGCTTCAATTGGCTTACTGAAGAGAAAACAATGAGTAGAGATGAATTAGCTACAAGTAGGAGAAGGCAGGTGGAACAAAAGAAAAATGTCCTTCAGTCACTTTGAAAATCAAGTATAAAAAAGCAGAAAGTTCAGTTGAGAAATCATGCTCCCTGGCCTAACCTTGGAATGCAGAATATGGGGAAAATGCAAAAATGGCCTAGGAATTTCTCTGGATCATGTCATTTAGAGAGAACATTCTGTGTGTACACAGAACGCATGTTTTTTTTACTTGATTTTCAAATGTGGTAAAACAGTGCCCCTAAGAAAGCAGTCTAAAAGACTGTCTTGAAAAGGAGATCTTTAAATTGTGCTTAATGTCTGTTTGCCTGAATTCTGATTAAGATGGGCAGAAGTAGGTACATAAAGCTGAGCACAGATGTAAGGGTTTTGTCAAATGGAAAGACTTAACAAGTTTTGCATGATTTAAATGTACTAATTGCCTGTCATCTGCTGAGAACTCTTACCTGTATTCCTGAATCTAGTAAACACTTGGTCTGTTAGGTTAGAAATGCAGAGTTAAAGACTTTTCACTTTAATGCCTTACATTTTCTTCACAATCTGTAGCAGTAGGCAGCCTTTGTAGTATTAAAAAGGAGAAATGGAAACTTGGCTAAGTGTGTGGTATTCCTATAAACTGCTGCTCTCAACACTACTCAACTAAATTATCATCATCAAACATCAGTATTTACAGAGCTAAGTACAAAATAAGTTGTTGAGTGAAACCAGAAGCGTTTAATATCAGTTTTTAACCTCTTTGACATTCAAATCCTTTCCTAGAAGAAAAATTAAGGAGCTGTGATTGCACACAGGCATTAGAGTTCTTGATGTGGGGCTTGACAGGGAAAGATAGTCCTGTTGAATTGTTTGGAGAAGTGGGGTGCAGGGTTGGCATGAGGTTGGAAGCATGCTCACAAGAAACTCAAATAATTTGAAGTTCACAAGAGTCAAATTAATTCTTCAGATAAGAAAATGATACTTTTCACCACCACTCCTCCAGCTGTTTTTATGTTTCAGTATCCCAAAAGAAACTTATCTATTTCAAGAAAGTCTTAATGATTTGTTGTTTATTTACTTTTGATCTTTAAGAGTAGGAAATGGTTATTTTGAAGAAGCATGTCTTTTTAATGGTAGTGTTTGCCAGGCTCAGTAGCAGCAAAAGCTCACTTAGGAGCAAGATATTTAAAATGATTTGGTAGAAGTAACTAATTTAAGTGGATACATAGTGTGAAAAGCAGTAATTTCCCTGCCTCCCAGTCCTGCTTGTAGTTGCTGTCATCATTAAAATTTGTTAACAGATTTCACAGTGCAGTTGATGAGTTTACTAAGGGTAACAGCCTGTGTTAAACTGTAATTGGACCCTCCTGGTCATCCTCACTTGCAACATCTTGTATTCTGTTAAATATTATTAAACTTGTGACACCCTGTGGCAGCGGTAAGCCATTGCATTTTAGGTATTGCAGAAGATGCATTTTGGACTCCTTTTTTGGGAGCCTTCATTTTTCAAAATTCGAGGGGCTGCAGACTGCTTTTCATGTCCCGAAACAGGCACTCTCCTCAGAGGCAGGAGTCATGCTTATTTTCAGCATCCTGCATTTTACAAATAAACTTTTTTGCTGGATCAAGCAAACACTTTGAAACTACCTCTTTGTCATTGCTGGTTTTGCAGCAGTCAGCTGTCTGTGTGCACAACAGCAGTCCAAGAAACAGTGAAGGCAAGTGAGTATTTCTACAAGCCACAGCCTTTCCTGAATTTGCTTTGTTTTGTCATAAAACCTCGAAATTGTTTTGTAAAACAGCTGTTAGCAATAGTTGTGTTATCAGCTAATTAAATCAGGTAGCTCAGACAGTCGGTGTTGTGAACTTTTAAATCACTGTACTTACAGTGCTCTTTGGGGATTTGTGAAAGAGTGTTACAGCCACTTAGTTTGTGTGTTGGCAGACCTTAGATGATGGGTCCATGCAGACTACTCTCACTGCATCTTAAAATATTCACCTGTTTGCACCACTCCGCTGAAAAGTTGTATTTCCCCACAAAACTATGTTTCACTGAAGTTAGCTTGTGAAAATATTGTATCCTCATCTGCTGATTACTGGTGATTTAATGATTTTGCTTTATGTGACACCCAACAGAAATGGGAATGGGATGCACTTGTAGTGCCTCCGTAGTTAAAAAACAGTGTTCTGATACTAGATGGTAAAATACTTGACTTTTTTTGCCAATAATTATTCAATTCTGACAGGTAAGTTGTGAAAATTTTTTTGTGTGTATCGACATGCACACAGACTTGCATGCTTTTAGGAGATGGTGAACCAGTTGAGCTCCAGCACTTGTATGAAGTAACATAAAAAGTTAATGGGTTTCTGAAGCTGCAAATGCTTACAGTGTCCAGGTAGCTCCAGTGGCTGTGCTGATAGATCAGGTTACTCAATCTCTTTCTTTGCAAACCTTTTCCCAGTTGTTCACAAGTGTCAAAACATAACTCCTTGCTCTGAAATTCTCTGTGCCAGGAGTCAGCCTTGGGCTGAATTTTGCTTCAGTGCAAAAAATGGAAAGTACAGGCATTTTCAATGAAGTGTCTTAGATACAGGAGATAGAAGTGAGACAGATTCAGAATGGGAGATAGAAGGATAAAATCAGCTGCTGAGGTGGTAGCTGCAGGGTTGGTAAAGAGATTTAGCAAAGGGGAAACTGAACAGCTGGGTAATGGGGATGGGGCAGTAAGGCAGACCAGTCTCTGTAGAGTCTGGATTCTGGGAAGTCTGGTATTGGTAAGTTTCTTTGTTGTCTGTAAAATATGAGGTGTTGGGTTTTATTCCCCTCAATCAATCAAGGTAAGATCTGATTGAATCTACTTACTACTCCCTCAGCTCAAACACTGAAGGTGCATGCTCTAGCGAGAAGTGTCATTGCAGAGTGAAGATGATACTGTGTAACAGAATGTGGGGATTGGGGTAGTAGGCAGTGCATTTTAGATTGCTGAAACAGTTGAAAGAACTTTTACAGGCATATCACTACATTATTTACATAAGAAGGAAGGCTGAGTTAAGACTGAACTAGTAGTTATAATCAGGGCAGTTTTCTGCATCCTTATGTGCAACAAGGTAGACTGAAAATGCCACTGGAAGGACAAAAATAAGTTCCATTATAAAGTATAGTAAGTAGAAACACGAATTAGTTCAGATACTAAAAATTGAGTTGTGTTGTTTTTTGTGAAGTTGGTTTGTTTTTTAAAAAACAAATCTACAATTAAAAAAAGTAAACAAAACAAACACTAAAGAGTTGAGGGAAAGGTGACATTAAACAATTCATGATATTACCTGTGCCTAGAGGGAAGCTGGACAGAATGTTAAAGAGTAAAGTCCTCTCTAAAGTAGGACTGAATGTTAAAGAATAAAGTCCTCTCCTCTATGTAGAAAGAGGAAAAAAAAAGTAGTGAAGATGATTGCAATACATGAAAAAACAGATCTAAAGGATGACTCCGTGTTTGAGAATTTGAACAATGAGATTGACAGTAACAATGCAAAGAATAAAGCAGGGAGTAGAACTCACATAAAAAGAGAAGAAGCCATATCTAAGTCATTTCATCTACAAGAAGATGGGTGGACATCCAAGAGTGGCTATCAGAGACTGAACTGTGGATTGAATTAGCCAAGGTTAGTGGCAGAAATGTAATTTTTGCATCATCAATATATCATGATATTTAAAAATGCAGTAGACAAAGAATAGGTCAAGCATTTAACTACAAAAGGGTGGAGGGCCATGGTAATTCAATAGTGACAGAGAAGTGACCACCTTACCTATACTGGGCAGACAGCATCACTTGGGCTGCAGCAGTAGCCTGCTCACTGCCTACAACTGATGTGGCAGATAGTACTGAGCAAGGCCTCTCCAACTCTGAGGTGCCTCCAGGCTCCCCAGCTTAATCTTTCCTTCCAAAACAGATGTTGTATATGTAGCTTTTTATTGCTTTGCACCTTGTTCACCTAGCCTACTTTGCAAAAAATGTTAATACATCATTGATATGAAAATAATTGTGTGGTAAGAACAGTGTTTAGTAACAAAATCTACTTCACATTAAGATATAATTAAGAACACCTTTTAGTTGGCTGTGTATCTTTGCTGCTTTCTGGTATATGATTTGTATCTCCAAAAAGTAACCAGTATATTAAAACCTACACTTCTCTTTCAAGAATATTTTTGTTATGATAATTGCATTAAGTTTCTAGTCTTGACATGCTTTTTATTGAAGCATTACACTACAACCCTGTGCTTTCCTTTTGTTAGTATGCTGGTTTAGACAAAAGACAAGTTGGGGCTAGGATTGTACCTAAATGTTCAAATCACGTGAGAAGTCAGACTCCAGCTGTTAAAAACTGTACTTACAAATCCTTTGTTCTATTGTTAGGTGTGTTCAGTCCCTACTCTGACTTTCATATGATTCTTCCAATAAAAGGCCTGTGACCAGCTCTGTTAGGTTGTTGATTATTCTAACCTAAAATTTTTACCTTGAAGAACAAGGCCTGCTACAGTGAAAGAAAACTTTTGGGAGATTCATTTGTTGCTTTTTCATTCTCAGAGTAGACTGATATAGTTGTCTTTAAGATTGCTTCCATCTCATGAGCAGAGAATTGTATTCTGTGTCAGGGATGTACAGATTCTTCCTTGCAGTCATGCTTTCATCTTGTGGTTAAAACAATTGACAGTCATGTTTTCTGTTGAGAAAGTACTGATAGCTGAGGGAATTTTACTGTTTCTCTTCCTAAATATCATTTTGACTATGGTGGTAGGTACAGGTGCATTAGCTGATAGTATAGTTGTATATTGTCTATTTTTTTCATGTGACTTCTTGATCAAACAAGGCATTTCTCAGACCTGATGAAAGCAAAGCATGACTGAAGAGCAGTTGCTTTGAATGTAACATTAAAATGTCAGTCAGACAAGATAAAAGGATGGTTGGCA
Source organism: Tricholaema leucomelas (assembly GCA_013400475.1). Classification (NCBI taxonomy): domain Eukaryota; kingdom Metazoa; phylum Chordata; class Aves; order Piciformes; family Lybiidae; genus Tricholaema lacrymosa; species Tricholaema leucomelas. The sequence continues at coordinate 302,636 of WAAF01010264.1, read as the reverse complement.
CTTGCAGGGCAGAGGGACGTGCTGACAGGGAGAGTGTTATTGGCCAACTTTGAACAGAGAAATAAGCAGTGCTCTGGAGGACTCTAAGAGTTGTAAGACCAGTGTTGATGTCAGCATTGTTCTATTTGGTGTATAGTAATATTATAAATTTTAGTAGACAATTTCACTTCCTGAAAGTCTTTTTAAAGTCTCGTTTAAGGTCAAAACTGAAAGATCAGAGATGGAAAGGTTCAAGTTTGGGAGGTTTCATTTTAAAAAACAGTTTGCTAGCAACTCACTCTTTTTTCTTATCTGTGAGTTTCTTCTGCTGTTATTAATGGCTTTGTTTTATGATCTGCATGAAATAGGTTTTTGCATTTGGTATGTACTCATATACAAAACGTGAGCTGCAGATCTGTATGGGAAGAAGTTACTGTGCAGATGATTACAGGGATGGTTAATTCTTGCAAGATAACTGATCCGTTCCACAAATCACTGGAGATTTGCTGCCAATAGTGAGTTAGGTAAGTCTGAAGAAGTCATAAGAATGGGATATGGAAAACAAACATTTTTCAAGTATGTATTGGTTGTTCTCTGATGCTTTTTGTCATGTGTGGCTTTCAGCATAGGGCAGCTTGACAGGTAGGGACACATTCACAAAAAATATGTGAGGCAGCAGACTTCTTGTGCTGGATGAAATTACTGAGCAGTATCTGTGTTCTGTTTAAAGACAAGATCTTTTCCTGCTGGGAGTAATTTAGTTCTTTTTTGAGCAATGCTTTTTCTTAGACTAATTAAGGTGGAATGAATGACTGTACTTGGAGCAGAAGTGATAGTTACTAGTTTTATGTAGGCAATTTTGTTGGACTGTTTGCTTGTGGTAGCAAGGTGTTACATTTCCTGTCTGCTGTGATGTCTAGGAAGCTGACTTTAGAGCAGGACTGTATCAGAGGGTGATTCGTTGAATGGAAGAAGTTGATATCTTTGCAGTAGAAAGCAGGGAGAATGTTTGTGGCCTTCATTTAGATGATGGAGAAAATAATTTTGTGTGCTCTGGTTTTAGTGGAATTTTGCTGGTGCAGTTACCTCAAAAGAATTCTGGAGATGGTCCATCAAGAAATGGCACATTGTAGGTTTTTTTCCTGTGGTGTGAAGAAAAAGACAGTTATTAATCTCTGATTGGACTTCTGATTTCTGTGCCTTAGGGACAGTAAAAAATGGCTGTTGTAGGTGTGATGATAGAAGAGGACAATTACTTGATGGTAAGTCTTAGGTGATTCCCACCCATGAGTTGCACTCATGTACTAGTGCGGTGGAAACCATGAGGTAACTGATTTCCTGAGTCCTGCTGGAGAGAAGTTGTACCACAGTTCATTTTATTGAAATCTGAAATTACAAAGAGAACGGTGCGAACAACCTACAGTGTATTTGCCATCAGTCTCATACTCTGTTCTCTTTAACATAATGCCTTTCTTGATAGCTCTACCTTTTGTTTTCCATCTGTTCAAGGAAGACCAGCTTAAGTTGCAAGACTTCTCTTGACTCTGGGATTGCTTTCCAATTAATCACTATTGAACATGATTACAGGTACTGATTCTGCTATTGTATAGTTTCAGGCATGAAGTAACCACTAATAAAGATTTAAATACTGATAGCTATGATGCTCAGGCGAACATTGTTAATATGTCTTGTGGTTTTTAGTGACTGAACTGAATTCATGCTTATGACTTTAGGTTAAATACTGATTTTCCTTTTTAATTAATTTGTAAATATCTGTTAGAGTTGAGCTTTTGTGAGTGTCTCAAAATTAGTAATCACAGATTTTTTTCCAAATATCTAACTGTCTTGTTTCTAGCATGCTTTCTTTTGCAGATGGCTTTTGAAAGCATTCTGCATTTAAAAACTAGCCTGGATTTAGAATGACTTTGAAATAGTTTCAAGGTGGCAGAATGGAAAGAGTGTGACATGACTACTTAATCTCTGACTGGGGCCAAGGGTTCTTTTTACCTAATCCTATCATTTTTACAATATGTTAATGCAATGGAGGGAGTAACTGACCAATGGTTGAAAAAAAAAAAAGTGCAATAAACTAATGCTCCACATTTTGGGACTGGTAGGGACTGTTGTAGTATACAGTTGCTTCTTAGGAATCTTGTTATTGGTGAATTTAAACGCATTGTTCTTTTGTGGGGTATTTTTACTTTGTCTTTTTGCCTTTTTTGTTTGAGTGTTTTTGGTTTTGTTTTTTTTTTGGATGACAGGAAAACATTCATGAAGGTGAGAAAGAGGGAAAAATGATATCTATATAGCATTCATTTTCCTTCCACTGATTTTTACAACTTGGTGTCATAAACTGAGCCATCAATAGACTGCAAAAACAGAACACATCTGCTCTTCCATGATGAACAAAATACTTATTTTCTAATGTAATTGTCACTATAAGCTGAAATGTAAAATATTTAGCTTTACACATTTGTGTGTTGGCATCCCTTGTAGTTGTTTTGAAAATGTTTGGTCTGATGCAAAAGTCTACACTGCAGTTTTCATCTTATCTCAGTCTTGACTAATTTATTAAATTTTGGGTTTGCAGGATCATTTCTGTGAATCTAAGTTAATATTAGTATGTTGAAATTTGTCTAAAGAAAAGAAATCCATTTGAACCTTAAAAATCAATTCTACAAAGGTGATTGAGGGTTTTTTTTTCTTTTCCTTTAAAGATCAAACTTCCTGTAATAATTCCAGTATAATCCCTGTGTAGTTAAATGGCACAGTAGTCATAACATGCTTGAAATGTATGCAAGGCATCAGCCAAAAGGTTAACAGAAGGATCAAAGGACTTCAGTGACACAATTTTATTTTAAAATAAAACATGATACAGACATAAATGTAAATCTGAGTAAAAGTCTTACAGGGTGCGTTTGGGATATTTTATATTGTAGATTAAAATTTGTTCTCCTTGTCTTATACACAGAAAGAAATCTCAACACACCTTCACCATGCTAAAACAAATTCTGTTTCAGTTTGTTCTTCAGTTAATGTATCTGTGCTGGAGAGCAATGCTTCTGAGAAAAAAGGGAGGTCTGTAACATGCAGCTTCTTTCCCTCTGTGTGAAAATGAAGTGTGTAGGTTTAAAAACATGCTTTGATGTCTTAGGAAAATGCTCTTAACCAAGTTTTTAACTTGTCATGTAACTCAGAATAATTAAGTAAACTTCCTTTGAAAGTAATTGTGTTGCTGCAGGGTACTAGAAATAATGGAAGCTACAATATCCCATTAGTAATTTGAGTGAATTATAAAGACAGCTCAGTGGCTTTTTCCTGTACTGAAATTTGTCTTTAGAGAGCCAGTTGTGTGGGCTTGCACACTTGGCTTCTGATCTTTAGGTGACTCCCACTAAGATGAACTAAATCACAAATCTGCTTAAAGAGACAGACTTTCACCAATGTCCTTTTTTGTCCTTTTTGTCATTTGTAGGCAGTTTGTGTGTGCTTCTCACAAGCTATAGTTCTGAAATGTCAAATTATTAAACAATTTCTGCTGTGCTGGGAGCTTATTTTGTCCTAGCTCTTAGAGATTTTAAGTTTCTGGAAGTGTACTGCGTGATTAAACCAGACAGACTTTCTTGTCCAAGCTAATGCCAGGTGTGCACTTTAACATTTAAATGAAACGCTTCCTACCAAACATTCAGAAAGCCAGCTTCCAGCATGGAAAGTGGCAATTGGTTGCTTAGTGTGGAAATTGACTTTACTGCTGATGACAAGCACAATTTTTTGTTTGCTTTACAAAAGACTGTATCACATATATGATGACTAATTGCCAGGTTTTGCAGTTTAGTGGAATTTTGTCCTACTAGAGCAGAGTGTATTGGTCTTATAAATAGTGGCAGCGTGTGAAGAGAGTCTTGGCAATTTCCAGGTACCAAACTGTTTGGGAGGAAGGGAGGAAAGGATGTGAATCACTTGGACTTCTTTATTCGTATACTTTTATACTGAGTTTTGACGTGTACAAGGAAACATAGTAAAGTCTGCCAGGCACATGAGTCTGATTTTTATTTTTGAAGCTGGGTCTTCACCTGCCTGTCAATTTTCCTGTCATAGTTTGTGTGAAAAATAGCTATTACTCTTCACTCACACTTAACTTAGTTTCCCATGTTCTTCAGAGGCAGAGACGGTGGTATGCATCCATCAGAAATAATTGGGGGCAATTTCCTTAGCCTCTTCCCCTCCCACTTGTAGGAAATTAAAAACCTGTTTAGGGAAGGTGCTGTCCCTACGAAACGTGCTGCTTATCTGGCTCCTCCCAAGGCTTTTTTGTTGCAGAGCCCCTCTCTCCCGTACTCTAGGCAGTTACAGAATCACAGATTGTTAGGATTTGGAAGGGATATCTAGATATCATTTAGTCCAACTCTCCTGCCAAAGCAGGATCACCTAGGACAGGCTTCACAGGAATGCATCCAGGCAGGTTTTATAAGTCTCCAGAGAAGTAGACTCATCTCCAGAGGAGGAGAGGAAGTGCTTCTTCCATCCTCATTGTGTACTTGCACATAAGATGATCTGCTGCCTAATTCTGATCCAGAATTTGGAAAGCCTTAAGTGTGCAACAGGAGAGAAATTTTTAATTCTTATAGTACCTCTTACTGATGGGATTAAAGCATGGTTCAATCAGTGCCTGTGAGATTTTTTCCCTATTTTATAATAAATAAAGTATTCTGTCTTGAGATGTTACAAAGATAACTGTATATTCCTGTTCACAAAGGTAGGAGAAGCTGCAGATGTCAGGAGACAGACCTTAGGTTACAGATGAGAAAGCCTATTGGGCAACTCATTGCTTGGGAGGAATGGAACTGATAAAATACAAAGACTACATTACAGTGGATCTTTTGTGAACCTCTGGTACCCTGGGATGGGTTTTCTCTCATGGGACAGGAGAACAGCAAGGCTTGCAGTGCTTGTGCTGCCACAGCTGAAACCATGGGTGTGAGAGAGTTGGGATGAGCTGTCACTAGTGATTGACACAGGCACATTTCCAAGAGGCCCATGGAGGTGTGCTGCTCAAAATCAAATTTGTTAGCAAGGAATATCTTCTTTGCTGTGGCACTGTGTATGAAGTTCAGTCTTACTGGAAGTTTTAAAAACTTATTTTGGGTGGGTTGTTATGCTGGTTTTATAGGGCTTAGGGTTTTTTTGGTTGGGTTGGGTTTTACTTGTTGTTGGGGATTTTTTTGTTGTTTTTTTAATAATTGAAATTTTAGTTAGCCGAACTACACAGTGATTTGGAATGTAATTCACAGTTTGTGACTGGGCCCTTAGAAGCTCTTAAAACATGCTGGCCTTCTTGTTGGTGACAGAAACTAAATGAATCCAGAAAAAATGTATTTTCATTTTCAGTATACTATTTGACATACAAGATCTATAGAAAGAGATTCTGTGTTCCATATAACAGGTACATACTTTTTTTTTGTTCTTCTCTTGAGTTAAGGGGACTCTCCTTCATATTCCAACAAAATGTTCCTGTTTTTCTGATAGGTAAGAAAAAGGTGCAGCAACTTTTCTGTAGCTAACAGAAATTGCTTCCCAACTGCAATTACTGTCAATTTCAGTTTATTCAGCATAAACAACAGCAGACTGACCTTGACTGGATTCAACTATGACTACCTCTCAAAGTGGAACAGGGCAGAAGGAAACCGCAATAACTTGAATCATTTTAGCCACAGAAAGAACATTTCTATATTAAAAAAAAAACCTAAATGATTTTGTGAAATACAAAAGACAAATCAATTGTTATACCAAAGATTACTTCAGTCTGATGGCATCAGTCCATGTAATTATATTGGAAATATCTATGCAATATGCTTTTCTAGTGCTGATTAAGCTATGCTGTTGTTTAACAGGACCTGGGTTTTTTTCTTATCCCATTACTTTTCCAGAGGTTTTTATCCCTTTTTCCCCATCAAATTTCTCTCTATCTAATTTTCTAATATTAAATTAAAAATCTGTTTCAGTTTGAACATGGTGGTTACCTTTCTATAGGAATATTATGTTGAAAGTGGATACATTCTTCCTCTCATGTTAAAAAGAAAAAAAAAAGGAAAATCAAATTGCAATTTGAGATTCAGTTCTATACATTTCAGCTTCTGTACTTTACCAATCCAGGAAATATCCATTGAGTTTCTGTTAGTTTAAATGTTTGCAAATAGAAAGGGAAATTAGGGCACTCAACTATCTGTGCTGCTTAAAAACTTGCAATGTGTGTTAAATTCTGAGATTTCAATAGATTGCACAGATTGTGTGGTCTTTAATAGGAAAGTTGAGCTAAAGATTTAAACCCCTGCTTGGAAAAGTCAGATGACAAGATAGATCCCTTCATTTCCTAAGCAGGAAGACAGAGAGGGAAAAAAATCAGCATAGCGCAGGGTCTGTGCGTTGTAAAGGACTGTGCAGATAATGTGTAACACGAAACTGGCTCATTTGTATTCTCAGAGAAATCCAGAGGTAATTAAAACTGCTAGCACAATGAGTTTTGTCAAATTTATTAGTAAAAAAAGAGAGCCCTTTAGATTCCTTTGAAGTTTTGCTTGCATAGGGTATAGCATCGTGATAGCCATCAGGTGTAATTGGGACAAAAGGGACTTTGATCTTCATGTCTTTCCAGAGAAGACCACCTTTTGAGGCAGGATCTCAGCTCTTCTAGCTAACAGATGCTCAAAGAAAGGATTATTATTTCCAGACTGTGCTTGCTTATTTCAGATTTTGTGCATTGTAACTCCATTACCAGTTTTCAAATGCAAAAACTCTTGACTAAAATAAAATTTGTGGCTTTCTACACAACAATTTAATAAAGAAATTGTTCTTAGAGAAGCACAATATATGACTAACGATATATCAGAACCTCTCCAGTAGAGAAAATATGAAATAGATATCTGTCACATTCTGTCTCGAAGTACTTTATGCAGAACTATACAAAGCTGATTTTCACATGCTCAGCATTCATGCTCAGGCTTGCATCTATCACAGTCTGCTGCTAGGTTTAGTAACACAGAGTGGGATTTTCTTTGTTGCAGTGTACAAGAAATGTCCATTTTCCTTTATGCTGCATTAAAATACTCGAGTATTTAGCTGCCAGTGTCATATAATATATACATCACTAGGTGATGATTTCTCAAAATCCATACCAATGGAAACTCAGATACCAGTGGCCTGAATTAGTTGGGGCAATTAATGAGGCAGAGATTAAAAATGTCTTTTTTTCATTATTATTATTATTTTATTTCTGAAAAGCCCTGCCCACAAACTGTGTACAGACTAGCTAAATTTGGGTTCTGGTTTGGTCAGGAAAATCTTCACAAGGATGCTTATGGGCAATGTAGTAATTTAGGAAAATCAGAAAACTGGAAAAGGTTTAGCCACAAAATGGCTCTGCCCCACTTATAAATAGGCAGCCTGGAGCCCTAGGGAAAGTCTGTTCTACTCAGGGCAGTGGAGTAGGACTTAGCAATAATCCCTTGGCTCCCTTTCAGTAGTGTTGGAACTGCTCGACATCTTGATAGCTGTTAAGATGCTTCTGGATCTTCCCAGGCTCTAGCAAGGTGCTGGGAAAGAGGCACACAATCTCTGACGTGATCCTGGTTCCTCTTGGCACAAAGGTAAACTTGAAGCACTTTAGTTTCCAGGTAATTCGAGCCCAAAACATAGGGCTAAGCTGGTCTGAAGCACGAGGCAAAGCACATTGTCTGAGCAGAGCAGAACATGTTGTCAGAGCAGAGCAGTGAGGCAGGGCAGAGCAGAGCAGCACACTCTGCTCCATTTATATTATTTGCCCGAGTGTAATGGCTCCTTTAGCACAGAGATTCACCAATCAGAACGGCACTTTGCCAGACTGACCATATTAAGTGAAACCAGAGCTTGCTTACTCTTATTTGGGCAAGACACATGCAAGTGAATAGGCACCTGTGGTTACCTGTTTATCACTTCAGGAGGGGACATAATGGCCCAAGCCTTTGTTTTCCTCCTGCCCTTGCTTCCCCCATCAGCAGAAGGCAAGCCAGGACATGGCTTAGGCCTATTAGCCTTCCATGACATGGCCTTAGCAATACAAAGCCTGAAACTCTTCCTCTGTGGGCATCTTCACTTGTTGATGGGTGGTCCCTGCCAGTGTGAGATAAGCTTTGGTGATGCACTTCAAATAGTCTAACTACCACATGTGCTGTGCACCTGTGTTAGGCTGGGCCATTCATTATACCTTGATGCCATCCACTTTTGAATATACAGCTCACCATTTTCAGTTAAAATGTCTCGTTTCCTACTACTGCCATAAATTGTATGTGGATGCAGAGAGGCTTCACAGAATGACAGAATGTTTGGGATTGGAAGGAACCTCCAGAGTCCAATTCCGTTGCAAAGCAGAACCGCTTAGGGCAGGTCATACACAATAATCAGTCTTATCATAGTACATCTGTTCCTGAAAATATCCCCTTATACCATTTCTGGTGGCTGATCTTTTTCTTCCTTACAACGCTTCCTTTACCCTAGCTGCTTGTTATATCATGTATTATGAGGGCTATCTGGGATTATTTTCAAGTACTGGTACCATTGAAGTTTTAAAAATACTCTTTACTCCTCCAGATAAAATTCTTTGAAATGAAGTTTGAAAGCTGTAGTGCCATGGCTTATTAATGTGTGCAACTAGTGAAATGTTTATTACACTTTAAGTAGCAATTTATTGCCAAAGATGTGGTCTAACATGATCTCTTTCTTTTCAACTGAAGAGTCAAAGTCCCATTTCCATAGATAGTGCAGAAGCTCCACAGCATTCATTTCTATCTCTTACGTCTGTAAGGAAAGTCTCCAAATACAAATACAAGCAATGCTCTGCTTGTCCTTCGTTTTTCTAGATTTTCTGAACACATACGTCTGCAGGAGTGGTTGGTCTCTTTTAGTCATTTAAATGAAGTGCTGAATGCTGAACATGTAAGTGTGGCTGATCAAAGCAACTAGAGAGAGTGCAAGTCATATAATGACTCTGGTGTCCCCAGGAGCCCTAGGCTTAATCATACAAGATAATTGTGCTTTGAAAATGTGTAAACTACCCCCGTGTTGTGCATTTTTACTTTTTCTTTAGATGGACCTAGTAATTAATTAAAAAGATATCAAATGTCTAGATTTCATTATCTTTGGAGGTCCTTTGAAATCCTCTGTGTCCCTAATTTTTGTATTTCTCTCCAATACTACTTTTTTCTTCTCATTCTCCTTTTGCTAGAAATGCAAGTGGAATGGAGATTTCCTCTTTCCTCCCACCCCATGTTATGTAACTGTGGTCCTTTGGTTATTTGTAGGATTTGGGGGTTTTGAGGCAGAGGTGTGCTTGCTGTGTGTTATGCTAAACAAAGAAGGAACTCCTCTACAGTTTTTCACACACTGTAAAACATTAATTAGCTGCAGAAAGGAATTTAAACAGAATAAGCATGTGAATCTTGGCTTTGTCCCTTGAGCCTTTGATGAAAGGCATAGTCTCTGAACTAGGTCGGAGTATAAAATTTGAAAATGCATTGTCGTTATCAAAGATGAGCTAAAAAGCAAATACAGTATTCACAGTAATCATTGTGGTGCATCCCAATACGTGTTCTCTGGTGAAATCACACTTGCAGAGTATCCTTTTAGAAGCTTTGTAGAGCCTGATGACCTGCTACATGAGATGTTTCAAACAAAGTTTTTTTGCTTTCTACAGCACCTTATTTGAAGCAGTTGACTCCTTATCAAAGCTGTAAGGGCATCTATTTTGATAGTAACATAGTTGTTACCATGGTATATTGTCACTTGTGCCACTGGAGCACTCTTGACCTGAAGTCAGTCATAGGTGAGGCTTAAAATCTGTACAGATATTTGGTTCATAGTTACGAAACCACAGCATGAAGCAGCCAGTGCAACCTAGTGTCTCTGCAGCTTGCCTGCTTTCTGCCACAGCTAAGTGCCTTTGAACAGTGAGAAGTGGAACCACCCACCAGTGGGTAGTGAGGCCACTTCGTAGGGTGCAGTGATTTTGTGTCTAATGATAGTCTGTAATTGTGTTAGTCCCTTGACATCTTCAAGCTTGAAAGGACAATCATCATCTGCATGTTCTGCTGAGATGTTTTTACAGTGGTGTAATGGGTCATGTTCACTCTTCCAGCTATGAAATGAAAAATAAAGTAGTCATCTAGCACATCACTTGGAGTTGTAGCTGATGGCCATGATAAAAAGTTGTTTATGCTGAGTTCCAGATGAATAGTGTAAAATAATGAAAAGAAAGGCAGCTTTTTATTGAGAGACATTGAATATATTTTCTGGTCACACATCTGAATTATAAAAGGGTGTATGACCTATTTCATTTTGGGTAAAATTTTCATGTAAATTTTCGAATATTTATTTTAGATTTTCAGAAAATATACATGACCTTAAAAATAACAGTAAAAACCTCAAAAAATATCAGAACTCTGTGTTTCTACTGTGTGTATCTATCAATAAGTATGGGAGTTAATGCAGGATTTTCTGGTTGTTCTTATAACTTTGAGCTTAGAAAAGTAGAAAACAGCATTAATTTCTGATACAATTTCTTTGGTTTATAACAAATCTATTCTTAATTGAGTAGCACTTGCTTCTTGGATGCATCCTCAATTTACACTTCCATAAAGAAGTTTTTCATGTGGGAGCAGTTGGAATACTCATTCACATTTTCTTCCCTCTCCACAAAGCTAGAGCTACTGTGATTGATACGTGAGTATCAGCTGTTGGCTTTTTGCTGAGTTATGGCAAGATAGTAACAGTGCTTGGGATTTTTATTTTCCACAACAGAGATTTCTTGCCTTGCCCAGTGTTCTGGGAACCTTGAACTCATGACCTGTCAATCGTCCCAGACATACCTTGCTTAACCATCTGTTGATTTACAAAGGGAAATTTAATCTAATCTCAAACCTCCTTATTTCTGGCCACCACAGAAGACAAGGAAAAATTACTGGTTCTGTCTCCTTTTCTTATACTTAATTTTCTGAGAACTGAATTTATCTTTCTCTTCTAAGACTTCTGCCATGTGGGGGATGTCTTTGAGGTGTTGTTCTCTTCTCACAGGTAACTAGCAAGAAGATGAGAGGAAGTGGCCTGAGGTTGCACCATAGGAAGTTTAGATTGAGTATTAGGAAATAATTTGTTACTGCAAGAGTAGTTAAGCATTGGAATAGGCTTCCCAGGGAGGTGGCGAGGTATATGTCACGTTTGGACACGATGTGGGCATGATGGTGTTCAGTTACTTGGAATTTTTAAAAATTTAGGAGAAAACTACTTCAGCAAATAGCAGACAATTGACAAAAACTCTGGTCAGATGGCTCAGGTTCTGTAGCCTGTCAGAAGCCAGGTAAAAACCTTAAAATTATTTTCTTTTCAGTTTGTGTAAGCACAGACTACTATTTTAAACTTCTACAAATAAAAAGCAGAGCACATTTAATTTGGGAGTTGAAGATTCTACTATTCTGCAGTATTTCTGCAGTGCAGGTAGAACTAGTGTTTTGCCCAAATACTGGTGCTCCAGTGCATGCAGTTTGCAAACCTAATTCATATTCCACTCCACTTTCGTTAGCAAATCAGTAGAAGATCATATCAGGTTTTATATTTAACTAATATTTGTTCTTTTAAAACAATTTCTGTGTAATGGCTTGGGTATGGCATCACAAATTTATGTTTTTTTAAAACATCACTTTGCTAGTCGTAAATGTAACACTGCAACTGTGATACTGTTTTATGATAGAGGAACTGGTGTCAGAGAATGGGAACTCGATGAAAGAAATAATGGAAGCCTGCACATTTTGTTGAAGCGTCCCCTGAGCTAATAGTCTGGTGCTGTAGCACTGGTTAAACATTCCCTGACTTGATAGCCTGAAGAGCTGCAAATGCTTCAATTTTATTCTTTCTTGCTAGAAGAAAAGTGCGGTTATACAGTGATGCTGGAGACTCAGCTGCCAGGTGAATTCAGTAGACTTAGCCCATTGAGGTACAAGGTGGTACAGCGTCAGTGAAACTGAGTCATAACTCCACAAGCTTTGGAAATACTCATTGCACTAAAGCAAGGCAAAGTTCTGCGTCAATCTTCCAGAGTTTAATAATTCTTGAGGAAGTGGAAATTTAGGACTTTTCTTATAGGAGAGGTGAATGTACAGAAACACCAGGTTGTATGAGCGCTAGCGACTTGTACATCAGTTCTCTCCACATACGCACACAGTGTTGGTCAGAGACCTGGATTACTGGTGGTATGAAATGAGCAGAGAGTCTTTTAATGTTATATCACTACTATAGTTAGGAAGGAAAGTCAAAGTATTTTAAATATTACTAAAGATCATCTTATAGCACACAATGTAATTATTTTAAATTCTGATAGCTTTCTTAGAACTAGAATCTAGAAATAGCTGTTAGATGTATCCTTAAATAGGTAGTCTGTGGATGTTCGGTGCACCTAGCTCCCACCTCCCTCCTCAAATGTCTGCAAGACAAAGCCATGAATCTGTCAGAGATCCCAGACAGAATATTGCTGACTATTCAAAATTGAATATGGAACTTCAGGTAAGTGTGATTTGAAGTGGCAGGATTACATTTGGGAAAATAAAAGAGGTTCTTTTGTGGTGGATTTTTTTTTTCGTGGCAGCTGTATGAAGCTGCTCAGAAGTGTGGACTGTTCAAAGTAGTCCCAGCAGAGATGGATTATTGGAAAAATGCAAGTGAGGTGGGCAAAGCTGCCTAATAGATTGCAAAACCATATGATAAATTATACTGATCACATGCATATGGCCTCCATATAAGTAATGTATATTTGTGCACAGAGATTTATCCTCCCCACCACCTTTTTTGTAGTAAAATTCAGAGCAGTGAATTAGGAACAATACAATCAGATATAAAAGGATTTAGAACTATTGAAGTGACTGGGCCAACAGCTGGCAAATGCAGCTCACTGTGGAAAAATGTAAAATAATTAGTCTGGGAGCAAGAAACCAAAGGAAACACAGCATGTGCTGCAATGGAACAATCATTCAGCACACTGACTAGGAAAAGGATTTGGAGGTTATTGTGGAAAAATCATTGAAACCATGAGGTTTGTGCACAGCTGCAAGAAAGTAAGTTACTAGGTTGTATCAGAGGGATAAAATACAAAATAAGAGGTGATACGGTTACAGGAGTGCTAGGCTCCATCTGGAATACTGTGTGTAGTGTTGGTCACTGTGCCACACAAGGAAGATATTGTCTGGGAAAGAGTATAAAAGCAGTAGAAATTATAAATATTTTGTGTGTGAAGATTGTAGAAGATGATCCAGTAAAACAGACACATATATCCTTTTCTCTGCACAAGACTAAAAATTAAGAGTAATCTTGAAAATAGGGAAATAGAAAGTGACAACTTGGAACTGCATAGGAGTGATAAGGATCTGCAATAAATTATTTCAGAAAGTCTGTTGGTGTACAGAGAATATATAAATGCTGTAGACTTTGTGAAGAGAATTGCAGGGAATGACAAACAGTAATAAATCTGTGATTGAGTTTTTAAATTTGAAGGCAGACACATTAAGCTGTTTTCCTTTCCCTCCCCTCTCAAGAGTTCATGACTTAGATGACCATAGTTTGCAGATTTATTACAGCTTGTAACTGGAAGGGAGCAAGGGAGCACACAGTTTGTGTCTATGAATTATGCTTCTGTGTCTGCTAAGACTTCTTAAGTACATTGAGGAGCACCCAAGGTCTTCATGCTGTGTATTAGGAGTAACGTGTTCATTGTGTTTCTGCTTTTCTGTATTTCGAAGTCCTGCAACTAGAAGTAAAGGCTGACTGTCTCATGCCTCTGTAATGCCACTTCAGGATAGTGATGCACTTGCACAGTGTATGTTTTAGAGCATTTGCTCTTTTGACAACTTTGGTTCTTCGACTAAAAAAACGGGAGAGAAACCCAAGCATATTGAAGAATATGGCTTTCAGAGTTCATGCAAGTGGTGAAATTACAGTTAAGGTGAGAAAATATGCTAAAGCACTTAAACTATTTTAAGTGAAAAAAAACTCCCTTTTGCTTAAGATTCAGCACTTGAATGCAATACTTAGTGTTTGTGGGTTTTTTTTCCTGCATGGGCCAGCAATGTGCCTTTGTGGCCAAAAGAGTCAATGGCATCCTGAGATGCATCGAGAAAAGTGTCCAGCAGGTCTAGGGAAGCTCTCCTCCCACCCTGTTCTGCCCTAGTGAGACCACACCTGGAATGCCGTTAAACTTTTGTCTCCCCAGTTCAAGAGATAGGGAGAGTCCAGCAGAGAGCCATGAGGATGACTGGAGGACTTGAGCATCTGCCCTATAAATCATAGAATCATAGAATGGTTTAGGTTGGAAGGGACATCAAGGATCATCCAGCTCCAACCCCCTGCCATAGGCAGGGACACCTCCCACTAGAGCAGGCTGCTCAAGGCCTCATCCAGCCTGGCCTTAAACGCCTCCAGGGAGGAAGTATCCACAACCTCCCTGGGCAACCAGTGCCAGTGTTTCACCACCCTCACTGTAAAGAACTTATTCCTAACATCCGGTCCAAATCTTCCCTCTTCCAGTTTAAACCCATTCCCCCTCGTCCTGACATTACCAGACCTTGTCAATAGTCCCTCCCCAGCCTTCCTGTAGGCTCCCTTCAGCTACTGGAAAGCCACTCTAAGGTCTCCTCAAAGCCTTCTCTTCTCCAGGCTGAAGAGCCCCAACTCTCTCAGCCTGTCCTCACAGCAGAGGTGCTCCAGCCATCTGATCTCCTGAGATCCCTTCCAACCTCTAATGTTCTGTGATCCTTAAAGCTAGCTATTGCAGGAGCAGTAAGACAACATATGAATAATGAAAAGGATAGCAGTTTTATGGAGAAAATTACTCCACAGATTTCAGCTTAGCTATCTGCATCTCTGGATCTTAAACCCACCAATGTGGTGGGTGACTGGATTGCTATTTGAGAAAGCAACTTCAGACTTGGTGCCAATTGCTAACTTCTCCTGGGAACCTTTTCCACTCTGAAAATTTTGAAGCTGCTTCTTTATTGTCACATGGCTGTGGCCATGAGGACACTTCTGCTGTAGTCTTTGTGGTCAATGTGCTAGGGCTGTTTGTCTCTCAAGACTTCAGTGGAGGTATACACTAGCGCTACACACTCAATATTTGATTTTGTAATTTAGTTTTTGGGTATATACTCATGAGACTGGAGTAGACTACCTCCAAAGTACATGTTACCAAGGAAGTGGAGGAGCTCAGAAGGTGAGCTACAAAGCCCAGGAGTTTTATAAATAGCAAAGTGAAAGCAGTGTGAATGGCAGTTGTGCTTCTGCTCTTAACTAAATCATTTTTTAGTGCAAGTGGGAGGGTAACCTCCCATTTAAAGAAGTCACTGAGTGTTGGGATAGTGTCTTACTTCTGTGAAAGACAGCTGACTCCTTCTCAGCTGCCGTTGGCTTCCATGCTGCCAAAGATCTGGCTATACATATGCTGCTGACGTGTAGCATTATGTGTGTGCATGTTAGAAGAGATCTTGTGAGGTCACTGAGATGTTTCATCTTGCAGGTCTATACAAACCCTGCTGTGTGTCAGCAAAAATCTGCCCAGTTGCTTGCTGCTCTGATTACTGCTGTGTGACAGTGCCTCATCACACATCTCAGCTGCAGTGGAATAGCACAGGCACACACAGATTTGCTTCTGGCAGTATGTAGAAACATCTTGAAGGACTTCAGAGTTAAACAGCAACCTTGATAACAGCTATAAAAAGACCTCTTTTCAGCTGTTCCTCATAGATCATGATTTGTAGACATAATACTTCCATTTTGATTTCCATTTCCCTCATCCATGTCACTAGTGAAAATGTCAGTTAGAATTGGGTTTAGAGCTCATATGGAATGGCTCCTAAACTGCTCCAAGACAACCTAAGCATATTGCCTTACTGTGCTTCATGCTGACACAGACTCCATATATGTCGTGAAGAAAGGTCTTTGTGATGTTGTCATCTGTATCATAAAAAAGGTGTCACTTTTGCAGTAAAAAGCTGATTTTGACTTTCCCATAGTCCGATCAGTTTGTTCCCCAGTGTTGTTCCCTGTCAGAAATCTGCTTTTAGTCATCTGACCACAAGCCATCAGGAGATTAGTTTGTTGATGTGGAAAATTTGGTGCTGCATATTAAGACAGTCTTGGCAACCATATTGTATTTACAGGAGCTTCATATACACAAATGATTTGGGGATTGAGAGTAAAGTTAATATAAACCAAATTCTTATTACATTTTTTCCCTCCCAGTTTTTTACACTAGCAACTTTTACACTCTGGGTTTCTAAATACAGCTTTGTTTTCGTGATTTTTTTTTAAACAGAGAAAATTCAAACATTTAGAGGAGACAAAGGTATTTGTACACACATCTCCTCTGACTTCTGTGTCCTTGCAAATGGGTCCTTGCTTTCAACAAGCTTGATGACCAAGAGGCAGCAAGCTTTGCCTCTTTATAACTTAGTTCTGAGGAATAGCTATCCTAAAGGCTATTTGGCACTACTCTAGCTACACTTAAAAACATCTCTGACCAACAATTTCCCACATGAAGACTTGAGCCCTTCTGGGAATATATTATACTGTTCATGCTGTTGCAGGCACAATGCCAAATTAGAACTGCTGCTTTAGATATCGTTACCCTGGTGAGTGTGTCCTGATACTCCACAGTGTAGTTAAAGCCTTGAAGAGCTTTGCCATAAAGTAGTACTTTGTGAGAGATTCATGCTACCTTATACATTTACATTTACATGCCTTTAGATACCTGAGAAACCTGGTCTTTAAATCACTGAAATCAGTGGGAAGAAACAGTCTCCTGGTGAGAATCTTTGCAGTTTAGATACTAAGAATGTGTTCTCTTATCAACACCCCTCACAATTCATATCTGAATTCCAGAACAAAGCTAACCCAAAGATGTCTTTTTAAGTGTTAATATTTAATAATTAGGTAAAAGAAAACCTGGTTTTCATCTATGTTGCTTTTGATATTATCACTTCAGATTTCTTCCAAGAGCTGGAGAAGAGTGTCGTACATAATCATTAGATTCAGGTCTGAAGAGCTTCAGATGTTACCTTAAAACCAGTTTGACAATCATAAAACATCTCTAGCTGGATCGATGAGATGAATGAAGTGTGAGCAAATGTATCAGTTTTGAATAAAGCCCCGTATAGTTTAATTTGAAGTGTGCAGCTGCAGATTTGCAAAAAACAAACTATACAGCAAGCACAATGCTTTTATTCAGCTTGAAGTTAAAGCATTTTTTTCCAGCTATCAATTTACAGCTTAAGATAATGGATTTTGGCAGTGTGCAGTGCTATTAAGTAATTTTATTAAAATGGATAAGAAATAACTTAAGAGGTGGCCTGTAAAAGAGAGTTTTTAAAGGACTGGTTAGTGAAATAAAGAAATAACATTTTCTTCTAGAAGTTTTATGTCCCTTGATAGATCATTAATGAAAAATATTGTGGTGATATCATCCTATTATTTAGTACAGTTTGTGAAGTGATATGGAAACTACACTTAACGGAGTTTTTTTCACCTCTACTGTGAGACTGAAGAACTTAAGTGTGTTAAAACATCTATCCTGGAGGGAGAAATAATCAGCTATATTTAAGTTCGCCTCAGTCACAAAGCTAGCACATAGTTTGACACGAACTTGACATGTCCCAGGGTCTATTATCCATTGTGTAGCTCTTCACAATAGGCAATAGATGTGTGAAACTCCATGCCAAAAGTCATTAAAGTCACTAGAAGTGTGCATAGACTCAAGGAGATGTTGAATAAGTGCCAGAAAGTGATATAACCAAGTGTTATTAAGTACATAGAAACCACATTCAGCTCAGGGTGTCCCTGAGCTCAAAATAGGTTAATACTAAGAGAATATTTTTATTCTTTCCTAACCATTTACTAACGGCCAATGCCTGAATTGATGCAGACATGCTGCTGTTGGGATTTAGCTACAATGTCTGACTCATTCAGATACTCAAACCTTGCAAACACAAACCATAAGGGAAAAAAAAAGGACATTGGATGAGGTGGGCATCTTCCATTCTTCTAAGACCATCTCTGAATACAGGAGGACATTGGATGAGTTGGGCATCTTCCATTCTTCTAAGTCCATCTCTGAAGACAGGAAGACATTTATGTGGTTTCTAAGTGCTCTCAAGATATGGCCAGGCATATGTAGTGTTCAGCTGTGATGTCTTACAGTGTATGTGTTATTTGTTTTTCTGAGCAGAAGTGCTTTTGAAGTCTGTCTACTGACAGATCACAAAATTGAAATATCCTAACAAATCAGGGCTATGAGCACAAGAAAGCCTTTGACAAAATAGGAGCTAAGGCACTTTTTGTGCATTTGGAAACAGGATATCTTTGTAACTACTTTAATATTTTATAATGGAATAAGCTCTAACATCATGTATCCTCCAAAGATTTCATCATTTAAAAAATATGAATATTACTGAGTTTACCAACTGACTTCTATTTGGTTGACTTCTCTTTTCAGTCTCTTACATGAGCAGTAAAAATACTAAGATATGATGACATTCAAGCTAACTGTGCAATTTATGTGACCGTATACCTCTTAATTGCAATAAGAGGTACCCTGGGATCCTGTTGTTCACAGAATCACAGGACTGTTAGGGCTGGAAGGCACCTCAAAGATCATCCAGTTCCAGCACCCCTGCCATGGGCAGAAACACCTCACACTAAAATTAGGTTGCTTAGAGCCCCATCCAACCTGGCCTTAAAAACTTCCAGGAATAGGGCTTCCAGCACCTCCCTGAGCAAACCTGTTGAAATGTCTCGCCACCCTCATGGTGGAGAACTTTATCTGAACGTCCAGTCTGAATCTATCCACTTCTAATTTTACTCCATTCACCCTAGTGCTATCACTACCCAACACCCTGAAAAGTCTCTCACCAGCTTTCTTGTAAGCCCCTTTCACATACTGGAAGGCCACAATAAGGTCTCCTTGAAGCCTTCTCTTCAGCAGACTGAATAACTCCAACTCTCTCAGTCTGAATCCACAGTAGATGTGCTCCAGCCCTTTGATCATCGTCGTGGCCCTTCTCTGGACACACTCCAGCGTGCCCATGTCTTTCCTGTAATATGGGCTCCAGAACTGGATGCAGTACTCCAGGTGAGGTCTCACCAGAATGGAGTAAAGGGGGAGAATCACCTCCCTCGACCTGGTAACTCTACTTCTCTTGATGCAGCCCAGGGTACGGTTGGCTTTCTGGGCTGCAGTGCGCACTGCTAGAGTGAGCCGATGGGCTAGGTGCAGTGGAGGCCCAGGAAATTTGTATTTCTCTTTCATTATTTTTCAAAATTAACAACGTGTTTCTTAAGCACAGTGAAAACAATCACATAGGCAGAAACTAATTATCTCAGTGGCCTCAGTGATCCAGAACAGCTCTGGGTTTTGTGGATGATGCTGAGTGCTAGCTAGAAATCAAATCATCACTTCGTGTTTTCAAGTCATTAAATTATTCTGGTGGCTAGTGAATCTCCTCCAGCAGAGCAGATTAAAACCAACTTGATTTTAGTTGCTTTTTTTGGTAGTAACTCTTCACTTAACTTTGTCAGGCATGCCTGGTCTTAGGATGTCTTAGTAATTATCTTTTATTAAGAGAAAATAGGTTGAACAAATATAATACTAATTTGACTAGATCTGGATTTTACACAAGTTCATCCTTGAATTAAATGCTGTAGTCAAACGCTTTCACAGGAGTCTGAGATTAAGGTAATCTTAATAACTTTGAAGAGGAGGAGAAGAGAGAGTTGCATCAGATGGAGTTCTGGACCTCCCAAGGAAATTTAATGTTTGTACTAATAGCACAGTCTACTTCCAAGAATATGGCAGCTTTGATAAATGTAGCAACACTGATAACCACCGAGGCCTTGAAAAAGAAAGTCAGCAGATGCTTGATGACCTGCTTAAATGGTACTACAACCTCTACAAAAGCCCTTTAAGGTGCAGCCAGAATGACTGCAAACAACTTTATCTCTGGTGCAGAGGAATGTAGCACAGAGAAATGGATGACCTACCAGGTACAGGTTTCTGCTAGATTCAGATGCTGCAGAGAAGAAATTGTAGTGCTGTGTTGTGACCTTGCAGTCTCACTAAAGGTGCAGCCGTGATGGGCTTTGAAGGGAGGATTGAGAAAACATACTTGAACTTTCATTATAGAATGGAAGTTCAAAATTAGAGAATGGAATTTATAAACACTAGTAAAAAATGAAGGGTCATTACAACTCAGCTGTAATCAGGATACACTGATTCTGCACCCTCTAATGGCTCCAATTAAAATAAATATTTGTCAGTGTTACCTTATTCACAGTGTTTCATACAGGATAACTGTTGTTGAAACTACAGAATGTAAAAGGATTTTTTTTTGCTTTCTCTGATGCAAATCTAATATCCTGGAAAATCATCTCCTTGATGCCCAGTGTAAAGCTAGTAAGACATTTTCACTTTGATAATAAAGTCTGTGTATAAAGGCAATGAATTCAATAAATCCAAGCCTCTATTACTTTCCAATGCCCTTAATTTTTGTCTCATCTGTTTGTTTTTCTGTGACTTTTTTCTATTAGAGGCTGTCAAAAACTGAATTTAAAAGTTCCAATTTACACATCAATATATACTGGAACTTTAAGATGATTCTTTAAAATTTCAAGTGTGCTGCATTTTGTAGTCCATTGAAAACAAAATTTTGCACAAATCTATGATAAAATAATGTGTGCTTAGTGCAAAATAAATATGTTGATTTGAGTAAACAGAATTCTAGATTTCTGAATTCTTGTTTCAAGTATTTAGAATTTATTCTAAATGTTTTAGTTTTAGAAAAGAATGTTGATGAATATATTTGATTAGTAAATGGGCAGGCCAGAATTTGGGTAAAAGTTCCACTGTGATTTCTGGTTTTCAGAACAAGTGGCACAGCGGAACTGTCTAAGTCTTTCCTTGTGTGATCTCTGTGTTAAATGAAACTGCCTTCAAAGAAAAATTCTGCATAGGTAGAAAGTTTAAAAAAATAAGCAAGTCTATGAAAAATATGTCTGGTCATTGGAAAATATAGTGTGTTCTAAGACATGCAGGTTTTACACATAACGTTGTCATAAGATCAGTAACTCCTACAGAAAACAAATCCTTTGTGTAGAAGTTAAGTCAGCAGCTTTATGGAGAAATAAATATAATTTTACAACTTAATTACCGTATAAACATTTCTTGTAGTTGCAGTGACTTTGTTGTTATTGTTGTATTAATCTTACAGGACATATGGGTGTTTTTTTCAGTACCTCCTGGGACCTGCTAAATCCTCTGAGCGTAACTAACCCCTCTTCTAAAGAGCTTGAGTTGTTAGCCATTTTTTGTCTGTGTGGCTAAACCTTTAATAAATCAAAAAAGAAAAATAAAGAAAGGAAAGCTTTGAAGAGATTCTGTTTTCTTTCTTTTAGATGCTGTTCTCTGATTAATTTATCACTGTGGAAATTTTATCTAATAGAGTTAGTTTGCTGTATTTAAAAGTGAAGAATTTCACACTTCCCAGATGCTGTTGAATGCTTTGGGTGGGTTGTTGGTGATAGTCTTTTCTACGGCAAGCTAATCAGTTAACTCCCCATCACTTATGGCACCTTTTTAAGTACCAGGCTCTCTGAGAGCTGAGAAAAGGTCTTAGTGTAGCATAGATAATAATGAGGTTTAAGATCTGATTTATTTTTTTATAGAGTGTATTGTAACATATGCTTTTATTTCTTTTTTTTTTCATCTACGTGTGTATGTAACTCAAAGTTTTGTTATAAAATTCTCAGATATTTGTTGTTGTAGGCAGTACTAAAAAAAAAAAGTTATTCCTTTTATATGGGCTCTTTGTTTTAAACAATTTTGGGATTTGCTTTTTTTTCAGAATGTTTATAGGAAACACTTGTGTGTTAGTATGCCCTCTTATATTTTGGTATGTTCTGGGTTTTTTAATGTAAAAAAGAACAAACCACAAACAAACAAAATCCCAAAAGCCACAACCTGTAAAATCCCCAATTCCTTTACCACTGAATGCTTTTATGTAGCTTTGCTGCATAAAGCCATCCTAACAGTGTACAATGGTTTGCAATAACATTAAATACATGTGGACATTAAAACAAAAGTCTTAAATCGCCACCCTGTAGATCTTGTAACCAAGTAGATCTCACTTTCCATGAAGAATAAATTCAGGACTCTTGTCTCACCTGAGCATGGAGCCAGCAGAACTTTCTTCTAAGATTCACCACGTTTTTTAGCTATCTGGCTTATATGTCAAAGCCTTCAAAACGGGAGACACTGTGATTTGGGTACATTTGTAACAACTGCAAGTTTCTTTTAAAGCATTTTCAGACTGAATAAATAGGAGCACACATCTGCAGAGACTGCTGCCAGCTAGCATGTACTATGCTTACACGTTTAAGACTGTCATCTCTTCTTTATTCTCTGACAGTGTTTTCAAGCTTTACGTAGACATCAGGTTTGGTTTGATTTGTATTTGGTCTTCTATACAGAACCGTAGTTCTTAGTCCAGGAAGATGAAATCACTGAGTATTTCTGCTTTTGGGTTGCTTGATCTTGGTATAGAAATATTAAGTCCATAGGTTCTGCCACTGCTTGGTAGGTTGCCTAGTCGGCAACTGCAGCACAGGCTGTATCTCTTGTAATGCAGTCTCATTTGTGATGAAGATTCCCTGGCAGGGCAAGTCCAAAGTACCCAAGTTAAAAATTAACAGGATTCGCATTTTAGTGCTTGGTTACATTTGTCAGGTGGCATGTTTCAGCAAGTGATAAGGAAATCTAAGGCTGTTCTACGCAGACTTTTATGGAAGCCACTGTTCATTCAGTCACCATTCAAAACATTTTGGGATGTGCAAGCATGTTAACAATCGTTCTTAAGCAAGACTGGTATTCTGAAACGTGTTTCAAAACCGTGAGTGACAATCTTCTCTGAGAAGGAGGGAGGTTTTTTCCAGGGTGTTTGCATTAAAGCACATATATTGTCTCTAAAATGTCATGCCAGGTTAATGCCTTTTCAGGAATGCTTTTGGCATGTTGTTGCAAACATAGGGTATACAGAACTATGGAAAATATATGTAACCATTGACCAAGGGATTTTGAGGTTGATTTTAAAAGCTTGTAGGAGCAATTCTGGTACATTTTTTGGTGTTCTTCTTTATTCCTTTTTTTTTTTTTTTTTTAACTTACCTCCTTCCATTATCACTAAACTATGTTAATTCCCATTCCATTGTATTTACCAATTCTTGGTCAGCTCTTGAATAGATTATGGTAGCCATCTTCTTTCTGGTCTCTTTTATTCATACACAAAGGTGAATATATTTAAATTGTACAACCATTAAATGCTAGCATAATACACCCATTTAATTACAGGGGAAATATCTTGAAAATGTCACCACTTTGAGTTTTTGTTGTGAAACTCTTTACTATCTTCTGACGTTTGACTACATCAAATCGAGCTCCTTTATTCTCAGCATTTCATCTCTTTCATTTTCTTTTAAACTTACATTGCTTACTTCAATTACAAACTTGTTAGTCCTTCTTGTCATCTTCTCCCTGTCTTGATTTTGGCTGTGTTTTCTCTTAGGTCTTTGTGCTTAGGTGAGTCTACTATATGTACTACTAAACAATTACTTTCTCCCAGTTTGAAGTTGCACTTCTTAAAGAAGCTGCATTTCTTACACTCAGGCATATATAGTCTTGTTTTGAAGGACATGCAGTTACACTGATCTGCTGTGTAATAAATGGATTATTTCTTGATGTAGTTCAGATCAGATCAAGTATAGGTGCTATCTGTTACCAAAACACAATGAGAGGCTATTTGAAAAAGACATATGATCCCCTTCTGCAGCACAAAAAGTACTCAGATCTACGAGCCCAGGGTAAGCAAAAAATTGAGATGATATAGAGCCTCTCCCAGCTTCTCCTAAGAAGGTGTGGCAAGATTCACTCCATACATCATTTGAATTGAGAAGGGGGAGCAAAGATAAAGATACTACGGCATTTTAGAAGTAAATAATTCAGTGCCACGTGTTGTTTGTGCATTTCATGTAGCATCTTCCAAAAAGATCTACCTCTTCTTACCTTTAAATATTTCATCTCTTCACATTTTAACTGCACTTTAATGCGCATGACTGACTGAAAAAGATCAGTGACAAGTAGGTACAGCATATTTTTCACTTAAGTCCACTGGCCGTCAACTACGGTAGCAGTGTGATGAGCTTCCCCAGGAAGGTGCATAAACATGTTTTCTGGATGTTTTGCTTTTGAGGTGTCTTATGTGGTCTCCCTGCCACTCTGTATGTGCTTCTGCACCAGCATGTTCAAGTGGTGTGTCAGCCTCAGCAGGGGAATGTGTAAGCAGGGCGGTGTGATAACTTGCAAGTTGAGGTGCAAATGTATGGTTTGTTAAATGAACTGCTTCTCTGGCTTGTTAGATCTTGGGCACCTGATCTGCCTTTGTTGTATTCTGTCGGTGGAAATACGTTAGTTTCTGTCTTCTTCGTAAGTTTATGTTTAAAACCAACCTCTGCTGAGGCTGAAATTTCTAGAACTGAATAGTGAAATGTAAAAAAAAAAAAAAAAAAAAGGCAAAAACCTTCTAAACTGAAGCAGTTTTCTGTGTTATCCTTATATGTGGAAGACCTTCTCTAAGTGTACCAATTTAGTCTGAGGTTAACGAAATACAAAGAGTGAGAGAGAAAAATTAAACCAAAAAATGTCAGGAGTTTAGATCCAAAGAAACTGTTCAGCTGCTGCTTTGGATGTAACCATCACTAATTAGTACTGGCACAGCAGAATTCTCCAGGCAGCTATTTGCAAGAAGGAAGGGGAGTGGCACCTGTTAGTGCGTAGGAAGGGCTTCATCTAATTTTGGAGTATTTATATTCAGCAGTGTTAAGAGTAGCCAGACATAAGGCTCTTGCATTCTCATTCTCCGTATGTCCTCCTTTTGTCAGTCTGTTCCCTGTCTCAGAAGTAGCTCCTGAGAAAGTATTTTGATCTTTTGTCTGTTTCATGTTTAAAGATTTTGGAAATGTAGTTGTTTGTTTAGTTTCACATTGCTAAACAGTCATTCAAATACTTAAAACCCATTTCCAAACAGTATGCAGTGCTTTTTTTCTGTTCCTTCCTGGCTTACTTTATATCCAGGCTTGCAATCTGATCTGCAAAGACAGAAAATATAACGTTTAGAAAAATGATACAGATCAACTCACTTCATAAGGACATTTTCACTTTTGATCTTCTATCTTTAACTTGATGTTAATTTTGGTAACTAGTGCAGTTCCTTGAAACTCTACATAATACATGGCTCATTCTTCATTGTGAAAGCACAAACTACATTTGCACATACTTCTGAACAAGCTTCCTTAAATATTACAATCTTGAGCTTTCTTTATGTCATGTATTTCTGTCAGATGGATTTCTTGTCAAAACACTTTTTCATCTATCAATTGTTGCATCATGTGAAACTTTCAAACCTTGAGCTCAAAGTGTTATCTATCCTCTGTGCATTCAGCATGCATGCTGGGTATGTTAACATGTACAGCAGGATTTGAGGTTAAGTTACACTTTCTGTTATTTTGATCATTTCAAATTAGATTGAGTTGAAACTGAGATACAATAATGACACAAGTTAACTGCAAAGTTTTCATCGGTCTTACAGAAATTTGATACAGAGTTACTAAATCCATCTGTAGATCTAATGTGAATTAATGGATCCAAACCTAAGGCTCCCAGAGAGCCTGCTGGCACCAACTGGATTTTAATTACATCCCACACACTGGTTTAGTTATCCTTATAGCAGGTAAAATGAGTGGTGCAACTTAACTCTTTCAGATCAGGGAAAAAAGAGCATTTATCCTCTTTTCGGAAGAAGGAGGGGAAAAAATATTTTATAGATTTAAGTTTTTCCCCCAAGGTAAAGTTGAAGAAAATATATTGGTAATGGAGGAAAGAATGGCAATCAAATGATACAAAGAAGCAAAATAAGTAGATGATGCAGAAAAGAGTAAAGAAAGGAGAAACATATTAGGAAAACTTAATTGAAAAATGTAAACCATTTTATAAGGAGAAAAAATTAAGGTGGAAAATGTGAAAGATGCAGACACACATCAAAACACCAAATTCTATGCAAAGAAAAAAAGTAAAATGAACAAAAGTGGAAGTCATCGTTTTAAGTTTAAGGAGGAAAGAGCACATATGCTTATTTAAAATAATTTCTGCGTCTGTACATAACTGCTTCCATTTTTTAATGGTTTAGGATTTGCTTAGCAGTGTTACAAAAAAAACCCCAACCAACAGGTGAGGGGTACCAGGGTTTTATTTATGTCAAACTTTTTCATTTAATGCATTCTTTTAAGTTCTAAGATACTGTGTATACAAGATTTTACTTGATTTAAGCTTGCTATTTTTCATACAAAAAAAAATAGCCAAAATTGAATGAATTCTTGAGCCATGAATTCTGTATTAGCAAGAAAGGGAAACCGTAGTCTTCAGTAATGCTTATAGACGCCAGTGCCTGGTCAGCTGCTGATCCTTTGCTATGTCTGCTGCTGAGGAAAACACTTGCATCTTCGTAGAGTGCTTTTTATGTCATTCAATTCTAATTTACCATCAGCTATCACAGCTTTACCACGGACATTCTCAAACTGACATTGGAGGCTTGACATAGCACAACAAAGGTAACTAAATTCCAAGTTAAAGCTGAAACTTCATTCCTAAGTCACTGTTGTGCAGGGCTGCTGTGAGGCATGTGGGAACACCCAGCGTTTGAAGTCCCGTCTGTACCCACACACAATAGAACAAGTTAAGGATGGAATTTCAGCCCAAGCCTTAACGTTAATGCAGCCTAGCTCTGTGTGGTTTGATTTTTTTTCTTATATGGCACTGTTAAAGACAAACTCAAGTCAATCTCAGAGTCATTTTAAATTATGCTTACAAGAATCTTACGCAAGCAATAGTAATAGATTCTTTTCACCCATTGCATCTCAGTAAATTTGAGGCTTTGTATCCTACTTGCTTCAACTTTGCACATTTGGAAACTGCTGAGGTGATAAATTGCAGATACATTAATGTTTGAAGTCCTGCCTTAAACATGTAATTGTTTCCTACAGTATACCTGTCATTACTTGAAACTTATTTTGTGGAATGGATTTAAAGAGGAAAACTGCATTTGGTCCTGTACTTGCATTTTATGAGCAAAATGAGCTTTGACAGTATTTCTGGAAACATCAAGAATGTCAAACTTACTTTTATCTGAAGGACTCCTAGGACAACTCAGGAAAAAATACTTGAAAAATATTCAGGACTTAATTGAAGTGGCAAGGATATTGAATTGTTTAGAGGGAGCTTGGGCCCCTATACATGCTTTAAATCAATCTTAATTTGAAGTGGTTGAACCAAATTTTTCTTCAAAGCGTAATTTTTATTCAGTCTTTGGTAAAATGTTTGGAATAGTGATTAGAATAGTTATTCAGTCATTTACCCCTTCTCAGAGCAAATGAGAGTTAGGCTTCTAATCTCTTTTCAAAAATCTATGTGTCTCTACTTCTTCACTTGTATTTCCATCCTTTACTAACTGGCTTTGGTAGGTTCAGCATCCCTGCTTGCTAAAAACATGGACAGGTTTATATTGGTGTAAAGAATGGTGAAGGAGAGAGAGATTTTAAAAGAGCATATAAGCTGCTATTGTAGCTTGGCTATATTTTACACTTAGCCACATGATATGGCCTGAAACTGCTTCAGGATGCCAATGTCATCTTTTCTGAGACAGTAACGCTGCTTTTGATCAGGATTAGAGACTAACCAGAGCCATCATTTCAGTTGGTCATTAGCAATATAGTAGAAATAGTAATCAATCTGGTGGAAAGAAGTGATATAGTTAAAGCAAAGAGGTTGGCAATTGTGTTCCATAAGATGCTTTGAAATTATTATTTTGATCTGGAGAATAATCATAGTAAAATGTTATGCTCATATTGTTTACTTAGGTTACGAGAGTGGTTCTATCTGGTGAAAAGAACTGAGACAGTATAAGAGTTGTAGTTGGAAGTGTTTAGCAAAAGTGTGGTGACCAAAGTATGAGAAAGGCATTATTCAAAGCTTAATTCAATGCTGGCAGTATGTTTAAGGAAGAAATCAAGAAAAGTGAGAAAAAAGATCATCAGGGCTGATCTTTAAAAGGCACCACTCTCTGGGCTCGGCCTTCCAGCCAGTTCTTGACCCATATCAGAGTGAATCTGTCCAAGCCATGAGCTGCCAGCTTTGCCAGGAGCTTGTTGTGGCTGATGGTGTCAGAGGCCTTGCTGAAGTCCAGGTAGACTACATCCACAGCCTGCCCCACATGCACCAAGTGAGTAACCTGATCATAAAAGGAGATCAGGTTGGTCAGGCAGGACCTGCCCTTCCTAAACCCATGCTGGCTGGGCCTGATCCCTTGGCCATCCTGTAGATGATTTGTGATGGCACTCAAGGTGACCTGTTCCATCACCTTGCCTGGCACTGAGGTCAGGCCGACAGGGCTGTAGTTTTCCGGTTCCTCCTTCTGGCCCTTCTTGTGGATGGCATCACATTGGTCAGCTTCCAGTCTTTGGGCACCTCTCCAGTGAGCCAGGACTGTTGATCAATGATGGAGAGTGGCTTGGCCAGCTCAGCTGCCAGCTCTCTCAGCACCCTAGGATGAATCCCATCCGGTCTTGTGTTCAGCTCTGGGCCCTGTGTTCAGTTCTGGGCCCCCCAGTTTAAGAGGGACATCGAGATGCTTGAGCGTATCCAGAGAAGGGCGACGAGGCTGGGGAGAGGCCTCGAGCACAGCCCTATGAGGAAAGGCTGAGGGAGCTGGGATTGTTTAGCCTGGAGAAGAGGAGGCTCAGGGGTGACCTTATTGCTGTCTACAGCTACCTGAGGGGTGGTTGTAGCCAGGAGGAGGTTGCTCTCTTCTCTCAGGTGGCCAGCGCCAGAACGAGAGGGCACAGCCTCAGGCTGCGCCGGGGGAAGTTTAGGCTCGAGGTGAGGAGAAAGTTCTTCACTGAGAGAGTCATTGGACACTGGAATGGGCTGCCCAGGGAGGTGGTGGAGTCGCCGTCCCTGGAGCTGTTCAAGGCAAGGTTGGCCGTGGCACTTGGTGCCATGGTCTAGCCTTGAGCTCTGTGGTAAAAGGTTGGACTTGATGATCTGTGAGGTCTCTTCCAACCTTGGTGATACTGTGAGACTGTGATACTTGTGAGGATCCAAGTGACTCATCAGGTCCCTTCTTCCTTGTGGATTACAGGGAGAGTAGGGACTATACTGGTCCTTAACTACATCTGCTAGTTCAGGAGTCCAGTTGTCCTGGAGACAACTTGTCCCACTATCAAAGATTGAGGCAAAGAAGGTGTTAAGCACCTCTGCCTTTTCCTCACCCTTTTTCACTGTATTCCCCTCTCTATCTAATAAGGAATGGAGGTTGCCCTTGGCCCTTCTCTTCCCATTAATATATTTATAGAAACATTTAGATTATAGAATGTTAGAGGTTGGAAGGCAACTCCAGAGATCATCAAGTCCAACCCCCCAGCCAAAGCAGGATCACCTAGGGCAGGTCACACAGGAACACATCCAGGGAGGTTCTGACAGTCTCCAGAGAATGAGACTCTGCAACCTCTCTGGGCAGCCTCTTCCAGTGCTCATTAACCCCCCACCAAGACAGCAGTTCAAAAGCCTTTATCACAGTGGTATTTGAATATGTGGCCACTGGTGCTACTCTGGACAGTAAAAAAAAATCTGCATTCCTTACCCACTTGCTGATCTAGCCAGCTCCTTCTCTGCATTCCTTATCCACTTGCTGATCTGGCCAGCTCCTTCTCTGAGCTTCTACTCTGGTTACAATTGCCCAGATTTTTGTTCTCTCGTGCAGTAACATTGTGCAAATGTGTTTTGAGAGAGGCGAGATTAGTTGTTTCTTTGTGTTGCTCTGTCCTTCCATACATGTTCTGAAAGATTTGTCCAGGTAGCTATAAATGTCCCTGTAATTGTACTCCAGAACTGCCATTCTCACCACTTGTTCTAAAGAGGACTTGGGTTAAGAGTGTGTAATGGAGGTGCTGGTGATGTAGCTATATAAAGTTCCAGTGGATAAGCCCAGTTTAGTCATCTTGATAACTTCCCTGTAGGGAGTGGCTGCTTCCTATTACGTCCCCCTGATGCTTTCTCTTCTTTGGGTTGGAAAAGCCCAGTTCACTGAGCTTCCAGATGTTCTTTAGTAAGAAGGATCTTTCAGATTCTTTTTTCTTAGATTCCGAGCAGAATGCACAGCCACTTGAGGAAATTTAACCATTATTCTCCTAGCTATTGAGCAGCATAGAACTTGGCGGCTTTGAAATATTTTGATAGGTGTTTTATTTTGTCTGTACATGTTTCTCTCACAGGCCTTCACTGGGTTTGCCTCATACTCCTCCATAAATGAAAAATAATGCAATATGGGATAATTGCAGACATTTTGCTTTCATATTATACTTTTGCAGTGTGGAATGCTGCACAATCTATTGTGGGTTTTTTTCCTTTACCATTAGCATACTTGAAGTATAGTGTTTGGATTATGCTGCAGATGCTATCACAGTAAGGCTAAAATGTGGGGAGAAAGCAGAACTAAGGATATCTGCCACCTTTATGATGGTCTTTATTGGCTTTGTAGCTGATATAAATTGGTTTACTGCCATTGCAGTGCTGTGAATTTTCAATCTGAGGGTCACAGCTGTTCAGAAGTAGTAAGCAGTTACATATGAGCATCTGAGCTCTAGTATATCTTGTGCTAGTGTCCAGAGAGCTCTGTGTGCTTTCAGCAGGCACTGATCTCATAAAGTGATAAGATACCAGTGTGCTGGTTTGTGGCTAACTGGGATATTTTAATGAGAAAAAGTAGATTATAGGCTGTGAAAAGGAGAACGATGCTGATGTCTACGGCACTCATAGGTTTGCTGAGATGTATCAAAACAAGGTCACAGACATAGATAAGAGAGTCTGTCAGAGCCTCTGTCTGTTTCTCTCTCTGACTTCTGCTTAGGTCTGTGTAACCCAACTAATGATTCTGCTTCTAACCCCCCTTTCCAATCCTTCCAACTCACCTTGCACATGAGGCAGATTCTGAGATAAGAGTCATGGGTGGAAAGAAGGTGGAATGGTGTTTGGGAGCCCCTCCTGGGGACTGTGATTTCTGGGAGGGATATTGTGTTTCTGTATTACTTTTAACTTGTATATTTCTGTATATAGCTGTATATATTGTAAATATCTGCTTGTCTATTGTGCTAAGCGGTGAATATAAAGCTTCATTCCTGAACTTCTATCCAACTGAGTCTAGTCTGGGTGATTTCAGTGGAGGGGGGGAGGCAGCGGGTAACTCCCAAACCATCACATACCAGGAATTTTGCCAAAGCTTTAAAAACAAGGTAGGAGATGGCACAGATGATGCATTTGATTTTGTAAGGTTTACTTATCTCATTTGTGCTAGCATCTGAAGCTTGCCTTTGTAAGAAACTACCAGTATTTCCAAGGCAAATTAGGGATGCAAGTTTTCCTGAAAGGAAAAGGGCTTTTCCAAATACAAAGCACTCTTCAGAGTTGATATGTGAACTTGTACCTATCTATTTCAGTTTAAATTATGGATTACTGAAATTCAGTGCTTCTATATCATTAATAAGTTTAGCTTTAGCCAGAATTCAGACAAATATTGCAAAATTTATGAACTTGCTTTGAGCATGTTGTAGGATTCTATCTTTATTTCTTGTCTAAACTTTTTTATTTTGTATTTGTGGAGAAAGATTGCCCTTTTTTTTCTGCCACTGGGCAAGAGTTGCTTATATTATGATGAGAAGGAGATAGTTTTAATAAGAACACTGGGTGTAAATACCCAGCAACTGTGCCCTGTTTGTTTGATATCTACAACATTTGTTCAACTTTGGTAACCAAATAATTAGAGTCACTTGTCCCACAAAGTTTTAAAAGGAATAAAGTTTTGCACTACATTTACTTTTAAACACTGTTTTCCAGAACATACAGGTCCGAGTCACAGAACAGTAGCAGTACAGCTTGTGTTGTAGGCCATGACAAAGCTCCAGTGATACTGATAGAAAGCAAAGCCTTCCTTGTAGACATGATGGTAATAATTGTATGCAGGCTACCCTTACAGGCTTGTCAGTTGTGCTGCTTTTCTTATGACCCCCATTTGTATGAACATATGCTCCTCATATCCAGTTAGGGACCGTGGTGTGGAGAGAAAAAGGAAACCTAATAACACAAAGGCAAAATGCTTCATCCTCTTCTCTGATGTCTTTATTGTCCGCTGAAATGTTTTTTTTTCTTCATGCTTTCTTCAATGAACTATGGTTATTTGCCACAGTTTGAGGTCCGATCTCCTGTTCACAAAGTGCTTCACTTCAAAGGACTTCCTCTCTGACCACTCTGGGTCCTGTTATTTGGAGCTGCCTCTATTAACAGCAGTCTTCCATCTCTCCTTCACCTTGAGTGCCTGACACTAAGTCTAACATTTTTTATTTCAGCTTCAGAGACCTGCCTGAGAACTAGAAGCTATCATCCCAAAACAGCTTGTATAGGAAGAAATTCTTCATGGAAAGAGTGATTGCCCATTGAAATGGGCTGCTCAGCTAGGTGGTGGAGTCATCATCCCTGGAGGTGTTTAAAAGGATGCTGGATGAGGCACTTAGTGCCATGGTTTAGTTAATTAGAAAGGTTAGGTGGTAGGTTGGATTCGATGATCCTAGAGGTCTTTTCCAACCTGGTTAATTCTGTGATTCTGTGATTCATCGTATCCGCTAGCTCCCCTGTTGTCTTTGCAGTTTGCTGCCAAAGTCCTGGTGTCTTGTCCGCTGGATGGAGAAAATGTAACTGCTTGTACTTGATTCTGCAGTTCTAAGTCAGCAGAGGAGACTGAATTAGCAGTCATTCATCCTGGAGGAATAGCAAATAGCAGTCCCCATCCTGGAGGAATAGCAAATTAAAACTGAAGTGTCAGAAATCTGATCACAGCCTTGAAGTGGTTCAGTGCCATTCACTTCTTCCTTGCCCAGTCCCTGGGTGCATGCACACAAACACACAGGTGCCACATTACCTACTACGCTATTTGCACGTTCTTGATTTTTCATGACAACCTCTCATGCAACTGGGTGCCTGTTACCTTGTATGTCTATAACTGATGCTGACTTCAGCAAAAGCAAGTGAGGTGTTCCCACGGATCTCCCCCTTCTCCATTCACATACTGTCTGCCCTTTTGTGTCCCACAGTTCATCCCATAAACACACTCAGCACAGCAGACCCTGTGTTTTAACATCAGTTGGTGAGACCTTCACAGCACCTGTATTTGGCCTGAGTGTAACCAGGAGCCATTTGCACTGTCCTTTCCCAGAGATTGCACCTGAGCTATGCTGGATTGCTCAACTTCCAAGCAGTCCATAGGAATTAACTAGAAACTGAAAATGGCTAAGTGAATAGTAACTGTTTGCTGGAAGATGAGATGCAGCACTTTGGCACACTATGTTCTAGGCTGTCTACACATCTACATTACACACCGAGAAATGTCATGGGCACTGACCTTGCTACACATCCATCTTGCTCTTTACTGACTTGTTTCAAGTATGTTCAAGTTGGCATCCTGGTACTTAGGCTTAGATTTTCTTGCCTTTTCTTCACTTTCTCACATCTTTGATGAATCCTGAAGTTGAGTGATGCCGTTGGTTCCGTGATTAATGTTCAAAAAACACACAATGTCTTCTGAATTTTAGACCGTCTTGCTTTCCTGTTGTCACTTATCTTTGAAATCTTAAAATATAAATGTTTCTGTTTCACTGTCTGTTGTCTCCTGCTGCCAGTGAATGCTGTTACTACTCATCAGAGTGTTGTCAGCTTGTAAGATTTCAATCATGACTCCCAATATTGAAGGGAGAGGTGGGTGGAAGTTTTTTGATTGCTTAACTGTTTAAAGCTTTGGGTTTGGTGATGTGATCTCTGACTCTTGTTGGCATTTACAGTGCTTTTACTATTTTTCTAACTTCTCTAATAGGGCCATACTTAAACTAGGACATTGTTGTTCTCTAGTCTTAGGAGTTGCTCCACAGCTTGGTAGCTACCATTTCAGCTTTTGCTGAGCTAGTCACTAAGCTGGCAAAACGCTATTTGCTGTTTGGTTTGGTTAATTTTTCTCTTGAGTTAACAAGTTGAATTTGGCTCAGCAAGAGTCCAACAAGTAACAGAGCTGGCTAGTGGGGAGGTGCAGACCATATGGCCAAGAGCAAGGCATGGGAAGCAAGAGCAGCCTTTGGTGACAGCAAGCCATTAATTTGACTCAGCCGTGTTAAGACATGCTCTCAGTGAAGCCGAAAAACACCTTGAATGTCATTTATTAGGACCATGCCATTAATAGCTGTAATTCCTGGTAGTCTCTTGTTGTGGCTACCCACGAAATATCGACATTAATCAAGACAAGGTGTAGGATTCTTTGTCATTTCGGAGTTGGCCTGCAAGTGCAACCATCTTTCTGCATGAATTTTGTGTGTGTGTTTCAGAAGGAAGATGTCATTAATGTGGAAGCAGATGAAAGATTGTCTCTTCGGAAGCATCGTTTCATGCAGTTTGCATCTTTGGAATACGAGGGAGAATATTACATGACACCAAGAGATTTCCTGTTCTCAGTGGTGTTTGATCAAGTTGAACGTAAGTTGTTTTCTCATTATCGTATTTGTGAAGGAAAATAAACATGCAGATCCCCTTTAAGTTGTGGTATGCAGATCACTGGGGATAAGATCCTTTATCTGAAATAATTCAGCAGAAGCCAGTTTATAAATTCTGTGCCTAAGGATTCTCAGAGAGACCACCACCCTTTACACCAGTGAAGTGAAGCTGATGATTTAGGAGTCTGGTGACCTGATGATGTTACATCTCTGCATAATTTACATGTCAGATGAGTATCTAGTTCCTTAGCTACTAACATGCCCCAGAAAATCGTAGGACTGTGATATAATAATGTTCATACCATTTTTGGCCACATTATCTAACCACTTCACCAGTAAGTGTGACCTTTTTTTCTTAGAAGAGGTAGTGATAAAAGTAACTCGAATGAGTGTAGTGAAGCATTGAGCTCAGCTCTAGGTTTCTGATTTCAAATCTTTGGTTTATACAAAACCTAGTTAAGAACAAATCAAAAACTGTTTTTCTGAGGGGAGGATAAGACCAATGCACAAAGGAAACGTGCCTAGGTTATTGTCTTCCTTTCCCTCTGGTTTTCTGCCCTCATTAATTCCGCTCTATTCTTTGAGTGTCTTTTTATCTTCTTTGTATGATCTTTGGAATTTCTATGTTACAGTAACTTTTTTATGGTGTATGTTTTTTCTCAAAAAATCTGTTTTTTACAACTTTCCCAAACATTTTTTTGCTTTAGAGGTTAAGGGTTAAATTTTCCAGGTTTTGGAGAGGATTGTCACTTGGACGAATACTCTGCTGAGGGAAAGAGATGGAAATCCCAACTTTAATAATTGTTTGCTGCCGTCTGCATGTACTGACCAGGGGAACATGCCATCTAGCATATAGCCTGGGATGCTCTGTCCAGCTAGCAGCTAGTTTTTCTGGCAAAGCTGGCAGCTCATGGCTTGGACAGATTGATTCTGATATGGGTCAAGAACTGTCTGGAAGGCCGGGCCCAGAGAGTGGTGGTGAATGGTGCTGCAGCCAGTCACTAGTGGTGTTCCTCAAGGATCAGTCCTGGGCCCAGTCCTGTTCAATATCTTTACTGATGATCTGGATGAGGGGATTGAGTCCAGCATCAGTAAGTTTGCAGATGACACCAAGCTAGTCTCAAGTTGTGCTGGGGGAGGTATGGGCTGGATGTTAGGAGGAAGTTGTTCACAGAGAGTGATTTGCCATTGGAATGGGCTGCCCAGGGAGGTGGTGGAGTTGCTGTCCCTGGAGGTCTTCAAGAAAAGCCTGGATGAGGCATTTAGTGCCATGATGTAGTTAAGTGGATAGGGCTGGGTGCTAGGTTGGGCTGGATGATCTTGGAGGTCTCTACCAACCTGGTTGATTCTGTGATTCTGTGAACATCCAAGTGACTTGAAGGTATTGAACAGGAAATACAGAGAGGAATTCAAAGTTCTGTGAAGAGGCTTGAGGGACAGGAAGGAAGAAGGAGACATGAAAGCACTTTAAGCCTGTGGGAAACTTGAGGTAGAATAATGCAAGTGGTGAAGAATATGCCGTAAGAATCTGTAATAAAAAAAAGTTTTCTTGTGTCTACAATCTATAGACATATGGCTTCAGAGCTGACACACAATACCTAATATACAAAGCTGAATGAGAATCCTTAGAAGGACTGTATTACCTCAAGAGTTGTGGAGACTCTCAAAATAAGTTTTTGGGCTTTTTTTAATATATGACTAACAGAAAGAATTCTTTCACCTTCAAAGCTTGGGTCATGAAGTTAAAAACCTAGAAGGGATTTTCTTTTTGAGTTTTTTAGCCTGAAACACTGAAAGACAGTGAATACTGAAATGTTCAGTTTTGAAGGTGTGGGTTTCAGACAGTTGTCTGTGAAAGCAAGGTTAGAGAAATAAGTGTTTTCTGTCTTAGCCATTCATACATATTAATTGGTTACTCCAGCTATAATAGTACATGTGCAGATTTTTAATGTAGTATGCAAGTAAGAGTTACTTGTAATGCAGCCAAGTTAATTTCAGTTACTTTGTTAATATGAGCAGGAAACTGCGCTAAACAGAATAGGAAAAATAGTGGCAAGAAATAACACAAGAACAAAACCCTCATTTTGCACTGATGCTTAGTTAGCATTTCAAATTGAGATCAGGCTTACAGCGCCAGCATCATAAACAACTCACAGAAAAATGTTAATACTTGAATCTAATGATCAGGAAAAAAACTGTAATTGCCATTGTTGTGGTTTCTTTGGCCAGAGACATAAATGCAATTATAAGCAATTGTCTTCAAATTGTATTGCTTCAAGTTTTAGATTTTCTTGCCAGTTCAAGCAGACATAACATTTGTTAGAAGAGAAATACAATGGTTGAAGTATTTTAAATGCAGTGGTTCCTTCATTGTGCTTAGAAAAGTTTCATATGGAAAGATAAACCTATATCTAGTTGACTGGATAGGGCTGGGTGCTAGGTTGGACTGGATGATCTTGGAGGTCTCTTCCAACCTGATTGATTCTATTCTATTCTATATCAAATGTCCGTCCAGGTATATTTAGATTAGATCAAGACGATGAACTTAATAGCAAAGCAGCAATTACTTTGGGAAACTTTTTGCTTATATCATAAGATTATTTTCTTTTCACCATGAAGAGTGGTTTTAGAAAGGAAAACAGGCTTGCCACTACTGATCCTAGAAAGCCTTTCACTTACTGGCATACTGACATGCAATTTTAACATGATACTGCATACATGCCTTATAATATTGAACTTAAAGCTGCAATAATTTGGATATTCTCCTATTTTTGAATAATCAAAAATAAAACCTCTCAAAAAATTTGAAACACCTGTCTCGGTTCTAATTTAAATTTCCAGAGACTCTAACAAATTTGATAGAACCAATGACAATTTGTAAAGTGCCTTCCCTCTCCCCCCTCCTTCCCCAAAGAAAAGAATTAGAAGTAGAGAGGAAAGGTGAGCACACCCAAATAGATCAATCTCACTCGATTTGGAAGTTAAAAAGAAAAGTGTAACAATAACTTAAAAGGGTATCAGAGGTCGGGAAGTTACAAAGGTGTAGGGAAGGGGAAATAACAAATACAAAAGGTATAAATACAGCCCGAGTTAGTGATGGTGGCTTTGTCTGCCTCGTGGGTGGTGGGCACGTGGTAAAACCGAAACCAGGAACAGATGGTAAGTGGTGGTATCACGGAGCAGAGAGATGTGCAGAGTGGGTGCAGAGCTGCAGAGTGGTCCAGAGAGAGAGTGAACAGGAAGTCTCCCTGCTTTTCTGGGACAGGAAGGGGGAGTGAGCTAACCCTCCCCTAGAGTCAGGTTCAGGGTTTACTCCCCCTGGAGTGTTAACCCTATACAACACCCTAGCAGCAGGGAAACATTCACCTTCGTAAATATTTGCTTCAAGTGTGCCAAGTGGTTGCCATCTATAATAATATGGAAGGCTTAGGCCTGTTCTAAAATTTTTATTCCTGATTTTATTTTTTACAGACAATGGATAGGAACATGTGACCAGCCTCAGGAGCATTTAGCTATGTACACCAAGATACATTGCTGAGGATGAGCACAACATTCTGTTGCTTTGCTCCTCTTCAGAAATAAACATTCCCAAATGGGGAAAAGGCAAGCAAAAATAGGCAATAAGGAGTTATTGGTTGGGATTAGGGATCTTTATCCAGCAGCCTTGGAGTTTTTTGCTCACTGGTGGTTGACATTGGAGAATTACTTTGAAATGTCCTGTTACTTTTTAAGCATAATTCAATTTAGAAGAAAGTACATGCAGTGTTGTGTAAACCAGAAGAGTTGTTGGTGCTAGATCAAAAGGGCTGAGGTTAGAAAATGCCAAAATATTTTAGCAATGTCTAGATTGTCAAGTGAATTCCTGTGTACAGTTGAATAGAATTTATTACTGAAGCAAAAATCTTAGGTGTGCCCTTTGACAAGGTTGCAAAACATGCAATAAATTATGATTTATTGTAGAACCCTATCCTAGATAAGAGGACAGATGAACTGTAGTGCAAATATATCATCTGTCATCCAACTCATGTGATCTTGAACCTTGCTTGATAAATTAGTTCACTAGTTCTGCTCATTTGTTTGCCTGTGCATGGTTTTCTTTATTACACATTCTCTTTAAGGTAGCCCAAAAATTGTGAAATCTTGACATTCCCTTTGATTAGGTCACACCTGAAAAGTTATTTACTGTCAGGGTGATAATGAAGAAAAATATTTACAGTCCTGCCATCTAAGGAGAATGAGCTGATAACAAAAGCAGTTTCCTGAAAGCCTTACTTTGTTCTCTGTAGTGAAAAAGCAAAGAGCTCTGTAAAGGAAGAAAGACACCGTCTGGAAAAAAAAAGAGCTTGGTTTTACATGCAGTGTTTCACACTGGATTACCTTTGTAAATATTTGACTAATGCTGTTACCGTTAGTTATTTTATGGAAGGAAGCAGCCACCTTTTTATAAACAGTGGCAAACAGTAAATGAGATGTGGTAATGTGGCACAGCATTTCTGCCAGTAAAGAGAACACCTACAACAGTGTTTTGTACCAGTTAGCATAATGCATACTAAATGCACTGCTGAGGTTTTTGAATTTGTGGCAATATGCCATGTAGTCTCACGTTAAAACAGTGTTACCATAGGGATGTGTGGCAAACCATTGCAACATCAGCCAAGTTCTTCTGGGTAATCTTTGGGATGTTCATGTAAACTGTCATATCTGGTGCACTGATAGCTTAGTGGGAAAGTGGGGTTTGTTCTGCATTGTGATGTAAAAAATTTCAGTGTCTAATAATGTGAACTCACAGAATCATAGAATCATAGAATGGTTTAGGTTGGAAGGGACCTCAAGGATCATCCAGTTCCAACCCCCTGCCATAGGCAGGGACACCTCCCACTAGAACAGGTTGCTCAAGGCCTCATCCAGCCTGGTCTTGAACACCTCCAGGGAGGGAGCATCCACAACCTCCCTGGGCAACCTGTTTCAGTGTTTCACCACCCTCACTGTAAAGAACTTCTTCCTAACATCTAGTTTAAATCTCCCCTCTTCCACTTTAAACCCATTACCTCTTGTCCTGTCATTACAAGACCTTGTAAATAGTCCCTCCCCGGCCTTTCTGTAGGTCCCCTTCAAATACTGGAAGGCCACTCTAAGGTCTCCTCGAAGCCTTCTCTTCTCCAGGCTGCAGAGCCCCAACTCTCTCAGCCTGTCCTCACAGCAGAGCTGCTGCAGCCCTCTGAGCATCTTTGTGGCTCTCCTCTGGTCTCGCTCCAGCAGTTCCATGTCCTTCTTGTGCTGGGGGCTCCAGAACTGCACACAGTACTCCAGGTGGGGTCTGACGAGAGCAGAGTAAAGGGGGAGAATCCCCTCCCTTGCCCTGCTGGCCACACTGCTCTTGATGTAGCCCAGCACACGGCTGCTGTCTGGGCTGCATGTGCACACTGCAGGCTCATGTTGAGCTTTTCATCAACCCAGACCCCCAGGTCCTTTTCCTCAGGGCTGCTCTCAGCCATTCACCACCCAGCCTGTATCTGTGCCTGGGATTGCGCCGACCCAGGTGCAGGACCTTACACTTGGCCTTGCTGAATGTCATGAGGTTGGCCTGGGACCACTTCTCTAGTCCAGGTCCCTCTGGATGGCATCCCTGCTCTCTAGAAAGTAGACTGTGCCACACAGCTTGGTGTCATCTGCAAACTTGCTGAAGGTGCACTTGATTCCTCTGTCCATATCACTGACAAAGATGTTAAAGAGCACTGGTCCCAGCACTGACCCCTGAGGGACACCTCTTGTCACTGGTCTCAAGGTGGACATTGTGCTGTTGATCACCACTCTCTGTGTGCAATCATCCAGCCAGTTCCTTATCCTGTAAGTGATCCACCCATCATGTTGCATCAGGAATTGTAGCAATTCTAAGATAACAGGTATAAGAAAGATAAGGCTCATCTTATTTACACTGAATTTTCATTGCAATGCAGAATTATTTTTCAAAGACCCTTGCTTCTTCATGTAAAACTCTTCTTTTAAACAGTTGTGCATATACTTATATTTCAGGTCATGCAGCCAATTTTGTGTTAGATCTTCTCCATAGAAATATCTGTGATATATTGTTGTAGAAAATTGTCCACTTCTCAGATAGGATAGACTTAATTTTCTTAGTGGCAGCTGGTACAGTGCTGTGTTTTGGATTTAATGTGAGAGTAGTGTTGTTAACACACCCATGGTTTAGTTGTTTTCAAGTAGCACTTACCATAAGTTAAGGAATTTTCATTTTCCTCTGTACTGCCAATAAGCAGATGCATGAGAAGCTGGGAGAGAGCATGGCCAGGACAGCTAATCTGAACTAGCCAGAGGGATGTTCCACACTACAGAACATCATGCTTAGGATATAAATGGGGAGGAGTTGGCCAAGGGTGGCTAGTTGCTACTTGGAAATTGACTGGATGTCAGTCAGTGAGTAGTGAGCAATTTCATTGTTTGCCAGGTGATTTGTATATGCTAATTCTCCTATTAGTATTATTGCCACAATAGTACAATAGTAGTAGTAGTACTTTCTTCCTTTTTTTTTTTTTTGATTCTCTCTCCCATTCTGCTGGGTGGAGGGAGAGTCCAAGCAGCAGTGTGGTGCTTAGTTGCTGGCTGGGGTTGGACCATGCTGAACACATACAAAATTGTCTATTAGATTTTGAAAAGAAGTACAGGTACAAGAATCCTTCAGAAAACGAACATTTTGCAGTACAGTAAATCTGGGCTGTGCTTAGGTGCATCTTTATGAAGATTAATCTATTTCAGAATCACCTTCCTTTGTCGAGCAGAAGGCAAATGTTCAGATAAGCTTGTCTGGTAACAATTGATCCAGGGTTGAATAGATTACCTCCAGAGGTCCCTTCTGACTCCCACCATTCCATGATACTTGGCAGATGAAGATGCTTGTCTTTCTGTGGATGTTCAGTCTAGATTTAACTTATCATAGTATCTTCATATTCTGAACCACTGCTTTATCTGCAGAAAATCAATTTTCCTGTGTTCTGTAGCACCTCTGTAACTAGAGGCAGTACTGCCAAAGCAAACTCCTATTTGTCAGTGAGTACTGATGTGTTGTAAGTTTGCTGGGAGAAGTTGGTTGAGTTGGTTAAGCTTTATGCGAAAACATGTTTGGCACAAGGTTGTGATGTGTTTGCAGGTTTCTTATGCTAGGTGGCTTCATGTCACACAGAATCACAGAATATTAGGGGTTGGAAGGGGCCTCAAGAGATCATCTAGTTCACACCCCTACTTGAAGTAAATCACATAGGAACGCATACAGGTGAGTTTTGAATGTCTCCAGAAAAGGGCACTCCACAACCTCCCTG
Source organism: Tricholaema leucomelas (assembly GCA_013400475.1). Classification (NCBI taxonomy): domain Eukaryota; kingdom Metazoa; phylum Chordata; class Aves; order Piciformes; family Lybiidae; genus Tricholaema lacrymosa; species Tricholaema leucomelas. The sequence goes on along the minus strand of WAAF01010264.1, from coordinate 260,529 downwards.
GCCAGCCTATTCCAATGCTCTGTCACCCTCACAATGAAAAAGTCTTTTCCTTATGTTCATGTGGAACCTCCTATGCACTAGCTTGCAGCCATTGCCCCTTGCCCTGTCATTGGACACCACTGAGAAGAGCCTGGTTCCTGGAAATAAATCTACAGAAAGGATACAATGGAAGCCTCTGATGGATAGACAATTGAGTTCTTCATTGGTGGAGATCAGTGCTGGTGCAGTGGGTGAGGTTTGGAGCACCAAGAGAGATCAGCCACTAGATGGGCACTTCTGAATGAACTGAGCAAGTTGTTTTTGTTTCTGGATCTTGGGGTTTTGCCACTAGTGAGTGTTCAGATGCCTATACTTCAGTGTCTTTGTTTTGACTTGAATTTCATACATGATGACTGGTAAGACTGGTATGAGTCATGCATCTGTACACATAAACAAAGATAAGCAGATTGCTGAAAATTTCAGCTTCTGTAACCAGCCAATACTGTGAACTTTTTATCTCCAGCTGCCCTTCATCACCCAAACAACATTAGGAAATCTTACTGCAACCCTAAGAAAGTCTTTAAAGTAACATATTTTATATATTTAACCTTTTACTTTCCCTTAAATGTATAAATACAACATAAAACTGATGTTCTGGGTAAAATATTGGCTCTTTCTCTATAAAATGCTGCATCTCAGCCAATTGTTGGTAAATGGATAACCTAAATAGGATTTTTTTTTCCTTCCTTTCTGCTCAGCAATGATATGTTAACACTGATAACATATTTACATAGGCTCTCTGATGCAGTACCAGTGATCTTCATGGGATTGGTTTATCTAAAAATTAATTTGAAGAGAAGTAGCTTCTTTATCCAGAAATTCCCATAATCCTGATAATGTGTTTTTATATCTGCTCATAAGCTTGATTGTGAAATGCATTTCCTTAGTGGTTGCATCATGAAGTGCCACATAACAGAATCTGTGATGGAATTCTTGAGGGGAAATGGGATCTCCCACCCTTCAGCAATCAAATCTGGTCTGTTGGCCAGTCTGCTTTTTATGGTATTAACGACAGGCCAGTGCACTGCCCACTGCAGGGCTGGAGGTCACTTCCAACTCAGACCATTCTATGATTCTATGCACTGACTTATTTGATTGCTTTTATTTTTCAAAAATAAATTTGTTAGATTGAAAGTCTAAAATAAAAAGATGTGAGAGTTGTGACTAGAGCAGAGGTGTTAGGCAAGAGCTGTCTTCCAGCACAGCAGCCCCTGCAGCTGCAGCAGCAAGGAAGTATGCACGGTTGCATGGTCAGGAAGAAGGACTGAGTAGTGGTGTTTGGAGGAAAGGGAGCCATGGAGCAGAATCACTTAAGAAAATGTAGGGTTTAGCATATTGTTGCACAAAGAAAGCATTGGTTTTTTTCCTCTACTTGCATCTCCAACTCTTGACCCATATTATGACAGTGCTGAAGGTGCCTGGGGTACATTCTTTGTAAGGTCAAATAGGAAAATACCTACTGACATTGTTTTAATTACAGTTGCCTTTTTGTGGTTATGTCTGCATGGTTATAAAAAGCTTGTGGCTTTGTTGTGATTAATTCTTATTTTTCCCTTTGTGGTATTGCTGACTAGCTGGAGAATGACACAGACTCAGAGTAATTAGCCGACTGCAGTGCTTACAGATTAGGTAAAAACTTTGGCAAGATGTTATGTTTTGAAAATAGATTGCTAGCTATTTAGCTTTTTGGAAAAGTGGTTAATGAGAAGATATATTGCAGCTTCTCAGTGAATGAAAGCAGTTTCCTAAAACTCAGTACCAAAATAGTACCACTAATAAAACTGGCCAGGCTTCGGCAGAGTCACGAGCGAGAGGCAAGCGGTCTCAACATACATCTTGAAGGATTTAGTTATTTAAAGTGTGAAAGTTATTGGTTATTTAATGGCATCCGAAGGGAAAACAGATTCCTTGAAACGAATTAAAATCTATTGTGCATAAACAGAATACTTGTAGTACAAGTAATGGAAAGATCTGGTTATTAATAACAGGAGTCTGCTTGTTGTGTAAACGTCGGCTGCCTTAGAATTTCGGAAGTCTTGCAACAGTTTCTCCTTTAGTCAAGTATTCCAGTTTCTGTGACATACTACTGTGATATTTGAGGTATTTAATAGTCACCTTTTTTTTTAATACATAGGAGCGAGTTCCAAGAACTCACACAATCATTCTTGGTCTCTGAATATTTTCCTATTTATAAAGCTTTTTTACTTTTTTAGAACACCACACACTATTTCAGCTACATTTGTAACATAGCTTTGGCATACCACAGAAAACATCTCTGGGATTTTTCCTGCAATAGGTTCTGAATACTTTCTGACAGATTACTTCAGGATTAGTATTTTAATAAATGCATTGGAACGTAATCAGTTCTGAAACATCTTGCTTAACTGACAATTAAGTCTTAACAGATGTAGCGTGAAAATCAGACTCAATGAATTTTTATCACTCTTAAATGTATTTTAATTTCTTGCAACATATGTCCTTGACACAAACAGGTATTGGTTTGTACCTAAGAAGTCCAATCTGTTTTTAAAATTCTTTGGGTTGTATTCAGATATTTAGAACTGATGGGGATCTGGCAGACCATCAGTGGATGATAGCAGGTGCTAAGGAGTGAGGTCAAGCTCCTGCCAAAATCTAGCATGCATTCTAGCCTGACATTTTCAGTTGTCTGTAGCTCTTACTGCTGATGGTTCTGTGCTTTATCTTAGGCCGATGCTTACTTCTTTTTTATATTAGTCATATAATTTACCCTTTTTTGAGTAATTTTGATATAGACTGATTTATTTATTTTGCCCTGCATGTTCTCATGTTACACTATGTTTGGGTTTGGGTGGGGTTTTTTTGTATATAAGGTAGGACGAATGAGCATCAATCACTTTCCTTCTATGCAATAGCATCAAGCAGGGTGTGCAGCCTGCTTTGGTAGGTGAGAGGAGCTGTCCTTACTTGCCAAACGGCTGCGGTCTCCAAGGAGACCTGAGAAGTTCCATTTCTCCCTCTTTGAAAAACACTGGCATCATTTTCCTAAGGGAGAAACTTCCCAGGTTATGCTCTCATATTTTCTCCCCAACCCTTCATCTGCAGTGTGTTATAGCACAGATTGTGCGCAATACCCTTTCTCATCTGCTGTGAAACAAAAGCAAATACAAGGCTCAGACTTCTTTCCATGTGTGAAACACTCAAGTTCTTGTTAGAGCCACCTGCTTGCATGGCAGTGCCCTCTCTTGATCTTACCAGCCTTCCTACTGTGAGGGATGATATAGTCAGCTCTTAGCCATTGAATCAATCGTCTAACATTTTCCAGTCCGTCAGAATTCTGGTTCTCACACCACCATCCACAATACTGGTGAGCTAGTCATTGTGCTGGATACATTTTTAGTTAAGTATCTTTCCTCACAGACCTGGGAAAAAGGCTGATGCACCTGAAAGTGTAAGAGATTTTCAGCCATAGCTAAGAAAAGATACCATCTCTTTCAAAAAATCTTACATTTCTTCTTACTAGATGAAAGGTAGTTCAGCTTCATTACATCATAGTCCAAATGCATTATAACTGGCCACTCCTGTGTGTTCTAGTTAGCTTATCAGCATGTAGAAAATGGCAATATCCTGGGACTTCATTCACCAAGAGCTGCTGCAGCCCTACCTGGCTTAAATTTTCCTTAAAGGACTCTTTGTATGGAATTTTAATATAAAACATGGCAAATCCAGCTTCCATTTGACTTTATCCAGGCTATTTTAGTTCTCTTTCAGAAGAGGTGACGTTTGAAGCCTCTGGTATGACACAGCTTGTTTTCCTGAGTCCTGTTCTTCATTTCAAGCCTTGAATACATGTCCTTTGCACCAATACCTATGGTGTTGCTGAACCTACTCAGACAATGGAGTCTTAGTACCACATTGTTATTGGCAAATGCTAAGTCAGACACATACACCACTGGAGAAACCGCCAGTTCCAAAAAAAAACAGATGACGTTTGTCATCTCATTTCGCTTTTGGTTTTCCTAAGCAGGAGTGAGATGTGTTCTTTCTTAACTGGGGACTGGATCCAAACAGTTGTGAGTCTGACAGAGCAGATTCTTATGATAAAGAATACTGAAAATAGTAATTTTGTTTCGTGCAGATGGACATCTACTTTTCCATTGGGACTGTATTTATTTCCTCTGTCTGACAACTTCGGAACAGTCACCCACATGCTGACATAGCAATTAATTAACTTCTTCATGGATTTTTTTTTGTGATAGAGAATGTGAGAGCTTACTTCTGTTTTGCTGTCACTTTCTTGGGAGAAAATACAAAACCTGGTGTTCAAAAATTCATCTGCTTGTTTGAATTGGCAAAAGAGAGAAACTATTTAGCGGAGAAGAGCAACGTTTTTTGTCATGTGTATAAAAGTAAAGGCAGTCCCTGCTGCTGAAAATGTTAGAGGGGCTTTTAACCTGGTATGGTCAATTTAGAAGTGCAGAGGGCAGCATAAAATTACTCTTTCATTAGAAGAAGGCCATCTATTGTCAGAGTTTAATTTACCCCACTTTAAGAATTGTAAACAGCCTACTTGATCCAAATGTTAGTTCAACCTCTCTCCTTTGCAGTTAAAGTAAATGCCCGTTTCAGGAGCACAGTCCCTATTCTTCATGTCCAGCACTGCTGTAGGGAGGAAAAAGGATAACTGCCTAGTTGTACCATGATGAGAACACCTGAAGTTATCACCACAGCTCACTGAAGTTAACATGTAGTATCTTTTGATGTGTTTCTTAAGGATTTGTGTCCTCTGTTAGAGGGATACTGACATCATTTACCTGGACCTGAGCAAAGCCTTCAGCACTGTCCCATGCAGCATCCTGACCTCCAAACTGGTAAAATGAGTTTAACAGGTGGACCACGCAGTGGATAAAAAACTGGCTTGATGGCTGCATGCAAAGATCAGCTGTCAGTGGGTCTAAGTGGAGGCTGTCACATGTCCAAATGGAGACCAGTGACAAGTGGAATCCCTCAAGGATCAGCACTGGTATCAGTCTTGTTTAACATCTTCCTCGGCAACAGGGGCACTGGCATTGAGTGCACCCTCAGCAAGTTTGCCGACAACACCAACCTATGTGGTACAGCCAACAAAGGGACTTTGACAATCTGGAGAGGTGGGCCCAAGCCCACCTTGTGAGGTTCAACAAGACCAAGTACAAAGGCCTGCATCTGGGTTGGGGCAATGCCAACCACCAATATAGACTGGGCAGTGACTGGCTGGAGTGCAGCCCTGAGGAAAGGGACTTGGAGGTACTGGTGGACAAGAAGCTTAGCATGATCTACCAGTGTGCTCTTGCAGCCGAGAAAACCAATCATGTCCTGGGCTGCATGAAGAGAAGTGTGGCCAGCAGTTCGAGGGAGATGATTCTTCTTCCTTTACTCCACTCTGGTGAAACCCTATCTGGAGTACTTCGTCCAGTTCTGGAGCCCCTGTTACAAGACAGATATGGATGTGCTGGAGCATGTCCAGAGAAGGGCCACGAGGATGATCAGGGGCTGGAGCTCCTCTTCTATGGAGACAAACTGAGAGAATTGGGGCTGTTCAGTCTGGAGAGGAGATAGTTCCAAGGAGAAGTTATTGCAGCCTTCCAGTATCTTAAGGGGGCCGACAAGAAAGCCGGTGAGGGACTTCTTAGGATGTCAAGTAGTGACAGGATGTGAGGGTGTGGAGGAAAAGTAGCAGCAGGTAGATTCAGGTTGGATGTTTGGAAGAAGTTCTTCACCATGGTGGTAGTGAGACACTGGAACAGGTTGCCCAGGAATGTGGTAGAAGCCCCATTCCTGGATGTTCTTAAGCCAAGGCTGGATGGGGCTCTGAGCAACCAGATCTAGTGTGAGCTTTCCCTGCCCATCGCAGGAGGGTTGGAGCTAGATGATCCTTGAGGTCCCTTCCAGCCCTGGCAATTCTATGTCTCTATATGTAATGGCTTAGCACTTGTTGTTAACATTTCATGGCTAAGTATGTCAAAATTTATCATATGTATTCTAAAAGTCAGCTCATATTTTGGCAAGTTTTAAATGTTAAATATAGACCTTTTATAAATTTTCATGCTCAATTTGAAATAATTTGTAACCTCTACTTAGATGGGAAACCGGTGACGCAGCATCTCCTCTGCTGCTTGAAAACTCTTCTGATACCCACCCTAAACTTAATCCCTGTCTATTTAAACTCTCTTGTATTTGTGCCAACATTTCCCATTATCTAAAATAGCTTTTATTCTTTTGAATCTTAACCCCATGATGGATAGATAATTATATTGCCACTCAGCACTAGTCTTTTTTGGTTGAGCAAACCCAAGCTTATTTTTATCTCCTCTGGCTGAGTCCATCCATTCTATGGCTTCATGTAGGTAGCTTTATTCCATACTTTTCAGGATTCTTTTTTATTCTTGTAAAGTCAGCTTCATTCCTGGCTCATGGCGCAATCCGCTAGCAATCTCTGTGGCCAAAGGGGTGGAACAAGGGTGCAAGTCAGGAACTTTTAAATTTAATTCTGTGGCTGGATCATCTGAATTGTCAAACTGCAGCTTCAAACATAGGAAAAAAAGGTACAAAGCAGTGCTCACTCAAGAAATAGACTGAGACTTGGTTTATTCACACTTGTTACATGCAGAATAGCTTCCAGCACCATAGGTGCTTTGGTCTTCTTTTGTAACTCCATGTGTCTGCTAGGCTTAGGGCACGACAGCAAAACAAATATTTTCTGTGTTTTTAGGTGAAGGAAGTTTTAATGTAGTCACAGAATGTTAAGGCACAGAAAGATCTCACAAAGAACCTCCTTTTAGGAGGTTCAGGGCTTGATGCCCCTAAGTAATCAAATCATACAATGCACTGGGTTGGAAGGAACCTAAAGGTCAGCTAGTCCAACCCCCTGCAGTAAGCAGATATATCTTTAACTGGATCAGGTAGCTTAGAGCCCTATCAAGCCTGACCTGGAATGTCTCCAGGGATGAGACTTCCACCACCTCCCTGGGCAATCTGTTCAGTGTTCTGCCACTGTCAGAGTAACAAACTTTGTCTTTGCATAGGAAGAGGAAAAGTTGTTTGTTTTGTCGGTCAAAGATTGCTTTTGAAGGACCAGTTCGTTTTGTCAGAGAAGCTTAGTATGAAATGAAGCAGACAATGCAAGGATAGTTGGAGGCAGTGGATACACAACCCAGTAAGCTGAAGGCTGCTACACTCCGGAGGTCGTAGCAAGGTGGATGGTGGTCTCTTCTCCCTAGTAACAAGTGATAGGACAAGAGGAAATGGCCTCAAATTGCATCAGGAGAGGTTTAGATTGGATATTAGAAGGAAATTCTTTGCTGAAGGGGATATCAAACACTGGAATAGACTCCCCAGGGAAATGGTTGAATCCCCATCCCAGAAGTTGTTTAAAAGACGTGGTGCTGAGGGACATGGTTTAGCACCAGACCTGAGAGAGTTAGATAACAGTTGGACTTGATAATCTTACAGGTCTTTTCCAGCCAAAGCAATCCTATGATTCTACAGCTCTAAGTTAAATGAGAAGATGTTACGGGGAATTTTTATGTAAACTCTATGCTTTTGGATTCATCTCTTCCATTATCTTTACTGAACAAATACTTCTGTTCTATTTCTGTTTGACAGACTTAATACAGTGTTTTCTCTGAATCTAAAATTAAATCCAGGGTAAAGCCAAATGCTTTTGGGGAGATTTGCTTCATCAGCTGATTTGAATTCAGGAGAGAAAGTGTTCTTTCCTGGGGAAATAAGACAATTCTAGAAAATAATAACTGTTTTGTTTTGGGGTTTTTTGGTGAAACTATTCATCTCCTTTGTTTTCTTTCTGCTTTCTACCAAACTTTTCTCTTTAGAATATGAGGAATTCAAAGTCACAGGGTCAGGAGATATCTCATCATTGCTTCTCATATTTAGTCTCCAAAGTTCACACCTTAAAGCAGAGGAGATATTCTGGTTCGTGCACAGAACTTTCTCATCTACTACTAGGGAAGGCTGATGGACATCATATCAGTAATTTATTATTAAACATGCTATGGGCAGCATTTTTTTTTCCTAACTTGAAAATTAACAAAACTGATTTGGCTACTACAATAGGGCATGATGGGCCTCTGTTTTTAAGGTTCTCTATGATTTCTGTTGTCTGATCTTGTAAGGGAGTTCTCAGACTTTTCATGATCCTCCTTTCTTTCTATTACCACCTTACTTGCTCGATAAAGACAACTTTTTAATTTAGGTTTATATAACTTTCTTCATTCTGTTACTCTAGAAACTAATCAAAACTAGATTGCTCCATTAATCTGTTTGTGTGGCAAAAATAGCTCCAAATACAGGAATATTCTGTTATCATTTACATACCCATGGAGCCCTTGCGTTAACATCTGTTAATGGCTATATGACAGATGTTAATGATGTATAAACAAGTCACACTCTGCTTTGCTCAGAGCTTCTGTATGTGCTAACAACAGATTGAGCTAATCTTAGAAGTAGAAAGAAAATCCTGGCTAATGGTAAAAGCAAGAATGATGTGGGCCTTCAATTGAGGGAAGGCTAGTCAGCCACTGAAAGGAACTCTGATTAAGCATCAGAAGAAAGAAAGAAAGAAAAGCCAGAGATTGCAATAATCCCTGAACCTAGAGAGTTATGAAAATAGTGAAGTGGGGCTGCACAGTATCAGTAAAATGCTCAGAGCAGTAGTCAGCCTTCTGTAGGAAAATTCCCAAACATGGGCATTAGAATGTCCTTATCTTCTCATGGTGGCAATTGGAAAAAGTAATGTCATCACTAGGGTCATCTGCATTATAATAAATGGCCTTCCGAAAATTTTCATGTAAGGTTGGACTTCTGAACCTTATAAAGTGAAAAGAATCCTTCTGGAAATTCTGGCATGACAGGATCAGCTTCATTCAGCTCTGAATAGCAGTTCTCTTTATCACTAGTCATCCTGGTAATCTCCAGGAATCCAAAATATCTGAAGTGACACAGTACTGCACCTATGCCAAGAGTCTCTTCCCCTAAAATAGCATTTTTTTGTTTGGATTGGGTTGGTTTTTTTCCTTATGATGATTCACTAATCACTGATGGAAATTAGCTGAAATTATTAAAATTTACTTAAGAAGCAAGAGATTAATTAGGTTCTGTTAGAATAGGCATCCAGTAATTCATCCATTTAATAAAACTAAGTGCAAATTGGATATGTTTTTATGATGAGTGCTTATTCATCCTTTTCTTTCAATGAATGTCAAGAGAATTTGGGAGGATAAGGAGCAGATGGAAAATGCAACCAGCTGCAAAAATAAAAGCATTTTCAGTAAAACCATAGATTATGAACAAGTGGATCCAAAATAATCTTGTATACTTTCTTTTGTTAAGATTCATCTTATGTTTTAAAAGTTCCATTTACCCACATTCAACACAGGTGGTAATTAAATTGCTAAAGCATATCTGAATTTATAGTAAAGAGGATGATTTCATCCCTTTTTCCTCTTATTCAAATAGATTTGTTGTTTCTTCAAAGCAGAGGTGAATAGGAGCTAGAGATGTAACTAACCCAGGCCATTCCATGCAGTAACTGAACATCATCTAGTGGGTGTTCACTTAATCCTTTCATTCCTAAGCAGAATTTATGTTGGTTAAAATTTTAAAATTGACTTCTGTAAACTCAATAGCAATGCTCTCAGACATGTAAATTTCATGTTCATGAATGGGGCTTATGATCTGGAAGATTAGCTTCCTAAGGTTCTGAATTGTTTAGATTTTTTTGCATTTATTGTGCTCTGGACAACAAGCCAAAATATCCCAGGCCTTGATCTTAAAAACATCTCTCATTAATGAAATCACCAACACAGAATTAAGTATTTTCAATAAAATGTCCAAATTTGCTGTTAAGTCTAGTATTTGATTCTCTCGTGTCTTGACAAATACCACAGACATGCTGTCTCTTCCTTCATAGGTCATTGATGAGAATTGAAGTCAGGATATAGGCTTCATAGAATCATAGAATCAACCAGGTTGGAAGAGACCTCCAAGATCATCCAGTCCAACCTAGCACCCAGCCCTATCCAGTCAACTAGACCATGGCACTAAGTGCCTCATCCAGTCTTTTCTTGAACACCCCCAGGGATGGTGACTCCACCACTGCATAAGAATGTGGTTGCCTTTGATGTAAGCAAGAGGGGGAAATCCTTAAACTCCATATGAAACCTACCAACAGTTGCTTGTATTGGTGCTAGTGTAGGTTAGAAAAGTACCTAACTGATATTTCCCTATGGCAAAGTTGATCAGGTTATTGTATTAAATTCGAGAGATGTCTTGTATTCATAGCCCTTATAGAAACAAATATCTGCAAACGTATTCAAAACTCGACTGGACATGGTCTTGGGTAACCTCTCCTGACTGAGCTTTTCCTTTCCGTTTGTCACTGTGAGAAGGACATTCCAATCATCACAGTGATCTGCAGCGCCCCCTTCCAACTTCAGCTGTTCTGTGAACGAGGCAATTTCCCTTAACGACAGGGGAGCTTCACGAGTCTTCGCACAAACTTCTTCAAAACTCCTGAGACCATCTTTCAGAATCACCCAAGTGGTGCCGTTTGTGCGATATTCCTTAGCGCTACTACTGTTGGAAAGGAAATAAGAGTAAGAAGATACTGGAAAGGATGTGTTCAGTATGTGGACGCTGTAGGACAGCTGTAAAGGAATAACATTTAGATTTTTGGTGGAAGGACAACACATTAGGAGAATGAAAACAGGAATAACAATTACCACCATTATGAGAACATTGCAGCGATAGAAACCGGGCATCATGCTGATGAGACTTCCAGATGTCACTGCAGCAGTGCAGAAGGACATCAGCCATCTCTCTCCTTTCCATTTTTTTTCTTCCAAAGGTCTGACTAAGGATTCCTGGGTTATGATGAACCAAAATTTTTTCAACCTGATACTTCTAGGAAAGTCCCACTACACTTTTCAAGTCAGCTGTCACCTCTTAGAACATTTTTAGAACTTTTAACATGTGTTGCTGTAGTGCAAGTAAATTACTCTTTAAAAGAAAAACACTGTTTTAACAAAAAGAAAGCATTAGTGATGGTGTAAATAGTTTTGATATGTGAAAGGGTGAAACAGGGGGAAAAAGTGGGCTACTATGTAAACTGGATCTAAATAGCTTTTTATATTTACAGGACTCTTGAGAACCCACACAATTTATGTGAAATGTCAGTGCTCCCACTTACTTACCCACTGCAGTAATTTAAATTGGCTTCATGCACTCATATGTCAGCTATTTACTGTTTGGACACAAATAGTGCTGTAAATGCTCTGCGTCTGAACAGAATTATGGTAACAGTACTGCATTTTTCATAGAATCATAGAATGGTTTAGGTTGGAAGGGACCTCAAAGATCATCCAATTCCAACCCCCTGCCATGGGCAGGGACACCTCCCACTAGAACAGGTTGCTCAAAGCCTTATCCAGTCTAGCCTTGAACACCTCCAGGGAGGGAGTATCCACAACCCCTCTCGGCAACCTGTTTCAGTGTCCCACCACCCTCACTGTAAAGAACCCTTTCCTAAAATCCAGTTTGAATCTCCCCTCTTCTAGTTTAAATCCATTACCCCTTGTCCTGTCATTACAAGACCTTGTAAATAGTCCCTCCCTGGCCTTTCTGTAGGTCCCCTTCAGATACTGGAAGGCCACTATAAGGTCTCCTTGAAGCCTTCTCTTCTCCAGGCTGAAGCGCCCCAACTCTTGTAGTCTGTCCTCATAGCAGAGGTGCTCCAGCCCTCTGATCATCTTCGTGGCCTTCCTCGGCACTTGCTGTAACAGTTCCATGTCCTTCCTGTGTTGGGGGCTCCAGAACTGCACACAGTACTCCAGGTGGGGTCTGAGGAGAGCAGAGTAAAGATAGAGAATCACCTCCCTTGCCCTGCTGGGCACACTTCTCTTGATGCAGCCAAGAACACAGTTGTCTGTCTGGGCAAAGCACTGCCAGGTGCATTTGTGCTTGGGATTGTGCCAACCCAGGTGCAGGACCTTATACTTGGCCTTGTTCAATTTCATGAGGTTGGCCTGGGCCCACCTCTCCAGCCTGTCCAGGTCCCTCTGGATGGCATCCCTGCCCTCTAGCAAGTCGACTGTGTCACACAGCTTGGTGTCATCTGCAAACTTGCTGAGGGTGCACTCAATTCCTCTGTCCATATCACTGACAAAGATGTTAAACAGCACTGGTCCCAGCACTGGCTCCTGAGGGACACCTCCTGTCACTGGTCTCAAGGTGGACATTGTGCTGTTGATCACCACTGTCTGCATGTGATCATCCAGCCTGACCAGTGCTGAGTACAGGGGCAGAATAACCTCCCTTGTCCTACTGGCCACACTGTTCCTGATACAGGCCAGGATGCCATTGGCTGGCATTACACACCTGTTAGATTTTTCTGGTGTTTAGGAAGAAATACCTTTCTATATGTTATCTATCATTGCAGTGCAAGTCTTGTGATGAGCTTCGAAGTTGGAACCTATTCTTACCTTTTCCTATCTTCAGTTTGGGTATGTTAGTAGAAAGAGGGCAGATCTTGGACCAAGTCACTTTCCCTAAGGAAAAGTTGTTCTCCACAATCTGCTACTGCAGTCACAGAGGGGACTGAGCTGCTCTCATGCTCTGTAGCAAGCATCACAAAAGCTGTTTCTTGTGTTGTGCGTGTGGTTATTTTGGAAGTCCTGGCACTGATGACTCGGTGCTGCTGTCTCTTTAACAGGTTTTGGAAAATGGCTTATCTTAATTCTTCAGTCTCTTTCAGTTTCCTAAAAGACTGTGTCATCCTTTGATGTTTTCTCCCTGCATCAGCATCCCACCCTTTTTACCTCAGGCTGCCTTACAGAGAAACCTTCTGGTATAGACTGGCTCTGATGCAACTGCTCTTCTGAAATGGAGATTTGCCAGCGCTGGCCTCAGCCCAGCACTGTATATTTCTCATTTCCTCAGAGGAACGATTGCTCTCAATAAAGAAGGACAGATGCAAAGCTTGTTTTGTAAAGCATATCAGAAGCTTCTATTATTGCAAATTGCCTTTTCCACTGGGCATACTTGGGTTTCAATTCAGGTTGTTCAATTCACTAATTTGTGTGATAGAAATTCCTTTTATCAATTACCTTTCAATTGAACAATGCATGAGTTCAGTAAAATCTTTCTAGATGAAGTGGATTCTTAATTCATTTAAATTAGCACACTCATTTGTTATTCAGATATTGGCTTGCCAGAAGCTATCATAGGAATCTGGCTACTTGATTTGTCATGCTCTCAAAAAGCCTTATTTTTTTTTGCCTGTCCTTGATTTATCATAAACATTGCCAGTATTTCAAAAGGAGACATAAAGAATTGATGCGTGGCTTGAATTTTCCCCTTTACGTTACTGTTTTCATTAGCAATATAGAAGAACTTTATAGAACTGGGAATGTAAATAAGGCAGATAAACAAAGGACACCTTGTTGGGATAAGGTGCCTTTCAGTATCAGAAAATGTTATCTGAGAGAGAGCTGGGAATAAAATACCAGCTATTGAATTGCAATGATCTTATATTTTAGGTCAATTTAAATGAATTTTTTTGTGACATCTCCCCAGGGAAATCCACATCTATGATTCTTATCTAACTCAACTTGCTGGGGCACAGGGACAGGATTCTCAGAGTTCAGCTGTGTGAAATCTGGCAGCCAGCTAAAACACAGAAGCACAAATTCGTGTTCCCATGGCAGGCAAGGCTGCAGGGTGGGCTCTGCTGTGAAGGCCACGGCATGAGCAGCACAGTGGGGTTAGTTTTTAAAAAGCCCTGATCCTCGGGTTACAACTGTGCTGAAATGCCATCCATCTTAAAAGATTCATTTCACTCCTCATTTTGTGGAATAGGAGTTTGTTTGAACTGTGACATACTTCATGATATTCTCATCTTCATTTTTCATTTTAAAAACCAAATTGTTTCCTAATACCCCTGTATGACTTTAAACTTGCCAAGCTTCAGCGAAGACAACAGTGAGTGCCATCTAAAAATGTAACACCTGGGAGTTTGGGGCTTTTTTATTTGTTTATGCTTCTGTATATCTGAAATGGAGCTAAAAAGAGATCCAGGTCAAACTGCTCATAGGATCATACAATGCATTAGGTTGGAAGGAACCTCTAACAGTCGTCTAGTCCAGCTTTTCTGCAGTAAGAAGAGACATCCTCAACTAGACCAGTTTGCTCATAGCCCCACCAAGCCTGACCTCGAAAATCTCTTCATTTTTTGTGGCTATCCTCGGGACACTCTCCATTAGTTTCATGTCCCTCTTGGGTTGAGGGTCTCAGAGCTGTACACAGTACTTCAGATGAGATCTCACCAGAGCAGGGTAGAGTGGCATGATCACGTCTTGATCTGCTGGCCACACTTCTTTTGATGCAGCTCAAGATGCAATTGGCCTATTGGTTTATGTCCAGCTTTTCACCCATTAGTGAAGCCTTTTTCCTTAGAACTACTCTTTATTGCATCCTCACCCAGCATGTACTGATAATGCAGATTGTCCAGACCCAGGTGCAGGACCTTGTACTTGGCTTTGTTCAACCTCATGAGGTTCACCTGAGCCCATTTCTTCAGCTTGTCCAGGCCAATCTGGATAACATCCTGCCCTTCTGGCATATTGACTGCGCCACTCAGCTTGGTGTCATCTGCAGACTTGCTGAGAGTGTGTTTGATCTCACTTGTCCATATCATTGATGAAGATGTTAAACAGAATGGGGCCCAATACACTACCCTCTGGATATGCTCATCCAGCCAGTTCCTTATACACCAAATAGTGCACCCTCTGAATTCCTATTTCCCACACCTAGAAAGAAGAATGTTGCAGGGACGTGTCAAAGGCCTTGCAGAAGTCCAGATGAATGGCATCCCTTGCCCTTTCCTTTTCCACTGAGAGTCACTCCATTGTAAAAAGCCACTAGATTGGTAATGCAGAATTTGCCCTTAGTAAAACATCAGTGACTTTACTGATAAAAGGGACAGGACTTTGTTGTTCTCCTAGGAGAAGATACCTGTTTTATACTGGTTTTGTTTGATGTTAAGGCTGAGGAGAAAAATGGATTCAACAATTAATTATTATTTCTGTATTACAAAAATAGAGCAATCCTGAGAGGGATCTCACTGTAGGAAGTGAATCAATGGAAACAAAAAAATCCTGCCTATGGCAGGGGGTTGGAGCTGGATGATCCTTGAGGTCCCTTCCAACCTAAACCATTCTATGATTCTATGATTCTAAGAGCTAAATCAGTAATCAAGGGACATTATGAATACTACAATACAAGTAGCTAAAGTTACCAAGTGAAAACTGAGATTTGAGTCTTCAAGGATGATTTTATGTGGTGATAGTACTAATAAAATATAACTCAATTTAATTCTTAGAAAATATATTTTTAAATCGGAGGAAACTCATTCTAGTGTTTAAAAATGAGATTCTACTCTTGATACTTTACACAAAGAGCAATATGAAAAATACTGCTAGTGTCTCAAATGTCGTGGCTTTTTCAAAGTAATTCCTGACCTCCTGGTGCAGATGCTTACTGACATCTGTATGACATTTTCATTTGGCTAGGTTATTAAATCTTTTGAACCCCATTTGAGAAGGGCACTCTTAGAAGGCTCCACGTTTGTTACTCTGCTGTAGTTACTACCTGGAAAAGAAGTCACCCTTTGGGAGGGTGAGGGGGTGGTTGAGAGCCCCTCCTGGGGACTCAGGTTTCTGGGAGGGCTGTTGTGTTTTTGTATTACTTTTACCTTGTCTATTTCTGTTTATAACTGTATATACTGTAAATATCTGCTTGTAAATTGTGCCAGATGTAAATATCAGCTTCATTCAAATTTCCAGAGCTGGCTGAGTTTGGTCTGGGTGATTTCTAAAGTGTGTGGGGGGGTGGGGGACACCCAAACCATCTACATCTTTTATTTTGGCACACCAACGTGGGGCAAATTCATTTTAAGGATTGTTNGAGAGCACAGCCCAGAGCGAAGTGCCCAGAGCGAAGTGCCCAAGCGAAGTGACTTTATCTAATGTTTTGCTTTTCCTTTCTACACATCTCAGCAAGACTGTGAGTGAAGTGGCCATCACCATTGTTTTCATTTCTCAGCCTATGATCTTGTTCTTCTCACCAAAACATTCTAGCTAGGCTCAAACTAGCACATGCTCAATCTCTCCCTTTCCCTTCTGCCTTTTTTTCCTCTTCTATTGTAGCAGCAGCCCCTTGTGCAGTCAGATGTGGCAAGGGCAAACCCTCACTCTGTTCTGTTCCTTACCAAGTCCTGGAATGATGTCCTCCTGTCACTCAGTAGAGGCTTCTTTTCCTCTGCTAGTCCTTTCACCCATGCCGAGATTGTCATTGTTGTTACAGTCTTTTTGTCTCTGAAAGAGGTCAGTCAGCATGTCAGCACTCTAATGGTCCTCTGGAGGATGGCCATAGCTGCATGTTGATAGCTGCCACAGACATTTGTATAAGCTCTAGACTGTTGCAGTTGTGCCTACTGGGTGATGAAAAGAAAGGCAATATGTCTGCAACAGATTTCCATTCCCTTTCTTAATTTCTATCACTTGTCATTGAGGGTATGTTACATAAAGCTGCGTAGCTTAAGCATTTCAAAGTTACTGTGCTGAATGCACCACAAGGAAGAGAAACAGGGACTTAACCAAATGGAGGACCTCATGAACTTGGCCAGCTAGCATCTCAGCTGTAGCTCTTAGTGCTTTCTCCCTACCTTGCAGAAATTATTCATACCTTTGCTGTTTCAGCTGACAGAGTTCATCTTGGCTTCCTTCATCATCCTCCTGGATGCTACTGCTTGGTAGACTACTGTGGTACAGTTGCTGGCCCAGGTGTGATGATCTTGAAGCCACCAGAAGAAAGGAAGGAGTGCAGCCGCTGTTGACCAAGAGTGCACGGCTGACTTCAGAACAGATAACTACAGAAGCATTTACTATGAAAATCACTGTAGGGCGGTTTTGCTTTTTTTTTTGTTTCAGATACTATTTTTCACAGACCTAGAGCCTGACTCATTTCCTCCTAAAAGGCTTCTCGCTGTGTGGATCTCCTAGAGATGAAAGAACTGCTGTTGTTTAATTCCATGTTGAAATGTGGTGACATTTCAAAACACTGACATCTGAGTCACTTCATTTACTAAATAGGCATTCATTAACGTGCTCTGCAGCAGTGAGCAGTGTTAAAGTGTGGTGTTACATTGTACTGCTCAGAACCCCAGTCTTACTGAATGTAGTGAGTTTTGCTTGTTCTCCAAACTTTTATTAGTCTGACTGTTTTTTATCTCAAATGTGGCAAAGTAGAGGATTTCATAGTTCTTTGAGCTAGAAGGTATCTTTCTATGTGGCTTTATATGTGTTTGTGTGTGTATGGGTGTAAATCTGCATGCACTGCACAAAAATGTATTCATCCACAGTAACAGGTGGTGCTGGCAACACCTGTTGCTGGGGTCACTCAACACTCCAGTATTAAAACCCTAATTTTAGTTGCTTATAACTTTTGTCAAACTTAAACATTTGGGTTGAAATGTTATGTGCCAGGTGTCTGCCTTAGGCTTATTTGCAGGAGGGGGGATGGGGAGAGGAATTTATCAGCAAAACTGTTACTGCCAATTCATGGAGCAGAGACCAGTGCATTGCTTTGTCTGTGTTGAAAAAATAACTATTACTGGTTCCAGCAGCTTCCCTCATCCAAAGCCACAAGTTGCTAATGGAGATCCCCTGCAGCGAGGCATGTCTTTGACTAGCATTATGGAAATTCACCATTCTACTGAGAATGCACCCCTATCTGGCTAAATTATGGGCCTGCTGACAGCTACCTGCCAGGCTGCCTCTGTCATGTCTATTTTCAAAGAGCAGTGCTGTGCTGGTGACCCTTTGAATCCGAGATGCTCTTGGAGCAGCAGAGTACACCTTGGAGTCTGAGCATGGAGCAAAGCAGGCTGCTGGACACAGGGGCATCTTGCGTTCCTCAGAGCAAAGGCAGGCAGCTCAGCTTGTGCTTACTCAGCATGAGTAATTAGGAGGGAATAGCTGGCTGAAATCCAGAAGAATTGGTGATGAAAAGAAGGAGAGTGATGGACTGAGAATGGTAAGAGTGAAAGACAGAGGGTTTTAAGGACTCTCTGAGGAGAAATGCTGACAAGACAGACCAGATAGACTGAGAAGGCAATATCCATGCAGGATGGTCATTCCTGCAAGGAAATACTGCAAGATTTATATAGTCCCTGCCTAGCCAGATGAAACATTGCACTGATAATCACTGGTTTGAGGAGCTGCAGTGTGTTTACACACAGGACTACAGCTTGTACTGCTGTCAGTGGCTCCCCTGTTCAAGTGTATTGACTTGAACCTCCTAATAAACACTTAACAGTTTGCATGGTTTCATCTGCTTTTTTTTCAGGAGAGAGTTGTTCTCCCAGGCAACCAGCAACAGAACAAGGGGACACAGTCTTAAGTTGTGCCAGGGGAGGTATAAGCTGAATGTTAGGAGGAAGTTCTTCACAGAGAGTGATTTGCCATTGGAATGGGCTGCCCAGGGGCGTGGTGGAGTCAGTCCTTAGAGGTGTTGAAGAAAAGCCTGGATGAGGCACTTAGTGCCATGGTCTAGTTGATTGGATAGGGCTGGGTGATAGGTTAGACTGGGTGATCTTGGAGGTCTCTTCCAACCCAGCTGATTCTGTGACATTACCTCTGTCTAATAGAAATATCAACATTTATTTATTGGCGTTTTGAGGTTTTTCTTCTTAGTATTTCTTAGCTTTTTCCTGATCAACCTGCACTTCAAGGATTATTATGTGCATGCAAATCCCTTTGTAAAATGCCACAGTTGTTTCTGACTGCATAATCTTGCTTTGGAATCTGTACTGCATTTGTAGCAGGTTTGCAAAATTGCACTAGTAAGTCAGTCACTGATAGCAAAGTGGTCTGTTGTTTCACCTAGGTTGCAAGAACATTTGAACAGGCTGCTCCTATTATTTTTAAATGTTGTCCTTTCTTGATCATTGTGGGAATTAGAAACAAACTGCCTGTTCCAAAATACTCTGTTTCATATTACTAGGCATTTTCCCATAAAAACCTGAAGAAATGCCACAGAACTTGATCAAAGTTTAAAGTCAGTTTGTTATTTGAAAGATGATGATCTCTTTTTTTTTATAGGTAAAGCCTCAGCCAGGAAACTGACAAAAAAGGTAAGCAAAATGTTCCTTTCCTTCATCAAAACAGCTTGCATTCTTACTGTTACCCAACTGAACAGACTTATCCTTCAAAATTGGCTTTATATTTTCTTATTTCTTTAAAGGAGGTAGATGCTGCACTGCAATGTGTTGCCAAAGCTAAACCAGGACCGAACTTTTTTAGACAGCTTGAGGATAAAGGTAATGAGCACTTTTGATACTGGAAAATACATCTTGCTTTTTATCTCATTATATGGCATAAATTAAATGTATTTTTAAAGAAGGTTTCATGGATTTGACTTCATCTCAGTCTAGTCAGTAACTGCCTCCTTGGCAAATCTTTTAGTTATGCAAGAGAGACTAAAGAGCCAGGGCTGGGAACTGAAAGCCTTCTCAGGTGCAGGACATGAAAGAAAGACATAGAAGAAATTGGAAAGTCTACTTGGAGAAGAGAAAGGGAATAAAAGAATGAATTCAGCACAAAATGGGCTTTTAATACTTATTAATAAACTGCTGTTTCACTGGTTGACTTAAATGCACAGACTCTAAGAATAAAAATAAAACTCATACCTAGTCCTGTAAAGTGGTATCCCTGATTTCAAGAGCAGTTGAACTCTCTCTTCAGTTCACTGCATTGATGAGCTTCAGTTTCTTTACACCCAGCATTTCCACCTTTTATCAGCCTGCATAAAGAGAAAAGTCTGAGAGCTGGGATATTGTTTGTATAGCAGCAGGGAATTAAAGAACACCAAATAAACACTTCATTAACATAAATTAATTGAAGGGAGAAAACAAACAAGGGGATCAAGGAAACCAAATAGATGAGTAATTAACCATTTCACCAGTAACAAAGACTGAAATCCCCAAACTAATGAGAATGACTGACAACATCTATTCACAAATTTCTGTATGGAAGAGTTCAGACTGAATACCTTATCCCATGGAGGCTTCTGGAAAATAAAGCTGCCTTTGCACTGCTGCGGTTCCTTGGCAGGCATGAGCCACACTGTCTCCATGCTTAGCAGATCTCTGGACATGGCTGGCAGCTAGTGCCAAGAAAGCAGCCCTCTGTCTCAGCCTGCAGCATTTTACCTGCCCTTTGACCTCATGGCCTCTCCTGCCTGTGGTTCATTTCTTGTGTCTTTGTGTAGACGGGGAGGGTCTTCAGCTGGGCATCTTGTTTGTCAGTCCACTCCTGCAAACTCCAGCACATCTCAGCTGTGAAACATCTCAGAACAGGTTGAACAATTTTTTCCAATCCCAGAGGAAAGCTGAATTTTGTATTGAATTTTTTATATTACTGCCTTTTCATCATTAGTAATCATCATCATTAATCATCCAGCTTTCCCAGAATTTGGTTTATAGGATTCACAGTCTCTAATTCTTGGATATTCTTTCTCTAGCTTTACTTTTTAGGAGTCTTTCATTTCCTAGTGGTTGACACTGCAAATTCTTTCATTTTCTAGTGGTTGACACTGCAGATCCCCAAAGCACTCTACCTGGCAAAACAGGGACTCCTCCAACAGCAAGTGAAAACCTATTAAATCAGCACAGCCTCTTTTTTTTGCATGTTTCAGCTGACTGCTTGGCACAAAGTGAGATGCTCAGCCTGGCATCTTTTGATTCTGGACAGGGCATTGCTTAGGACTATGGGTCTGTATATTCTGTTCCTCAAAGCTCAGGTAGGAGTTTGAGATGATGCAGGAACATTCAGTGCAGTGATCCCTATGACTCCACAACACATGGAATTTTTAGATTTTTTTTTTTTTGGTCATAATGCTTTGATTTTTTTTGCTTCAAAATGCTTTATTATAATACTTTTTTAAAGTGTATATTTAGGTATTAAATACTGCTTTTACAGGTACCAGGATAATGGCTCTACACCTGTTCCACTACTTGACTGAGAATATTTTAACTAGATTCAAATTGTTATTTAAATTTCAAGTGAAGTGGAAAACTGTCATCAGGCCAGTTTGTAACACGTAACGCTAGGGAACTCTGCCTCCTAGTGGGCAGTTTTAGAATTCATGCCCTGTACAGTTTCGGGATAGAGACTTCCAGGGAGACATAGGGAGGGTTCATTTAGTGTTAGAAAATGACAGTATTTTGCCAGTGCTAACTGCAAATACTTGGGTCCAAATATGCTGAGTCATTCAACAGTATGTGAAGCCTTCAGCTTTTAAATTTTGCTTGGCCACGCATATAATTGTCTCTGATTTTTGTGCTTCTGGTTGTTGTATTGCGTGTTTTAATTTGAGTAGCTTTGTAATGATTGCCATAGAATAAAAGAAAATTTCCAAAATATTTGATTTACTTTATGGGCAAGATAAATTGTCCATTCACTAGTGAAAGCATAATAAAAGTGAAAGGTTTTTTTAAGGTAATGAGTCCACAACTTTAAAAGCCTTATCTCAAATTATCGTAGTATAGTCAGTCTGCCAGAAAATGTCAGACAGGCTGCAGATGTGCTGTAAGACTCTGATACAGGTTTTAAAAAACAAACAATATTTTTTATTTAGTGGCTTTCCAGTATCTGAAGGGAGCCTACAGGAAGGCTGGGGAGGGACTATTTACATGGTCTAGTAATGTTAGGATGAGGGGGAATGGGTTTAAGCTGGAAGAGGGGAGATTCAGACTGGATATTAGGAGGAAGTTCTTTACAGTGAGGGTGGTAAGACACTGGCACAGGTTGCCCAGGGAGGTTGTGGATGTTTCCTCCCTGGAGGCATTTAAAGCCAGGCTGGATGAGGCCTTGAGCAACCTGCTCTAGAGGGAAGTGTCCTTGCCTATGGCAGGGGGTTGGAGCTGAATGATCCTTGAGGTCCCTTCCAACCTAAACCATTCTATGATTCTATGATTCTATTTATATTTTTATTATTTTTAACACTTTACCTCTTTCATTATAGTGACTTTTCTGTCAGTTTTATGATAAGATGATGAAAGTTGAGTCTTTGTCTCATCCTCGTCATTTCTTGCATGGCTTTTCTTTCCAGCTCTCTGCAATTCAAATGAATGGAGCCATCATGCTTCTCTTGCTCCAATAAGCATGGTCTTGGCTTTAAATTGATCTTTCTTTACATCTCTATATAAATTTTGCAGATTCTTTATGTAAAACATTGTAAGGTAGTGTTCCCTGTGTAGGCAAAGCAATCCAGGCGCTCTGCATTTTGTATCTCGAATGTTACTTTATTTTTCTTTGGCTCTACGTCATTTGCTGTGTTCATCTACTTTCAAATGCTTTGATAGATATGGTTTTTTACAGGACTCCTTTGAGTGTGTGATCTCTTCTTTTTTATCCGAACAACGGGCTCTTATTGTTCTATCTAGCGTAAGCTTCTTGGCTTCACTTTCCAGGTCTTCCCTAGATTATCCCTGTGCAGCACATCTCAAGACAGGCAAGAGGCAGACTCCCACTTCTTGGCCAGTGATGCTGGCCTTCTTCACTTGCTGGTTAAGTTTTCAGGCTTGGATCTTCATGCTGATACCATTGCAGTCCACAACTAGGAGGTGTTTCCTATGCAAACTTGAAAAGTTACCTCCTTGTCTTCCTTTATATTCTCCCTTTTGCTGTGTCACACGTAAAATTAAAGTAGGAGCAGGAATCTTGGTCACTTGCCCATCACACTATTTGCTTGATTTCTTTTCCTTCCTTATTTGATTCTATCCATCTCTTTTTTTTTTTAATCTTGTCTTATATTCTAGGTGTGTAAGGTAAAAAAAGGAGTTCCTCTGTTTGGTTTTGAATTTGTAGACATCCTGGACACTTTGTCTAGGAACATGATCCCAAGTTTTGCATTGATGCTAATAATAATAATCATCATCATCATCATCATCATTCTTGCAAAGGCAGTAACTAGTACTGTGCTGAATTTATACATGATGCATGCTAGATGGTAGGGTGAATAGCCCTATTTTGATGGAGAGGAAAGCTGAGATATGGAGTCAGAGTGAACTGGCAGCAAGATCAGCATTAGACCTGTCTTTAAGACTTGTTCTCTTGTTTTCAGATTCTTACATTCAGCAATTTAATATTTCTAAACTCTGATACTTAAACTGTTAAGTCACACTCAGTGATTAAATACAAATGCTCTGCATTGTAATTTATCAGAAGTTAATTGTTTATCACCAAAGCTTCAGTGGATTCCTTATCTATCAATTAACTAAATCTAAATTATAAAAACTGGTTTATCTTTGCACAGATAGGCATGTTTGGACTTCATTATTTTAAGCAGCTTCAGCATTATACAATGTTTAGCTCACAAGTTAAAAGTAGCTCAGTTATTTTGAAGAGTGATTTATAAAACGCCCTTTACATTTTTTCTCCAAACATCATTGCAGGGCAGATGGTTCAGATTCTGTTGTTTAACCACCCTTGTTATGCACTCTCTATCTTTAGCTCCTACGCTCTATTTTGACGCTATCACAGCTTTGTGTTTGTTCAGGCTTTTCACTTAAGGCGGTATTTCAAAGGAAAACACTGGAATTTTCCTTCAAAAGGGGGGAAATACTTTCACCTTGTAGAAAGGACATGTTCCTATTTAAAAAAAAAAGAGAGAGAGAAGCCTCCTCTTGGCACACAGCCCAGCAGTACTATCGGCACAATCTAGCAGCTTGGCAGCTTTGCGTGTTGCCATGTTCCCCCTTGAGAATTAGAGGGAAGCTATTCTCCGCCTTCCTGAGCCTGATGGAGGATGGAGGACTTTGATCCTTCGGGGGTAATGTTAGAGTAGTTCTCCTCCCAGGTACTAAATGTGACAAAGCACATTTAATTTATCTGCCTTTTATATAAACATCAAATGTTTTCAGTGAGAATCCAAAGTTTTAGTGTAGGCCTTTTGTTAATACAGCTTAGTTTCTTGCTTAGACACGAACATTGGTTAGTCTCTGGATAGGGAATTTTACCTTCAGAGCACTAAAAATGGAAAAGTAAAAACTTCATTAAATAATGTAACATGGCTTACATTAATAACCTATTTAATACAATGTTAAACTACAGATTTTATGTTTATAAGATTTGACCTTTCAAGTTTTACTGTAAGTATTATTATTTCTTCTGCAAGTAATTTTTTTCATTCTTTTATTCCAGGGTTGATATCTTATGCAGAGTATCTATTTTTGCTGACAATCCTCACAAGTGAGTATTATCTGTTTAAACACATATGCATACCACTCATAAATATATGCATATTTCAAATACACATGCATGCCACTAACAGCTTTCCAGGAACTCTTTCTGACATTTTTTATTTTGTTAATTTCTGCATTACAGTAAAACATAAAAAACAATTGTATATAGAGCGATAAAGCATTCATGGATACAACTTTAATTGATTGCAACTTACTTCCATAGTGTCCATAGCAGTACCTCATAAATCCCTGCACCATGGGATCAGAAAAGTCTTTCAAAGGACTCAGAGAAAGGAGACATTGGTTACAGAACCACTTAATAAGAGGAGAAAGAACAGAGGGGGAATATAAATAATTTGTCTTCTGGGTAGTTTTAGTCATTTTGTACAGTGGGACATTCATGCAGTGGTTGTGGTGTCTGAAAGGTTTCAGCCTATTATGTGTTCTAGTACTCAATGGATGATACATATAAACAGCAGAATTCTGCAGTGCCTTTTTACTTGACTTCCTAAGGTTTTTGCCTTTTTTTTTCCTCCCTGTTTCTTTTTACTTTGTTTTCTTGGATTATTTTGCATATATTTCTGCCCCGTCCTTTCCCTTCTTCCTTTTTCTTTATCAGACACTCTCTTTAGAAACATTTTTGTTTGGTACTTGCTTTATCTTTACCTTCATGCATTTTCTTACACTGCACAGAAATGGTATTGGATATTCTGTTTTTTCTCACTGATACTTCCTCTATGCCATGCTTGCCATCTCTGAGTGCTGTTCTGATGAAGTGTAGGTGATGCCAGGGTTTTGAAGATCTCAGTGTGCAGGGTGATCTGAACTAGTACAAAGTGTTAAATAGTATCTGTGGATTAAGATAACCTGTTTAAGATACAAATATACTGTCCAGTGCTATGTGAGACTCGAACATGAGTCGAACGGAGCCTTAAAGAAGGCTGGAGAGGAACTGTTTACAAGGGCTTGTAGTACTAGGACAAGAAGCAGTGGTTTTAAATTAGAGAAGAGTAGATATAGTTTGGATGTTAGGAAGAAGTTCTGCACCATAAGAGTGGTGGAACACTGAAACAAGTTGCACAGGGTGGTGATTGAGACCACATCGCTGGAGATATTCATGGTCAGACTTACCGAGGCTCTAAGCAATCTGATCTAGTGGGGCATATCCCTGCTCCTTTGGAGGTCCTTCCCAAGCCAAACCATTCTGATTCCATGAGTTATACCATGTGCTCAAGTGTTTTTTGTAATAAGAAGTAATTAGAGTCTAGTCCAGTTAAAAGGCTGGTTTTAAAGCGCTTGATGCAACTCAATAAGGAGGGATTTTTTTGTTTTTGAAAGGACAACCATGCCAGCCACATTGGGGAATACATAAGCTAAAGGTGCGGAAATCAATGCCAAATATTATTTTCCTTTAAAAATCTATGCAGCTGAAGGTAAATTCATTCTAATTTATTGACTGTAACAATTAGAAAATTGAACTAGTATCAGGGCAAGTTGATCCACTTCTTCAGACAGTCAAGTAACATTATTTTTCACCAAATGTATGTAGGAATGTGTTGAACTACAAAAACAAAGACACCATTAGAGATAAAGACACACTACTTGTATCATAGTATCATAGTATAACAGTATCATCAGGGTTGGAAGAGACCTCACAGATCATCATCAAGTCCAACCCTTTACCACAGAGCTCAAGGCTAGACCATGGCACCAAGTGCCACGTCCAACCTTGCCTTGAACAGCCCCAGGGACAGTGGCTCCACCACCTCCCTGGGCAGCCCATTCCAGTGGCCAATGACTCTCTCAGTGAAGAACTTTCTCCTCACCTCGAGCCTAAATTTCCCCTGGCGCAGCTTGAGGCTGTGTCCTCTTGTTGTGGCGCTGGCCACCTGAGAGAAGAGAGCAACCTCCTCCTGGCTACAACCACCCCTCAGGTAGTTGTAGACAGCTATAAGGTCACCCCTGAGCCTCCTCTTCTCCAGGCTAACCAACCCCAGCTCCCTCAGCCTCTCCTCGTATTGCTGCTTTGATTACACAGTGGGTAACCTATCAGTTTGAAAGCAAATGTCAACAAGTGTTAGTGCCTCTGTCTTTGCTAACAAGCCTCCCGTGTCAGTCAGTGCCGATGCACAACTTGCTCTTTTGCTTGTGAGAATTAATGTGAGATTTCTTAAAGCAGTCATTAATATTGAAATTACTACTTCTACATCACCACCAGAGCAATAAGGAACATGAGAAGAGTCACCAGATTTCCAGAGTCCTGGTTCCAGGACATGAATAGACAGTGAGCTTGCAGCCCAGAAGGCTGCATCAAAAGAAGCTTGACCAGCAGATTGAGTAAGGTGATTCTGCCACTTTGCTCTGCTGACACCTAACCTGGAATACTGTTTCCAGCTCTGGAGGCCTCAATACAGGAAGGACATGGACCCGAAGGAGTGGGTCTAGAGGAGGGTCATGAAAACAGTCAGGGGGTTGGAGCACCTCTGCTACAAAGACAGGCTGAAGGGGCTGGTGTTGTTCAGCCTGGAGAAGAGAGACTCCAGGGAGACTTAACAACGACCTAATAAGAGAGGTGGTTGGGGCCCCATCCCTGCAGATATTCAACTTGAGGCTTAAGAGGGCTCTGGGCAACCTGATCTAGTTGAGGATGTCCTTGCTTACTGCAGTGGGGGTTGGACTAGATGACCTTTACAGGTCACTTCCAACCCAAACCATTATAGGATTCTATGACACTGCTGATCAGACCATGCTGTCTGTCATACAAAAGCACTGCCTGTAACAATACTGAACTTGAAAATGTAATTTTGCAGCAGACAAATGTTTTGCCTTGCCTCCCATCATCCCTTTTTGCTGCGTGCCTTGTATCATCATTCTTTCCCTTCCAGTCCTGTATTGAATTTTATTTCCAGCAATAGGTTAATGGAGCTTCTGGTAAAGCCCTGCCTAGTGAAGGAGCCCAGGAACTGAAGTTGTCAGCTACACTGGCAACTTCATTTCAATTAGCCAGTCACACAAGTAGACAATTTGGTCAATCTCTGAACAGTTGGAGGGGAAAGCACCAAAGTCTAACCTGCAGTCAGAGCCAAGATGAAGCTTTTCTGTTTGGATTTTGGAATTTTGCCTGATTCTAATTAAATACAAATATATCTGAGATAGTCTTTGAACTATGCTTATTTTACGAACACATACCTTTGGGATTATATCATATCAGATAAGTATGTCATCTCTGAACAGTATAAGCAGCTTTAGGTCCTATATTTTCAGTAACAGCTCTCTTATCTGAAAATTTCAACACAGATG
The DNA here is from genome assembly GCA_013400475.1 of Tricholaema leucomelas. Classification (NCBI taxonomy): domain Eukaryota; kingdom Metazoa; phylum Chordata; class Aves; order Piciformes; family Lybiidae; genus Tricholaema lacrymosa; species Tricholaema leucomelas. The sequence continues at coordinate 232,853 of WAAF01010264.1, read as the reverse complement.
GTCTGAATTACTATTAAATACATCAATTACTTTTATTCTCTAAATATGTTATAGGATAGGCTCTTCTTGCTTTTGTACTAGTAACGCAAATTTAGCATGCGGCATTTCCATGGGAAGGAAGCCAGTTTTGATTATTACAACAGTTGCTGGGGAAGGGCTCTGCTGTGCAGATTGCACTGGTATTTCTAAAATATCCCTACATCACAAGGTTGCTCCACAGGGCACATTAGTTATCTGCTAAGATAACGGCGATTTCCAAAATGTGAAAATAGTGCTTTCTTCAGCCCTCTTCCTGTCGCTCAGAAGCAATGGGCAACTTCTTCAACTCCTTCCCTTTGCAGAAAGATTCCGTACAAAAAGGCAAGGCTTAAAAACTTTACGAGAAGGAGCTGGAAGAATATATTCCCAAAAGAAAAGCTCTGAAGGCATTAGAGTTTTTTAGAGATACTGCTTCACTGCCCTCATGAGTCCAACATTGTTCGTGGAAACATGAATATATTCTAGAGACAATAAGCCCATAGCTTTCATATTAATGCCTGACTCTGCTGAGTTGTGGAATTAACTCACCTGCTCCAGAAATTGCTGGGATAAGTGCTTACTACTTCTGAAAGCTGTAACTACATTTCAGTGGCAGACTGCTCCTGTGTGGGCTTGCTAATGAGTAAGGCCACCTCCAGTAAGCAAAGTAAGATCAGGAAATTGCGGGAAGGAGCTCAAAACACATCATGTTTTTATAGCGACTGTGAGATTCAGAACTCATTACATTTTTGTGTGAAAAGAAACATCCACTCCGTGAGTGAAATGCAGCGTAAAGTTATATTAAAAAATCAACTCAATGAGGGTTGTACAAAACATACTTTTGTTTAAAAGGCCAGAAAGTGGTTTATAGCATCTCAGTCACATCAGAGCATGTTTTTCAGGGGTGAGGGAGAAGAGAAGGAAAAGAAGGCATGGGGCTAATATAGTAATAGCAGGAGCCGAATGAGCTGGCCGCAATTACAAGATTGCTTTGTTTGCAAAGGCAGGCTAGACTGGAGACAGTGGCATCCAGCAGTGCAAGCAGGAAGCACCTGAAGAGTGCACTATTTTTTTCACATAGTTTTTGAGTCATTGTTGGTTTCTCAAGGTACTTTCCTGTCTTCTCACTCTGAAAAAAGCTCCCAGATGTGACATGGGATGATGGAGACATCTGTAGAGGGTATCTAAGACTGGGACAGTAACGCAGGCAACATTTTCACCATCATTGGGATCAGATAGATATTTATGGCTGTACTTACACACTGCTGGCATCTCTTGCTTTGCCATTGCATTAATTATCCATTGAAGTGGTAGTGAAAATGTGGTTTAAAATGTGCTTATATTGAAGGAAGTACATGTGTTTTACAGGAAATACCATGTATGTGCATTAAAAATGGGAGAGCTGAACCATAGGTGCTATTCCTTTTGCATTAAATATTTAAGTCCTAGTTTAATGTGTGTATGTGTGTTTACACTAAAGTCCTTTTGCAATTTGTTGCAGAGCCCCAGACTGGATTTCAGATTGCCTTTAAAATGTTGGATACAGATGGCAATGAACAAGTTGAAAAGAAGGAATTCTTTAAGGTATGTATATTTAAATGCCTGTTGATTTTAAAGCGTTTAAATAGTTCCATGGGTTATATTTGCTAAATGAAGACTTGTTAAAATCTTCAAGTTTATTCTTTAGTCCTGTCTGTGATCACCTAAAAATACTTTACGTGAAAGCAGCACATACCAAATCACTGCTGTAAAAGTACTTACCGTATTTGAATCCACTTCTATAAATGTTACCTCTAACTTGTATTTAAATAGGTGTTACTGAGAAGATGGTGTACATCCCTTCATCCCATGAACCAGTTTGAATAATCACCTGAAAAAGTATTTTATGTTCTAAATGTTCTGAATAATTTTTTTTATTCACTATCCTTTTTTTTAACTTTTTTTAATTAATTTTGTTTGCAGTTCCACAAGTTTTGTATCAGTTCACATTTTGGAAAGTAATGGCAGCTTTTTCATTTTTTTGTATAAAGGATGAGGGAGAAAGTCAGTTGCTTAAACAAAAGAAAATCTTGCTCTAATGTTTTAAAGAACAGGCTTAATTAAGGAGCTTAATCAGCTTATATGTATTTAACAGGAGATGGTTAACTAAATGCTTTTTGTCAAAGTCAAATGCAAAATTAACAAACCATTTTAAATAGACTGCTTCACCTTCATTCAGATCCTTCATTCATACTGGGGGTGACTAGAAAGGCTAATTTATAAGAAGCTAAAATGTTTGCTACCATGCAAATTGTTTTCTGTCACTAAGGTAAAGTTAACGATGATCATAAATCCAACTCATCTGGAAAACCATAGAATCTAGACCTTATAAAGATGCACTGGTAGATAGAGAAAATGCCAACCAATATTTAAGTGTAGTTTTATAGCCTTAAACCATGAATTAAAGCTATAATAGCTGTTAGCATGTGTCTTGCACCAATAGCCATTTTCTCAGTGAATTGTCTCTTAACAAGATTAAATTGTACTTAAATATGTATTTTTTTTTTATATTGTAACAGTACTTTTAGTAGTACTATTTGAAAATACAGCTTGAAATTAGACTACTGCACAAGACAATGTTCCCAGAAGCCCTTAACTAAGCCTGCGGACACCCTCCACTCATTTGTTGCTACACAAAATCTTTTAAGCTTGAAGAATTTACTCTGTTAAAATGTCTGTTATTATGCTGATTGAAAAAGAAATCAAATGTAAATAAAAGCTTTATTTTTAACCTACTAAACCTGACACAACCCTAGACAATAGTTAGCAGAGTAGCAGTGCCCTGATAACTGATATATGCCTGTTGTGGCTGTCGTGTTCATTTACAATTTAGCACATTACTAAGGAAAGCAAGTGTCAGAACACAAGTCAACATGATCAGCCTGCAGTATTTCTGCACCAAAATGCCATGTTAGCAGTAATTCCTATAAACAGGTATTGTGCCAGTTAAGTAAATAAGAGATTGTTGCAGAAGTAACAGCACAGGTCTCTTGGGAAGATGTATAATGTGTTATATATTTAATACCTGTTACCCACCCCAGGAAATTCTAATGGAATAAGCCGGTCTGAACAACAGAAAATTATCAGAAGTAGAGGTGAAAATCAGTAAAAATAATTTTGGCTTCTGCAGAGGCAATCAAGCTAAATGAAAATTATTCTACTTAGATAAGATCATTGATTTGCATTTCCTTTACGGGCTCAGTTAACAAATCAATACTGTGTGGCTAAAACCCAATCATATACATTTCTATGTCAACTCACAAGTGCCATTACATTCAAATAAGTCCCACGGGATGCAAGCTAGTCAAAAAGTGAATTTTCTTACAGGACTACTTAGCAAACATTTATACATATTAACTTAAAACAAAACTTGATTTTTATAGGTTAAGTATAAAAATAAAATTTTGGGAATGTAATAATCTGGAAACCTGTGTGCATTAATTTCTGTTTATGCCAGTTCCAGATACATCATGGAAAGCTTCTGTATATACATCTAACAAGTGAATATTCTGCATATCTAATAATTAGTAAACTGTTTGGCTAATCCATCATTTGTCTTGTCCTAGATGACTTCTCAGGAAAATATATCTGAACTATTCTGTAGTTATTCCTTGATATTATTGTCAAGTATAGTGTGGAAATATATGTAAGAAAGGACAGTGGGAAAGCATAGCAAAGGAGCAGCAATTAGGAGGCAGTTATTGTGAGCAGGATGTGATGGAAAAAAGAAATTTCAGTGCTACTTCATCCTCTTGCTTTGTCACCTCTTCTGCTTAATTCCTATCACCTGATTAGACATCTATGTATGTCACCTCTTGAGATAAGATCCTTGCTTTATGTGTGCTTAATATCCATCCTTCTTTAAACTGTGTACTTCTCAATTCTTACTTAAACTGTGTACTTCTCAACTCTCTTTGTTGCTGGACAAACAGCATAAGAGGTGTCACATCGATCATTCAAGAAAGGCAGAAGGATGATGAGCAAACTACAATCACAGGATTGATGGGTTGGAAGGTACTTTCAGAGGTAAATCAAGTCCAGCTTCCTGCAAAGCAGGACCACTTCGGGCAGGTCACACAGGAACACGTCCAGGCTAGAGGAGAAGATTCCGCAGCCTCTCTGGGCAGCCTGTTCCAGTGCTCTGTCACCCTCACAGTAAAAGAAAACAACTTTCTCACATTGAGATAGAATTTCCTGTGGTTGAGTTTACACCCATTGCCTCTCATCTTATCGCTAGGTATCACTGAAAAGAGATTGGCTTCATCCTCCTGACAGCCACCCTTCAGATATTTGTAGACATTGATAAGGTCCTCTCTCAGCCTTCTCTTTTCCAGACTAAACAGCCCCAGGTGTCTCAGTCTCTCTACATAAGAGAGATAATCCATCACCTTAACTGTTCTCATAGCTCTCTGTTGAACTCTCTTCAGCAGTCTGGAGTTGAAATCGTTCCTGTTCCTCTTGAACCAGAGAGCCCAGAGCTGTATCCAAGTCCTTAGTGCCTGCAGCACTTGTATGGATCAGCCACTGAAGGAGTGTGAGATGCAGGATTTCCCAGTAGATTCAGTGCTTTTCTTTTACATAAATGAATATTCATGAAAAGGGAGTCTTAGATGCAATTCCATATTTTCAACAAGGGAGTTTATCTTGTCCTCTATAGCCTTTCCATTTCTGTGCACATTTCCCCCTTTTCCAGTAGGAGCTAAAAGCCTCTCCCTTCTCAGGGACAGACTGTAATTCTCCCTTCTGCCTATTTATTTGTATTCAAGCCAGTCTAATTTTAATTCCTGCTTTATGCATGTTTCTGAGATAAACATGCACAATACAAGAGACATTTCTATATTAGGGTCCAGAATAACAACAGACTGTATTTTGAGGTGAGCATCTGCAAAGGTTTGTTACTTTGCCCTGCAACTCTATGGCAAAGACATGGTAGGAAGGGCATGCTTACAGATGTTAATTTCCATCCTTTAATCAGTCCTTGACAAAGATGAAAGCCTCTACTTCAATTAAAGCTTGCTAAGTACAATTAATGACAATTCAAAATGATCGAGAATGGAGGCAGGGTAGATCCAATGGCACATGCGAGAACTATGTGACTTAAACTTTCTAAATAGCCTTTATATAATCCAGACAGCAGATAGGACAAAAAACTTGTAGAGGTTCACCTCTTGTCCCCTTCAGAAAAGATTACCTCTTAGTATGTCTTTAGTAAAAAGCCATCAGTTGTGTGTAATAGGTCTCATTATCTTTGAATTAGCCATTAGTATCTTCCATTGATGAACAGATATAAATATTAAATACAGATAAATGTTACATGGGCCAGTTGACTATTAGACTTCATTTCTCAAGGGTAGAATTCTTCTCCCTCTGTGAGTAGTTGCTGCAGTGTGCTGGAAAAAACCTGCAAACCACTGGAAATAGTTTCGAGCACTCTAAGGATTTCCATCCAGTGTAAGAAAACAATAAACTAAATCTTTCAGAACACTTGTAAAAAAATATACTGGGTGTCTTGTGCTCTTTAGAAGTCTCTGCAGATTTTTTTAAGAGTCATTTAAAATGAGACTGCATTTTCTCTTGTTTGTAAAGTATTTCCAATTTCTCGTGTGCGAGCAAAAGATGGATTTTTCAGGTAAGAAAAAGATGGAGTTTTTCGGTGAGAATATGGGCAGTTGTGGTTTCATCCAGACCTCCGTAGTACTATTCTGCTACAAAGACATTAGAGGTACTTTTGCAATTGTTTTGTAAGTGATCAAACCTAAAAATAGTCTTGAGAAGCTTAGAAGAGCTAGTACTACTTCACTGTCTTGGGCTACAGTGTTTGTTTTGATCAATTCTCTCAAGGCATGCCATTCAGAAGTAATAACAGAAAGGAACTATCCTGAGAAACTCAAAGGCCGAGGCTGTAAAGAAAAAAACAACAAACAACAGCAACAAAAAAGTACAGCAGGGGAATTAGGCAAAGGCCTTTGGTGACGTGAACAGTTACTGGGGGTTTTCCTACTCTCTGCTGACAAGCCCATGTTGCTTCCCTGAACAATATACCGAAAAGAGGGGGAAGGGAGGGAAGAAGCCATTTGATAACCCCACAAAACAGTGGCTACGCAAATTCGGTTACCGTTTTTTGGGTTTTCCCAGTTTTAATGAGCAAAGTGAGTCACTCGGAAACGTTTGAGAAGTAAATCAGCAGCTTCAGACACCCTGAGCTTTAAAAGCACCTTTCCTACGTCAGTGACAGTGTAAGTCCATTATCTATACCAGAAACATAACAAGTCCCTTGTTCTTTCATTTTTTTGCTGTCCTTTTGAGGATTCATGAAAATATCTGTGGAAGGTAAGTAAGCTCTGTGCCATGATAAATCACTCCTTCTTCTGGTAGCATTGGCTTCCCAACCTAAAATACAGTCAAAGTCAAACCTTGCAGCTGAGATATACTTGGGGTGTTGCAAGTTAACACACTTTTCTCTATTACCTTAAAGTTCTACTTGAGAAGTGAAAGTTATATTTTTGTACACAAATCATTTCAGTACTTCTAAAAATCTTCTTCACTGACACATGTAAGACTCATTTATTTGTGGGGTGGAGGGGAAACTCCAGGCACGTTCTGCTTATTGCCAGCTCTGAAAATGTACCTGTTTATTCAGTTGTTCTTTGTTGTTAGTTGTATAGTATGTCATTTGAACAGGTATGTTTTTCATGACTAGAAGGTCATATCTATAGCGGAACTATGCAAAGCTGTCAGGGAGGACAGGATGAAAATCACAGGACAGCCTTTGTTTCCCAAATGACCCTTGAAGTCATACTCCTGATTTTCAAAATGTTACAGAGTGAACATTAAGTTTCTGGTGCAAGCAAGTCTATTTTTAGAAAAGAGTCGGTGCTGGGTTGCGAGAGCTAGATTCAGATGTTCTGATTTGCTATATTAACCACAGGAGGGAAGAGATTTCTGGGGGAAAGTGTGTGTGAATAGCAAAATATCCTTAACCATGCAGATTTTGTCATGACTAGAGAACATTGTAGAAACATAATGACTTTATCCTTAAGAAAAGGTGAAATTAATAACAGTTTCTGAAAATGGAGACTCCTGTGAGACCAATTTGCTAATTTTTCTGTGTATTTTGTGTCTGTTTTAACCAATACAGCTACAGAGAATCATTGGGAAGGAAAATGATCTGAAAGCAGCTGGAGACGAAACAGTATTGCAGGTATGAAAGAGAGATAGATTTTTCTTTATAGAAGTATATCCGTATTTCCTGTGAACACTCATTTTTTCAATCAGCGGTTTTAGATAAACCTCAGTATTAATGCTTAAAGTGTCTGATTCGTCAGCTACTTTCTAACTGGGGAAGAAAAATATTTGTCACTTCTGACTCTCCTGATGTGTGCAATTAATATATTTCATTGCTGTGTAGTTACTCTGTTAATTAGTTTGCACAAGTCTCTCTTTCAAAGTAGCTCTCTTCTTTTTGTCAGAAACTATGAAAAAACTGTACTGCCATGTAAGAGAAGAAACAGAAAGGGATACCTTAAACTTAACCTAAATGCTGCTGTTGAAGTAGTATCAGTTTATTCTGAATTGATTTGAAATGTAATTACTGTCATAGGGATGACAAAGGCAAGGATTACTTTACTTAGGTCCACTTTGAGAAAGAAATGGCATAGATGCAGGCCGGAAGGAACAATCTTAGTGTACAGTCTTCCAGCTGGGTTCAAAGTTTCACTGGGTTACAGACGATTAGCAATTGACAAATACGTCCATCAATGAAAAGAGCAGGGAAATTCGTACTCTCTTCTGGCTGTTTTGTCCTGAATCCTGCCACTACTCTTCCCTGGTTAGTGTTTGCCGTTGCCATCTCTTCTTCAATCTGTAGTCAGCACAGAAACACGGTATCCTGCAGCCCAGGTGAGACTGAGACTGAAAACAGAGAGGAGGAGCTCCTGAGCACACTGAACACAGCCCAGAAGCAGCTGACTAAACAGGGTGAAGGAGATGTAGAGTACAGGTGTATTGTCGCCATCTGTTACTATAAGGTGCTGCTTGTATCAGCAGCACTACTTTTGTTGCATGCTTAAAGTGGAGGGTGTAGCTGAAGGATATTTTTCTCACCACAAACTTGCTTTTTGTTGTAAACTGAAAATGAGTAATTAAGCATGAGGAAGCAACTGCTCATGTTTGAAGCATTCAATAAGAAATTTATCCAGGGCTCTGCTTTATAAACCTGTCACGCATCAGCAGTTTCTACAAAGAGATGATCTAGCTCATGTTCTTTCTTTTTCACCTCTCTGGGGCAAAGATGGAAGTGGCAGTATTTCTAGCACCTTTAATGTATCTTAGGCGTAAACAGAAACTTTCTCCTGATGCATAAAGGTCTCCCAGTATGCATCCAGAGTTCAGTTAAAAATTGTTTGACTAACAACCATCCCCTTTCCTGAAACTTTTCATCAGTCACCAGATTAAAATAGCTAGGATTAGCAGAGTTGTCTGCTCCTCTAAACCTATTTCAGTTGAGACTTAACTGCCATGACAGTGAAAGAAAAAGGATCTTTATTCTGCATGAATGAACAGTTATAGTATAAAATTTCCAGAGAAACTCTGATACAGTTGGGTAGATATAGTTATAAACACATAAGCTTATTGGAAGCTAATTCAATACCTGAGCTTGAATGTCTCTATTTTGTTGGCCTTTTTCTTCAAATTTTGTCTTCAGAATTCTCCACTGAGAAAAATCTGAAGTTAGAAAGCCACAAAATGTTATTTAATACAGTTTCTTAACAGGTTATAAATGGAATTACAATATGTTCAAAAGAAGAATTAAATAGTTTTGGGGTGTACAGCTATGTTGAAATTATTCTGCTGTCTGTAATTCTACTTTGCAATATCCAAATTACCACTTCTCTTCTAATTTTTATTCTGTTTCCTGTCTCAGTCTCTTACAAAAGAGGTTGATTATCTTTGTGGGCGATGAATCTGACCATACAATCATGTCAGTGCCTTTGTTTTCACCCCTTATTTTTAATAATCCTGGCAGTCAGAATATTTCTTTCAAGCAAAGCAGATAAAGCATAAAAATTGACTATGGTTTTTAAATTGACTGTGGTCTTTGAAAGCTGAGATACTGCAACAGAAGCTTGGCATTTGGAATAGCTCCTTATTTCCACAACACTTCAACAATTTATGTGTGAGTTTACTGGGTTTTTTTTCCAAAGTAATTCCAGTCTCTGATACCAGATGTAAAATGTCACTGACTTCTGAAAATGCAGTTTAAGAGGCAGTCTGAACTTATTGAACCAGTGGGTATATCCAAGTATGTTGCCTCTACAGCGTGCAGACAGAGGACCCAGTCATTTGTGTACTGTACACAGATACCAGTTAATACAGGGTCTTCACCATGAAAATGGTGAAACCCTGGAATGGGTTGCCCAGGGAGGTGGATGAGACTCTAGCCAGCCTGATCTAGGGTAGGGTGTCCCTGCCCATGGAAGGAGGGTTGAAACAGGATGATCCTTGTGGTCCCTTCCAACCCTGACTGATTCTGTGAATACTCATTGAGATACTGTGCTAGAAAAAAGCAAAGCAGTTTGTTTGTTGTGCTTGCACCTCTGCCTCTTTTACTGAAGCTTTTAGTTAAACATCTAAAATTCAAATTTTTTGCCATTTAAAAATGTTCTTTGAATGGGGTTGAAGTGAACTTGATTATCCAGATAAATATGTTTCAGATGAGGGATTATTTTTTTCCCCCAATATTATAATTATTGCTGGAAGAAAAGGAAAAAAAAATCTGCCCAGCTTTAATAGGCTCAGTCTTTTGGGAAATTCCTTAGTGACTTTTGCAGAACAGGCAATCTGATTTACTCATAGCACAGGTGTGCACACAGTGAAGGAGAGGTGCAGGCAGATTTACAAGACTGACAACCTAATTCTTTCTAACTGAAGAAAATGACCCAGAAGTCGAAAGAGTGACTATCTCACCTCACACATCTTCCCACTGACCAAAGGAAATCCTACATCTGGTGTCCTAGCAGAGCTTTTCTGGCTCATATAAAACATCCATCTGAACATTTGGCCATGCTTCACAACAAAGTCAAACTTCTCGCCTGGAAGTGATGTAGGATGCTATAGAAAAATGCATAAACTAGAAGAGTTTAGTGTATTTTGCAGTAAGTGTTTCCCAGTGACCAGCTTTTGTGTTACTGTTCTGAGCTCCTTAAAAGGACACACTAATAGTGTTGTGTGCACTGGTGTTCTGGTAGCCACAACAATGCTAATGGTCCCACGTAGCCACCATGCAGCCCAGTTACCTGGACTTTGCTCTTGAGCCCTTCAGTTTAGGTTAATGAGTTATCGAGCAGTTTCAATACTTCTAATTTAATTTTTGTGTGTAATGGCTAAACTTAGGAATTAATTTTAGCCATTGTTAGGAGAGCAATGACAATGCAGTCTGTTCTACAGTTATTCTTAAAATTGAATCCATGTTGGCAGAGAATCTATCTGTGCAGTGCCTCATTTCCAAGTGATTAAATATATGCCTCTGAATTCCATAAGAAACACATTTTCATAGAAAGGATCTCATTTGTGTGGGGTTTTGGGGGGGGCACAGCTATTAATCTCTTTTAAACAGAAAACTGTTGAACTAAAATTCATTCTTATTGTAAGTAGCATATTTATAGACCCACACCTGAGTACTTTCTTACTGTGTATCAATTGGTTTAACCTGTCTCTTTTGTTTTTTTAAGCCAAGAGAGGTGAATTACATTAGTCATTCACATACTCACCTGTTTGGTCAGCACAGTCTTTTACACCTGGGCCTTCAGAGATTGCAGCCTTGCAATACATCTTCTCAGCCACAGAGACTGTGCAGGCCATCATAACCAAGCCATCTGCTCCCTAGAATTCCTAATTAGTTTAAAGGTTTTTCACACATAGCTTCAAAGTCTGCAAAGCTCTGGACCCAAAATATCTGAAGACTGCCTAAACTAAGGAGAAGAAGGTGTGGCTGAGAGCTGTGCTGCTCTTGTGCAGTAATATTCTGTAATGGGGATGCAGCGTATCAAATTTTCCAAGAATCTGATGCAAGACTAAAATTAATATCCCTCCCCAAAAGAGTGTGTCATTAATCTTGTCACATCTCAGTTCAGAGGGAATGCACATTGTTTCTTGTACTATCTTCTCCAACAGAAATGCATATGTTTCTATCAGTATCATTATCATTTCTATCATATCAGATTAACACTGAATTGCACTGAAAAGTTTTTGGATGCTTTTAAACCAAGGGGCACTTCAGTGTTCCTGCAAGCTTCAAAGGAAGCTTTCCAGGCAGGTAGACCCCATATAGAACCAAGTCATGTGGCATCAAAATATTAGGTTATTAGATAACTGGTGGGTCATTGAATAGAGGGTGACAGAGTACTGGAACAGGCTGCCTAGAGAGGTTGTGGAGTCTCTTCCTCTGGAGACTTTCAAAACCTGCCTGAATGCATTCCAGTGCCTCCTGATCTAAGTGAACCTGCTTTAGGAGGGAGTGTGGATTAGATGATTCCCAGAGTTCCCTTCCAACTGCCACATTCTGTGATTCTGTGATTATCTCACAGACTCAAAAGTGATTTCATTTTTTCGTGTGATCTGATGACATTGTAACCTCAAGAGATACAGAAACATGCTTTTTTGACATTTTTGCTAGCTAATTAATTCTGCAAACACATTTAATTTGACTTGGATAGTGCAAGTCTTTCCCACGCGAAGTTCATCTAGAAGCCAGTTGTGGTCACAGTAACATTGCTTTCCATTGCACAGGTGTGTGAAGCAAGGCTACCTTTTTAGTCTCTACTACTTAACCTAGTCAGAAATGTTTTTAACTACACAGAGAAGCCAGAGAGCAGCATGGGTTCCTGACAGACCAGGGAAGACCTTGCACTAACAGCTCTAGCTTTTGGTTCAAAACAGTAAGAATTTGGTCATAATCATTTTGCTTGTAAAATTAACTGGAATAAACTGAAAATGGTGCACGTAAGGATGATCACTTTGCATTTTCTGATAAACTTAGGATGGCAGACTGAATATGAACCACTTGGGGAAGAGTGGGGAAATTGGTCACAGTCCATCTGAGTCAGTTTTAGCACCAAGGTCTACACATGCTAAGGATGGGTGTGCTTGGCCAAGTCCATGTTAATGAAAAGAGTGTGTTTCAGAGAACATCACACCTCTTGAGGGAGCTCTTCTTTACAGATTTTGCACTTCTAGTTGAAAATAATATTTTTAAAGTATAGCATGACAGGGAGGCAGGGCTGGAATTCCTGTGAGGGGCTGCCCCAAATGGCTGTAGAAGATGGTCTGCCCAGGTGCCAACAGTGCGCCAGTAAGGCAGCCTCAAGGCTTCACAGTGCAGATTCCCTGACCATTAGGCCAGTCGATCTGCTGGCCACATGGCTAGTTTCTAGCTGTTCCTATTTCTGGCATAAAGTATCTCCTACAGCATCTACTCCCAAATTAGTTCAGCTCGTTTGGCTGGAAACCGTTTTTACTCATGAACTGATGCAGAACTGTGAGTGATGCACTGAAAGCTGAGGACATCCATAAAGTTTTGTTTTCTTCCTTGCTAAAGGCACTAACAGTGTGGCATAATGATTCCATGGCATTGTCATTGAAAAACAACATTCCCCTGGTATTGGGAATGATGAATATTGTTGAATGCTGGATATAAGATGTTTATTCTTCAAAAAATGTTTCACTGGACTTTTTCTCAGATATTGTCTGTTGTACCCTCTGTAGAAAAAAATATATAGTGCACATTTTATTCCTTCTATGTCAGACCTGATGTATTCTTGAATCCTTTCTAATAAGAAGGTGCCTTGCAAAACATTAAAAACTTCCACAGGAATTCACATCATGATTAAAATTGATTCGTCATGAAATTATACTTTCTTTCTTTCTTTCTTGGGTCCACTTGAGGCTGTCTGGGCTTTGCCAGAAAACACTGCTTTTAGAGATTTGGGTCTCCTGGTCTCCTTTAGCTTGCCTGCTTTTTTGACTGTACCTGGTAGGATTAATTTCATAATGGATACTTCTTTTAAACCTTCTTCCCAGATCAGAGTTGTAGGATATATCCAAACACCTTGGAGACTCTCAAAATCACAGAAAGCTTGATGCTCTTGAGCAGTGTTGGAGGCTAGGCTGCTTAGATTGAAGCCTACATTGCCTTCAGGAATACATTTCTGGCACGATGAACTGACTGACTTAGCAGGTGGAGAATAGAAGAGTGCTGCAAAAAAGTGGACTCAGAAAAAAATTACAGATTTAGTCTTACCTTTGGAAAGATTGTTTGAAAAGTCTTTGGAAAGGCATCACCAGCAGACAGAAAACAAGATGTTCCCCTCGACCCTACTCTCTGTTCTGACCATGTTCATCTGTTCCCCATCTACTTAGCAAAATTTAAAGTATTTTTAAAAGATTAAATCAAAAATATGTATTATTTTCATAATTTGTATTGCAACAAGACATTGCGTTGCACAGCAAATACTGTCTCCCAGGAGGCGAGTAAGAGAACCTACGAAAGATGTTAATCATGATGAATGCTTTCCAGACAGCCTCAGGTAAATTCAGCAAGGAAAAGCAGTGAGAACCTAGAGACAGTAAGGCTGTTAACATTTCAGAGGAGTTTGGAAAATCAGTTAGGTATGTTATTCTGAAAATCCCATCTCACTGTGTGATTAGCTTCTCCTCAATGGCACTTGTTGCTACTTGCTGTAGAATCAAGACTTGAATGTCAAAAGCTCAGTGGGGAGCTACAGGGTTAGGTAGGTGTGTGCCTGTAACTTGGCGCTTTGCGGCTTTAGGCTTCGGCGTTAACAGTCTGCTACTTAGTAGTAAGGAAATAAATGTATTATCCAATCTTGCCTAAATAAAAGGAATAACTGCACAATTCAGCAGTTCGTGGTGCTTTTGAAAAGTGTATCAACATTACTCTGGGAAGATAAGCCTATGTTTGTAATGTGTGCACACATGTTCATTAGTTCGTACGGACTTCTGTCGCTTCAGAGCTTGGTCTTTGCAATCTTTGTCTGAATCAATGGACCCTGGAACATATCTGCCTTCTCCAGTTGAAATGTGTGTCCCTGACATCCCATGCTTACATCAAGATGAGACTCAGAGCATTACCATCCTTTCTTCACTCAATGCCTCAGCTTTCTGGGAAGCACATAGCCCAAAAGACTGCTGTGGTGCACTCTCCCGGGCTGAAGCTATCATACACCAGAATACAAACTTTCACTTAATTTAGATAGTAGCTCTGACTCAAAGCTACCAGTCTGGTCCTTTTTGCAGCTCCAGGATTAGGTTACCACTTCATTCTTATTGCCAAGGGAGGCATTCCAAACATAAGTTATTCTTTTACTAAGCTCAGGAGGATGAGGTGTTGGAAATATTGATAGAGCTCTTATTATCTTTTAACAAAGATTTGTCATGTCAGTACTAATTTGTACATTTCAGCACAAAAGCTCCTAATGTTTCTGTGGACAAAAAGGAATTATGTACTAACCTGCACATTAATTTTCTAGCATTAACTCCAGCAAAAGCAATTTCTTGAAATTTTACCCTTAAGCTGTAGTCTCTGTGGTCTCCTATTGCATATTCTTGTTTTTTAAGAATGTAGTATTTTTAGTTTTAAAGTACATTTAACTCTCCCTAACATAATGTTTGGACATCTGCCAATTCCACTCTGGAATTTCAACTGATAAAGAGGGAAGCCAACAAGTAGGTGCATATTTGTTATAAATCCAGGGATAGGCTTTGTCATCTTAGATAAGATGAGATAGGTATTGTTTGTATGTCTTCTTCTAGCTTATAACTAGAGAAACATGAAACGGAAAAAAAAGACTCGTGTCGCAGACTCAGTTTTTGAAAGGTTATTTTACACCTCGTTTTTCAGATTGTTTTCAGTGCAATGCTGAATTTCGTATGAAGTCATTACATTGGGAGCATTAAATTGCATAATCGTGAGTTCAGTTTTTAAAACTGCATCAGCAAATTTCCTCCTTGTGTTTCTTAAGTCACCATTAAATGTATAAGCAGAAACCGCAAAAAGCAGATCAGAATCTCGCTGCTGCAGTGAGAATTATGTGGATTCTTTTTCTTCTTAACAATCTTTGCATTCTGACATAAATAGTTTCGGGTTGAATTTCAAACAAGCATCCGTGAATGTTTGACTTTTGACTTTCAAAAAAAGCATATTCCAATGTTTATGCATCAGTCTTCACAGCAAGCTGAAGTGTTTCAACTTTAGAAGGATGGATCTTATGGGTATTTAAATATTCTTTGCCTGCAGTCAAATAATAAAAGTGCAATAAGTACAGTTTGCATATGGCTGGATGGTTTTTTCCTTAGGTTCACTCATACATAACTCCTATCACTGACACTTTGTGAATTGTAGCTTGCAGTAGAAATGAAGAATGTTACCTTTTTAACTATAAAATAACTGTGTCACATATGCAGTAAGCATGAAACACACAGTGGATTAATGAGGCTTGTTATTGACGATGCTGAAAGCTAAATAACCATTAGTATTAAATCTTATGAATAGACTCTTGTCTTTCATCTTACCTCTTCAACCAGATAAAAGACACAGAGGCTATTTAGATGTCATAAGAATAGTTTGCTGAAATCCCTCCAGACTTACCAAAAAAAAAAAATCTCTCTTCATGTTGCTTAGGGTTTTGTTGCATTCAAAGAACCACCAGTGTGCTAGTGCTGAAAGAACAGAAGCCCAGCATTCGGGGTGGCTTTCGGCTTGTTAACGAGGCGGTTGGTTTGAAATAAGGTGGCTTCCTTTTTCTGCAGCAATCGCTTCAGCAGACTGTAAACATACAAAGAAAAGTCACTGACACTGAAAACTTGCAAGAAGCCTTGTAAGGCCGTGTGATAGAGCACTGCAAATGTATTTTTCCAGTTTCATTGCTCAGGCTGTCATGAATGTTTTTCAGTGGCTGGAACAGATCAGAAGTACCTGACTGAACACTTTTTTGGCACAGATGGTAACTTTAAGCCTCTCTTCACCAAAACGGAATTTTCAACATAATTTTCAAAGGCTTAACTAACAACCTTCTCCGTTCTAATAATAAAATGCACCAAAGGTAGCTGTAAATTCTACTCATCTTTCATACTTATTCATTCATTTATATTTAGAAGCCGAACATAAATAAGTACACTGTGAGTAGCTGATGTGAAAGAATTGTTCTGCTCTGAGGTCCTGTGTGATAACTTTGAGAACAGTAATTAAGTTGCAGCTATCTACTGTGAAATTTTGCTTCAAATAAGTATTTCTAAAGTTGTGATGAATAGATTATTAATAATCATACAGTGCATAATAATTAATGGTACATTTTTATGTGTTGTAGGGAGCGGAACCAGAAAGCTGTGCTGTTAATACCATATTGCTGGTGCATTTCTTTGGAAAAGAAGGAAAGGAAAAACTTCACTACTCTGAGTTTTTCAGGTATGTTTTTTCAGCTAGGCAAAGCTAACAGCAACCTGTCCTATTCCTACCCCCTCTGCTTTGCTCCAACACTGGCGTTAATCTGACCTCACACTGAGCTGATTCAGAAAGTTAAGCAGGGAATGAAGCTGAAGAATATTCATGATTTTACATGACCGAATTTGGAGTTTAGCTCCTGGAGTCTGCTGCCTGCAGGAGGAGCTGAGCACCACTAACGCCAAAGCAGCAACGGGCCTGAAGGCTGTGAGGGTTGAGGCATGGATTCTTGGCAGCTGTGTGGTGACATACCTTAAGACAACACAAGTCATGAGTGTTTTTCTTGATCAAATCACTGAAACATGACTGCTAATAGGTTTTAAAAGCTTTTCCGAGTTGAGACACCCCCCTCCTCATTACAACTCTCATGGTAGGCTATAGGCAACTTCTCTGCTTGCTTATAATTCTAGCTTCTTTTGAAACTTGACCTGTGCCTTTTACTTTACCCTTTGAACTACTTTTCCAACGGGACTATGTGGGTACACTGTGGCCAGTATGTCAGAACATGAGGATGGTAACACACCACATCAGACTGAAACTGCAGTGGAATACCAAGTGGCCGTTAATCCTAGAAACCTAGCGCTGTATACCCATCACTTGGAAGCTTTGCCAAATCACAAGTTAATAGAAAGTTCTAAGACTGGTGCAGGGAATCATTCAGTTTATATGCCATATACACGTTGAAAGATGTTGTGATTCTTGACTACATCAGAGTATGAGGTTCTGCTGAGGCTGCTTTCAGATTGAAAACCAGGTATCAGCTATTAGGGTTTTAATTGGGTGAGATGTTTACTTCAGTCGGTAATGATGGCCACCACCTATGCAGCGTCACATCTTAATTGAGTAAAACTCTCTCTTACTTGGGAGATAAACTTCTCCTGTTAGTAGGAACTCTAGACACATCTTGCTGTGAGAACTTGGGCTCAGAATCCAAATGCAGGCTCTTTATTTGAGATAAATGGGAGCTATGTGCCTAAATACCTGTGTGAGTCTTGATGCATGTCTTGTAGCACAACATCAAGGGAAGATTGTCTTTGTTGGTGTTATCATTTCTACACAAACAGCCATATGCAGATTGCAAAAAATAATTAAGATAATGTGTTTTACTGCAATTTATATTCAGAATCCAAGAATCTGCCTCAGCCTTGTTAAAAAAACCATGTTGTTGCAATCAGTAGAGGTTAGGGAAAAGCCAGAGCAGAAAAGGAAGTGCTGCAACTTTTCTAACACTAAAAAGTGTTCAGCTCCACTGGCTCTGGCACACATCAGTCTTCAAATAAACAACCTTTCTCTTTAGAAGGCATTGATTCAATAGAAACCTAAGTGAAAGAAATAAGTTTAAGATGCCTCCAGCTCCCTTTTCTGTAAATACCATAGATCCTCTCAATGAAACAAAAGGCAGAGAGCACCAGTAAAAGGTTGTGTTTGCATACACAGTGTAAACTGAAAAGCCTCAGGTTGTAGATAAAATCCTGCACTGACCCAATGAGGCCTGACATTGATGAAACTATGTACCTAGTACATTCAGAACATGTAGGTTAAAGACCTTTGCCTACCACACAGATAGAGGCCTGTAATCGAAATCAAACTCCCACATCTTGCTCTTAAAATTTGTGGGATAAGTGTAAGGTTTAATGCAGGTAATTTTTCAACAGTGGCAGTTATGTTTTGTAGAGCTGGAATGTGCCTCTTTATCACTGCATAGACACTTCATCTCAGTCGCAACATGACAGTGAGGTTTTGTAACATGCAGAAAGGTGACTAAAATGATCCCTGTATTTTTAACCTTTGTGAAGATATCACCTTTCACATGATTTTATTTGCAAGTAAATCAGGCACATCAGTTCTGGCTTCCTATTGTTCAGAGAAAATGTGATTTCCGTCTGATGGCCTCTCATAAGATTTTACCTTACGCAGGAAGCTATTGTTGGCTGTTTGATCAAAGTGCCACGCTGTTTTTACAAGAGATGACTGATGAGCTGTACCAACATAGATCATTGTCAAAAGCAGAAAATAATGGTGGTAAATGCTTTTATCATTTTCCAAGGTTTTGCCTAGAAAGCTTTTCCACTGATCAGTGTAGTTCCTAGTAGAAAGCAGGGGTGATTAGGCTTGAGTAGGACACACTAGAACTTGTCACATTACTTAAATACACAGATATTGCTGTGCCAGAGTCCTTCAAACTTAAAAGCAAACACCAAAAAAAAAGGCAGGAATGCTTTCTCTGTGAATTTCACTGTACTTACCTGGGAATTCAGAAAGCTGAGGGTACTGTTCTCTCTTCATTACTTACATATACTTCCTCTTCTTCACTTTTGTAAATACACAACTATCTGTACCCACATGTACAGCAGTGATGTCCCAACTCTTTTAGCCTGCAGTCCAAATACCAAAAAAAGACTATCACAGTCAATGTACCAAGGCAGTTCATTTGCCCTCTTCTCCTTCCTTTGCATTCAGATGGCACACAGAAAATGAGAACTGTCTACATCTCTTCAGACAATGTGGAGCTGATGTAAGCCAGTTCTCGTGCCTCACTTCCTGCTGCCCCAAACACAGGAGGCACACTGATACAGGAAAGGAAAATGGTGAATCCTGCTGTGCTCATCTGTCTCCAGCTGGTGCGAGATGCTTGGGAAATCATAGCTAGGTAATACACAAGAGAATCCTCAGGGTGGCCTTTATCGGACATAAATAATGAGACCATGAAACAGATTATCAGATCACTCTTCAGCCTTTATTGGGCTGCTGGGACCATGGAAGTAAAGAAGTAGCCTTTTCACAAGTATTTGTGACACCAATCAAACTGTTTTCTCACTGTCATACAGAACATAATCAAAACAGCAACCAAACTGCTCCTTTTCATTCTTGCTGAGCAGCAGTGGTGGGACTCCTACTCAGTTCTGCTGTTTCTCAAGGGACTGCCTAGGAGTAGTGTAAGCAATCCAGGAAACACACCATCCCATAGTAAGAAGGTGGTTTCAGAGATCTTAGGAGAAGACTCAAGGAACACATGTTCAGCTCCAGTCTGTTACATAATTTCTTGTCAATTGTGTCATCCTTAAGATAAGGAAAATATAGTACTTATTAATGACAATTTCAAAAGTGACCAGGCAAGAGTTAGGAAACGTACATCAGAATTATTCAGGAGCAGGTTTATGTGCAGCATTAGTAAAAGTGTTGCCTCCTAGTCACATGCAGCTGGAATCATTATTCTCCTGTATCAGTTTAAGACCGAAACAATGCAGAGCAAGCCTACAATCATGTAACAAAGAAAGGTAGATTTAATCCAAGAAGCTGTAACCAGGTGAGACCTTCTCTGAAATGACCTGAACAAGTTTCCATTTCAAATGACCACCACTCAGTTTCACACCTCAACAATGTCATCCTCTAGTGCAGAACCCATCCTGCAGAATGTCAAATTTCAAACATGAAGCCAGAAGCATTCCAGGATTCCAGACTTTTTATTCCTTTACTTGGGTTTCCTCTTGTTTTTTTTCAGACTGAAGCAATTTTTGGTCTTTTTCCTTCCAGAAAATGTGCTTTAATTTCCAGCTATATTGTATGTACTAATTTTTATTCTGAGTAGAAAACTGTTTAGCTTTCTAGGTATAGCAAATATTTCTTCGTGACAGCCACTGTTGTTTCTTTTTTTTTTCCCTGAAAAAAAATCCTCTACTGATCTTGTTTAAGTATGTCTAATCCCAAATAAAAGAGGAGACAGTAATTCACTCCCTAAACAGTTTACGACTGCTCTGACTTTTTTTTTCTGTAATCTGTCCCCAAGCAAGTTTAAATCTCTCATAGTCTTCTTGAAGGGGGAAGGAAGAGGAAAAAAGTGCAGAGAGTATGAAAAGAATATTCAAAAAACTTTCTGATCTTTGGGGTTGTTTTTTTTGTTTGTTTGGTTGTTGTTGTTGTTTTTTTCTGAGATAGCTTACAAAAAAGTAGTTCCCAGCTTGGCTAAACAATAGACATCTTTTAATCATATGAGGAAAATTCACATTTCAAATCCTCTTTATGGCATTTTCTTATCCAATTTGTTGCTTCCACATTTCTCGTAACTTAACAGAATTTTGCGCCAGAACTATTCTTTAATCATGGCTTCTGTTTTATTTTCTGCTTTAGCTCGAAGGTCACAAATTGTATAACCCTACACAAAACATGTAGTTTGCCCTGTTTCTATCCTTCAGTGTTTTGAATTCCATGACATGTTTCTTTTGAAACCTTTCATTTGAGCTGCACACACAGCTAGTGCTGACATTTGTCTGGTGCTCTCCTGTGTGTGTGCAAATGCCTGGATGCAGAACCTCTTTCAGGTAGCATTGTCAGCCAAAAATGCTTTGCACAAAACATGATCATAGCTTGTACATTTTCAGTGACTTTCATCTAGGAGTTTGAAAGCACTTCACAGAAGTTGATTATGATTGCTTCCTGTTTGGTGTTGTACCTACACTTGCATTCATGTGTGTATGTGTATGTAGAGCCCTAATACATGCAGAGATTGCATCTCATGCAACCAGGATCAAACGGTGAGGAAGCAGAGATGGGAACAAAATCTGTTTTCATGATTGTATATTCCTATCATAAGTGAATCTGAATAGTGATGTTGAGAAGAGTCTCTGTTTCATCCTTTCCTATATGCTTATCAAATGAATAGCTTGGTTAGTTTCTACAGAATGCTTAGTAGTTTTGTTTGGTTTCCTTTGGACAGTAAATCAAAGAGAGCTGTGCCTATAATTCTGAAAGTTGTGAGATTGATTCGCTGTCCTACCCCCCTGCAAAAATGGATTTACAAGCATGGACCTAAATGTTCCCTAAAGGTTAATGGCCAAGCCCTTAATTTGTTATCTCTATTCTGCTTTGAAAGTCAGATTGCAAAAAGGCAACCCTGCAGCTGGTTTATGACAGTCTTTTGGTGCAGAAAGGGTTTTATCAAGTCTTCAAAAGGACCAAATAGGAGCTGAAGCAGAGTACAATACCAGGGTGGTATAACCACCACTGTCTTTGTTGTTAAGTTTCTTTCCTATAAATCAGTGCAACAAAAACCAGTCAGTTCTGGTTTAGAGTGTTAAAGCTCTCCACAGACTTTTAGTTCAGATCAAGAGGTATAGGAAAGAAAACTTCACATAACCTTTCTTTTTGTGTTTCATTCTACTACTTTGTGCACCGTCCAAAACACAGTGCTAGTGCTTCGTTGCAACATCTCAGACTGGAGAGGGAATAGCTGCATTCCTGAGGTCTCTCCACTTTTATTTTCACTTCTACAAAAGCTGAGTTGCCAAAAAGTCTTGAGAGACTCCCTCTTGCTATATTGGAGCACATTACAAAATGAGGGATAAATTCTGATAAGGTTTCTGGATACTATCATGACATGATAACAGATTTGGCCACTGGCCTTCAATGTGGGTGTTTCAGAGTGTGTGGATAAAACAGACTATCTTAAATAAGGCACTGTCGGTTCCCAGCCTTTTCCCCACCTTATAAACGTATTCTTTGCCTTTCCTTGTTGTTATTTGGAAACTTGGGTTGCTTTTACTTTCGAGTTACTATAGGATAGGAGCATTCCCAGTGTAATTATTTCTGAATTGTAGAGCACACCTACAATCAGAAGCCTGTTCTGTAGCTGAATTCTGACTCCCTTCAAAGTCCCCACCCAAGGTCCCACTGACTTTGTGAGAAGAGGAATTCCATTCCTATACTTGATTTTCCTAGTAGCAGATTTTCCTAATCTGGAGAATATTTTGAGGAATTTCCAACTGAAATTCATTTCACCACAACTCAGAAGAATACGAAAGCCAAGTATCCCTAGTGGTGCCTTGACATTTAAGTATCAGGTTTTACTTCCTAACCAGAAAGTTATTTTAAATAACTTTTAATAACTTTCACTTAAAAAAAAAACCATTAGGATTTTTAACTCTCACACATGGGAATAAGAGTGACCTAGAATGCTGATGTGATGATTCATAGTACTTTAATTTTTGTAATATAGCAGACTAGCACATATAAATTTTAAATTTCACATTTCAGTTGCTGCTCCAGGCCACGTTTGGTAGGCAGGAAATCTCCTCACTCTGGCTTGCCAGGAACAAGCCTACAAATTGAAGTGAGAGATCCGTTAATTTTTTTGTATCTAAATAAGGAATCCACATTCCTCTTCCTAGTAGTGCAGTGAGATGCACAACTTAGGCACCACAGTGTCACAGAGAAACTGGAGAGAGAAAGAACCCAGGTAGTGGAAAACCCACAGTGGGGCTAGGGAAATATAATGCTTCATTTTCTCTCCAAAAATAAGAGGATACAGAAGCAAGAACACATCAAAAATGCCACAGCCAAACCCTTCACTTTCTTCTTTGGCTTTGCTGCACCTTTCAGCTGGCTGATGTGTTCAGCTAGGTGAGCCACTCACTCCTTCTTCAGTATGTTGAAATGCTTGGTCTGTCAGCTGTCCTGCCTTTACTGTGTATGGCTAGAAGGCAGGTCACTGTGGGGGTTCTGCTTAAGGAAATGCAGTGTTTCAAAAAGAGGGAAGGCTCTGTAGTTGGTCATTACCTGTGGCTACTAACCAGTAAAGCTAATGACTGAGAGTTAGCTGTCCATGGTAAGTAACTTGTACTTTCAGTGATAGACCTGAGGACTGTCGCAGAATGCATCCACTTTTCATAGATTACAAGCCAAGAAAATAAAACCCAGGGTGCTTTGTGCCCCTACACCCATGCTTTGGGCCTGTTTCTCTAAGTGACCTCATTTTCAGCAGCTTCTCCCGTGGACCAGGTATTACATGGGTTGGAAACAACAGCCAAAGATGCAATTACTGTTCCACATGAGCTTTGCTGTGACTTCCAACCAAACACAAGATACACATCCCAGATACCATCTGCTCTTTGCCTTTGATGGCCACTGCCAAAATGCAGCCAACCTGCCCTAGTCAGTCTCACACTGCTGACCATGGGCCTGGTCTACATCCCTGGTCTACATCCCTGCTCTATGCTGTCCTTCCCCTCTCTGCAGCTTGACCTCCCTTTCCTAAGTCTGGAGAGATTCTTGCAAGTCGTGCATCAGGACTGCTTCTGCTGGCCAGTCTGCCTGGCATGTGCTGGTTGCTTGGCTGACCACAGACAGCAATCACTTTGTGAGTCACAAGGGTGCTAGAAGCTGCATCTGAAACCTAAAGAGTGGCTTGCAGCTGTGTGAGTAAGCTCTAGGTGGTCGAAGGACCTCCCCTTCACACTGGTGGCATAAACAGATCCTTTAATGTTTCATCCCTTTGAGAGAAAGAGAGTTGAGGGACTTGAAAGTTCTTAAGGTGGACTGTAGAGGAATATACCTCAGTGGTTGACTATTCTATGAGAGCCTTGTAACCTCCTTTACTAGACTAGAAAATTGTCCATATAAAATATGAGAGCATATGGTACCTCTCCTTGGTAGTACTGATAAAACTAGCCTGAAACTTCAAATCACCTCTGCCAGGTTTTCATTTACCTCCATCTCCTGAGCTGTGAAGCATTTGTTAGCCCTTTATTTGCATGTGCAGCTCTAATTATTAAAGGGGGGGGAGGGGGGAGGAAAGCTTATGCTGCAACAGCAGTCTTCATCTAACCCCTTGTAGACTTCACAGAGCTTCGAGCTGCTAATTGTCCAAGCGATCTCATTAAAGAACTAAAGATAGATGTGCAGACTAAAATAATGCCATAGTTTCAGGGGGAAGAGTTCAAACCCATTGAGGCTATGCAAACCAGATGAGCAAATGAACCTCTTCTGATACAGGCTACGTAGACTTTTAGCTGTCCTCTTCTCCAGCTAATTGCTTTGTCCCAGTATAGGAGTATCTCATTCTCTTCTGTCAGTGGTTTTAGCGACTCAGTAAAGCAGGGTTCTTTCAAAGTGCTAAAGGGATTCTGGCAAGCATCACTGTGTTTTTAGACTATTTTTAATTGTCACTTGGGTTTGGATTGCCCCATTTCTGAAAGGGAAATTAGCAAATGGTTCACACAGTATTACTTCAACTTCATCAAAATCAATATTAGCTAGAAGAAATTATAATGGCTACATAGACAAACTTGGGAAACTCAAAGCTATGACTCTCCTTGCATGTCTAGCTCTGTACCTGCAGGTTGTTACTTGCTTCTCCTGATGCTTTCTTTTTCTTTTATTCTTAGATGAATGAGAATCTCCTAAAAACCTTGGGTTTCACCCCATCCTTTTTCAGACAGCTCTCTTCTTACCTTCCCAAACACCTGCAACATCATTTTCAGTGTTCTTCCAAACTCTGTGCATGTCCATTGTAATCCTCTTTAATCTATCCTCTAGTGAGGAAGTGATTTGCCATACCTGTAGGCACCTTTTCCTGCAGGGGTCATTTCAAGTTTTCTTTTTTCTTTCACCTTTGTGATTATTAAGGCCTCATCTTTCTAGGCACTTTTTAACCTCATATTAATATGAAGTTTCACAAATCATGTGTCAGGCCTTTAGATACCATGTTGTTTTCCACTCATTCATTATAATACAGCCTCACCAATGATTTTATCTCATTATCTGCACTTTTAAACATTACTAAAAACTAGATGCCAAGGGTATCTGTAAATTACTTTAGTAGCAGCCAACAATGCAGCCTTAGAGAGCACCCTGCTGGTGTCGTTATTGAAATGCAGCCGCGGAAACAAATCTGCATGGACAGGTTAAACTGAACTGGTGACATTTTAAACAATGACCTTGGTAATACTTGTGATTAAGAGTTAGTGTCTACTGATTCTAGTAGCTAAAGTAGTAGCAGTGATCGTGATGCATGTATCAGCTGTTGGATAATATCTGTTTACGCTTAGGTTCATGGAAAATCTGCAAACAGAAGTCCAAGAAATGGAATTCATAAGGTTTTCAAAGGGTTTGAACGTCATGAGAAAAGAAGACTTTGCAGAATGGTTACTGTACTTCACTGATGAAGAAAACAATGAAATCTACTGGCAGAACGTGAAAGATAGAATTAAGGCAGGAGAGGTTGGTACATAATCATGCTTGGCTTTGCTTCCTCATTCCTGTGTACAGGTTTTCATTTGAGTATGAATGTCTAATATTGTAATTAGTTTCCAAGTGAATTATTGCAGCTCTTAAGTTTTATGCAAATAAGAACAATTATAATTTGCCAACTGAGAAATACAAATAGTGACAATGAGTAGACAATCACATCTAAACACTAGGTCTCACCAGACTGAAGGAAGTAGATTTACTGGGGTTTGAATGCATTGTTCATTAACTATCATTTGAATGTTGTGGTATTCTAGAATATCAGTTTGGAAGAATTCAAGACTTTTTGCAAGTTTACAAATAACCTGGAAGACTTTTCTATTGCCATGCAGATGTTTACTGTAGCAAATCTTCCTGTTAAAAGAGGTAAGTGCTGCACATCTTCCATATGTGAGGCGTTTTTGGTGTGATTTTTTTGTTTGGGTTTTTTTCAGACAAAATTGCATTTTTGTTATGCAATTAATGTAAATAAGTTATCCTAATAGTGGCACTGTGAAATCCAAAAGTAGTATATTGCTCTTTATCCTGAATTAATTTATTTAATGAAAAAAAATAATAATATGAAGTTCACAAAACATTCTGATTTGTAAGTTCTGATGTTCTGTCATATGCTGGACCACGCATAGCAGACTAAACCATAGTATCATAAAAGAGGTTCTGTTGGAAGGGACCTTTAAAGATCATCTAGTCCAAGCCCTCTGCCAGAGATAGGGAAATGTTTCACTGGATCAGATTGCTGAGAGCCCCATCTATCACTGGCTTGAACACTTCCAGTGATGGGTGTCACACGCCAGCTAGCCAAGGTGATGGTTCCATTATTGGTGTTCTCAGGAAGACTCAAAATGGAGTGGAACATTTTGTCCAAAGTTGGTGGCCTTTCCCCTTTCATCTGGCTGTCTTATATTCATATATTCGTGTCCTTCTGAGAGCCACTTTGCATATTCCCAGAACGGTTTTGCTTAACCTCACCCACCGCCTGATGGTGCTGTGCATGCTTAGTACCATCACTGGTAGGTCTCCAGTGGTCTTCAGGCATCTCCAAGCCACTCTGTCTCCCAGGGATCAGACCTGATTTCTTGGAATTAGCTCCACATTCAGAAAACAGGAAGTCTCTAGTCCCATGGTTGGGTTGGAATTAGAAAACAGGAAGCCTCCCAACTTGCACTTCCATTGAAATTAGCTCCATGGACATGGTGGTGGTGTCAGTCGGTGATCTTATGTGCAGCAACTTGAGACAAGATGCGGAACTGGTCTCTCACAGTGGGGCATCCACAACTTCTCTGGGCAACCTATTTCAGTGTCCCACCACCCTCATCACAAAAAAGTTTCTTATTTATGTCCAGTCCAAATCTGCTTTCAGTTTTAAACCATATTGTTTTGCCTCTTCCTATCACTACAGTCTTTAGTGAAAGGTCTCTCTCCATTTTCCTTATGGTTCTCCTTGATGTATTGAAAGGCTGCTATAAGGACTTCCTGGAGAACTCTAAACAACCCCTGCTCTCTCTTCCTGTTCTTATAGTGGGGGTGCACCAGCCCCTTGATCATCCTCATGGCCCTCCTCTGGACCTGCTCAAGCAGAGCCAGACACAGTACTCTGGGTGGTGTCTCATGAGAGCAGAGCAGAGGGACTAAATCTAGAATCACCTCCGCCTGCTAGTCACACGTCTTGATGCAGCCCAGAATACACGTGGGCTGCAAAAGCACATTGCTGGCTCATACTCCGTTTTTCATCTACCAGTAACCCCAAGTCCCTCTCCACAGGACTATTTTCAGTCCAATCTAAATTCTAGATTAGGAAGATCCTATTGAAACAGTGCATGCTTTAATAGCAATTCATGATAACAAAGCTTTTTCCTCACAGTGAAATTGGTTTTCTGAGGAAACTAAACTACAGGAATTTTACAGAGTCTGAAGCATCTTGTTGTGGCTTTTTTAATTCTCCATGCTGCCTTCTCCATGTGGTTATGTAGTGTTATGCCATCGTGACTATGAAAAACAAGGTTGTAAAGTGAGTTTAAAAATAAAGATTTGGAAGAGGAGAGTTGCTGGTAAATAGGAACAATGCAACAACAAATGTTTGTTGTTATAATCCCGAGGTTGTTACTTGTTTTACTTGAAGAACAGCTCACAGACGTTACTTGAATATAGCCACATAAAAACTTGCTAAGGAAATTTGATAAGACATCAGATTTGTTAAAATAAATATTGGATGAGCTCATGTGAAAAAATATGAGGAAAATGTGAGGACAGGAAGAGAATTCAGTTTGGATTGGGTTTGAACCAAAGAAGGCAAAAACTGGAAGGAGTTGCAACTTTCATCACCAGTTAGTCCAGCCTTCAGGAAGAGTTTCATTAACACAGCCTCTCTGGGTGCCTGCTGTAAGTGCTTAACTACTCTCATTGTGAAGACTTTTCTATGTCAAATCTTTACTGCAACTTGAATGATGGTGTCTTACCTCCAAGCACCTTTAAGAAAAATAAAGTGCTCTCTTTTCCACAACCCCTTTTAGACAGTTGACATCCTCAGCAAGATTCCTCGCCTTACACTTCTGTTCTTCCCAGCCCCCTCTGCTTCTCCTCTCTCACCAAATGCTCCAGTTCTCATCTGGTTCATGGTCCTCCTTGGCCTGTTTTGACAGCACCATTCCTCCGTAGGGAAAGATAGTTCATTTGCAGAAGATGGATAAAGAGTGGAAAGGAAAGATGCTGAATCAATGGTGAAATAATAGTCATAAGTGAGATACGAGATTTTCACTCACTCCTCTATTAAGTATCTGCTTTCTAAGTACCAAAGGGTGATGAGGCCAACAGTTGGTATTGACTCTGGTTAACGATTCCTTATAAAAACTCGTTCCTAACCAACAGGCAGTTGTGACTGCTTAGGCACTGAGCCATACTGTGATCAAAACCAGTCAGCTGCTGAGGTAACTCATGAATGTTACATGTATATATGTTGAATTCTTTCTTGATTCTCACTAAGTTCTCTGTTTGCATATGCGTACATGTGTACATAGGAATATTTATCTGAAAATAAGTCTCTTCGTCTTTCCTTTTATTCTAGACTTTTCTTCTAAGTTGGCAGCTCATCATTTCTCTCTGATAAGGTAGCCCCTCTTGGTTTGAAGATTATTGTACTTTACCATTTTAGATGATCTCCTTCACATTCTGTTCCAAAAAGTGCAGTGTCTTCTCTGCGTTTGTGTTTAGCTTCAAGAGCCGAAACAGTTACCATTTTTTTAAAGACTCTGCTATGAGCAGCTTGTATTTCATGTCCTTTTCAAATCTGAGTGTGTCCTTTCACAGAAGAATTTTCAACTAAATTGCATTTAAACCAACTGAAAATTAATGGACTGCATCTATACAGGAATTGTTCAAAGTGGCAAAGATGAGAGCTAAGTGAGGAGTGCTTTTTTCCTCTAGTAAGCTTCAGAACTAACCATGTTTATAGGACTGTTTATAAACAGCACTTACTTATGAAAGCACAACCATGTTATTGCTATATTTATGACTTAGTTGGACAACTTGCTGTAATAATCTACAATACTGCTATTCTTTCATAACCTCCAGCCTCCCCTTGAAATTCACACTTCAGTGATGCCTTAAAAAATGCATCCCATTTACAATGTGTTGTAATTGTGCTTGCTATAAGGCACAATAATCATTTTGTTCTTACCTTCTCCCGTTTTGCAGCAACCCCATACATTTCCTCATCCTCCTTGAGTAAAAACTCTCAAATTCTTTATAGCACCAGACCACAGGTGGGGATAGTAGGTCGTGCGCTAATACGTATGGTACTGTAAAGAGAGAAGGCCAAAAAGCTGAAGAGGACAGTAGAACTCTAGAGACATATGACAGCTTTTTCTGTCATAATTCCTCACAAACTCTTCAACTGTTCTTTAAGAGAAGGTAGCCTAGTTCTTTAGAAAGCAGAGCTATGGGTATATAAAGCCATCTGCTGTAAACAGCGCATCTATTATTTGGTAGTCTGTTTCTATAGAGTTGCTGAGGGAACTTTTAGTGAAAATGAGGTGGAGCTTAATGTGAAATTCTGTTCTTTGAAGAGATTTTTTGGCAAATGATTAGCATGAAACTGGTTCAAGATAAAATGGCAGTTTATCATCTATATGCACAGCTATCAGCCAAAAGTATTTAACTTTTCAGCATGCAGCCATTCCTAGCAAAAATCACCACTCGTACTGTTGCATGAGAAGTAGGTGTGTCAAAAGTTTATCAATTAATAGAAAGTGTTACAAAAGATGAAGCAAGCTCCAGAACACATGAACCAAGGGCTCCTAATGGTTTACTAGTTCACACATCCCAAATTCTCCGTTAGGAAACCCACGAGCGATTGTAAAGTGTACAGAATACTGGGGCTTATGTGCCTTCAGATTTCTTTGTCAGTTCACAGCCGTTTGTGACGTAACATGATATCTTTCCTAGCTGAGTTCAAGAGAGCAGTGAAGGTGGCAACAGGACAAGAGCTCTCGGATAATGTTTTGGATACCGTCTTCAAGATTTTCGATCTAGATGGAGATGACTGCCTCAGTCATGGCGAGTTTCTTGGAGTCCTGAGGAACCGCATTCATCGAGGCTTGAGGGTAACAAGATGACATCGTTGGTTTTAAATTCCACAGAATGATTGCTGCATCTATCTTGTTAATGCTCGTAGAAATACAGGTAGAGGTAGTGAATAGAAGGCAGTTATATTTTAAACTGAGTGATCCTTACTGCTTATTAATCTGGGAAGAGTGTTGCTACCAAGAACTTGATACAATGCATGTGAACTATGGAGGCAGCAGCACTGCATTATATTTATTTACACAGTCTGTGAAAAGAGTCTTTTTGGGGTGAATGCTAAACATACTTTAACTTTGTCAACAGGTACCACAACAGCAAGGCATTCAAGGCTATTGGAAGTGTGTGAAAAGAGAAAGCATTAAAGGAGCCAAAGAAGTGTGGAAGCAAACTGGGAAAAGTCCTTTTTAAAGCAGTCCATTGTTCTTTTGCTGTAAATGTTGTTATGTAGGGGAGTTTGTCTGTCCTGTTTACATAATAGCCAGATTGAAAATACTCCTTTCCCCCCCCACTATTCTTTAATTAATCCAGTTTCTAATGCAATCACTTTATAATGTTCTAATGCAATGAATTTGGTTTACAGAACTGTTATCACTCTTGACCTCCATATAGAAGTACTCTTGTTCTAGGGAACAGTGTTATTTATTCCTCCATGGAGCCTGACTGCGAGGTAGCTTACAGGATACACAGGATTTAATAGTGGCAGGAGCATCACAGCAATGTCATCTTCTGTCAGAAGAGTGTTCATCATCTCAGCTAGCCACTAACAGCAAGGACAGAGGTCCAAAAGGTGAAATCATTTGCACAATCCATGCAAATCAAGTTATCTTAAATCAAAAATGAAATTTCACATGGTTTGTGCCTTTATTACTGTGAACTGCTTGTGTGCTAGTTCCTGGTGGATCATTTAACCAGATACTGGTTGGCTGGCTGTGTTGTCTACCTTCATGAATGATAATATTAAACTGGAAATAGAAGACAGTTGATGCAGGCTTTAGAATTTGTACATTGAATGTGCATTGAGTCTCTCAGACTTCTTCAGTTGTATAAATGAAAAGCAAAAATCTTTGTTCTATCATAACTATTTTACTTTAATTGTGTTGCAGAAGGTGAATGTATAAAAAATAGTTGCTTTATCTTACTAAAGCTTGTGACAAGGAATACTACAGTATCTCAGGAATTCAAGGTTAGAATAAGCAAGTGTTGGGGGAATAGGAAGTCCAATGAAAAAACAGATACAAAAAAACAGAAGGCAAAATTAAAGTTATCTTAGAGAGCAAAATACAGAACAGATCAAAATTGAAATTTAGCAATTATAGATGAACATTTTTTTAGCTGTAACATGGTGTGCATCTCTGTATACACAGATGTGCATGTTACATGTTTTTTCTTTCTTAAAACCTTAGGACCCAATAGTCCCAGGTCCAGATCAGTCTTTCCAGTTGGCCACTATTTATAGCAGATAAACTTACCTGTAAAGCTCCCAAAATTCTTCCTTCTACCCCTCTTAGCTGTCTGATTTCTCTTGTCTGGGGTTAAACCTTGACCTTTCAAGACAGGTTTGAGATAACAGACTCAAAAGATGGTTAGGGAAATGCCTCAAGAAAAGCAACCAAAAAATCTCACTGTCTGTGAGGAAGTGTCTATCCCTTTCCACTGTGACACTACCTCTGTTATCTCAACCTGTTGTAATTTCTTCAGGGCTTAGTGGAAGGAGTCCTGAGGAGAACCTTCCATGACAGAGATCAGAGGAGCTCTCACTGAGAAGAGGGACAGGAGAGACTGCATTAAGAAACCATAAAGATTCCACGTAAGGAGCACCGAGATTACAGAGAATGTATTTGGTATGTTGGTAGCCATCAGCCAGGCTTGTGCTGAGGAGGAATCCTGCTGCATGAACCTTGTCATGGTGGTCTCTCCTAAGGAAATGGAATGAGAAGCAAGCAAATCAGCTCCTCTCTTCACAACCTTCATTTGTACTTTAAATTGTGTAAAAGAGAAAATACCTGTATTCTTGTCATCCATGGGCATGCACCAAGAGTCACCCATCGGAATAAGAGCATACCTGTGTGGGTGTCCTGAGACCATCCAAAAGATCTGGCACTAATGACCACCAAGAATCACTTCTCCCCCAGACAACAACCCAAATTAAATACAACGCAGTGAATGCCTCAGCCTCTCTGTCTCCAGCTGAAGTCATGCACTGCCCTGTGGGCAATAAGAAATTAGGTAGCTGGTTTACTTTGTGCATTTGGAAGTTGCTCGCTTCTACTGATGGAAGCTGTGACTAAGAGTTAGCTAATGGGAGCAAAGGCAAGGCAGCAGGTTTGGCATCAAAGCCAGCTTCATGCCACCAAATAATTTAAGATAGGACACAAGTGAGCAGAGCACTTCTGTGTCACAAAAGTGTGTGTGTGTTCACCCAAAGTGCGCTTAGTTCCAGCCCTGGCTTTAATGCAAGGCTGCCTCTTACTTGTGTGGCAAATATTTTGGCAAGTACTTTTTACTTTGGAATGGAGATAATTCTCTAACCCTTTATTATGTGTAATTTTAATAGGTTGATGATGTTCTTTATTGGTTGTGTGAGTTCATTTGTTTACTAATTTCTCACTTCCTACAAGATGTTCAGTTTTCTTTTGGAAATCATTTAGTTTAGCTCCTCATTGCTCCTTTGTATCTGGGTTTGTGCAATCAGCAGTCTCTCCTTTTGGCAGCAAGTTACAAAAAATAGGATTTCACGTTTTCTTGAAAAAGCTTTGGTGTCGAGTTCAGAGGAAAAAGAAAACAGATATGCTTATTTTAAAATTAACTTTGCGTCTGTCTGTAGTAAAAAAAAATAATGACTTAAAAATGAAATGGTTGATTAGGAATTAAAATAGAGTTAGGAAACATTTTCAGAAGAAGTTATCCTGAAAATACAACCAGGAAGAAGCTCCTTTGAAGACCAGGAAAGATGTGTCCATCAGGCTTGAAGAATAAGATTCTGTGTTTAATTTGGGGTCTATTTTTCTGTTAACTAAAGGGCTCTACAAGACAGTCTTAAAATAATTTCTCATATTTAGTAACTTGGATTGAAAGAGCTGTTCACGTGTGTTCAGATGGACCCTGTCTTTTAAAGACTCCATCATTTAGCAGTAGATGGTTTTGTTTCTTTTAGTAACCATATGGTATTTGCAACCATTACTCAACACAATTTAGTTAAAATTTATCCCAGTTGCCAATCTAACAATTAAACTTAACATTTATGGCTTCTTTTTTTTTTTTTTTTGATGTTAGAAACTCTGAACAGAAATATATAGCAAAATTAAATAAATCTTTTTTTTTTTTCTAATGTCCAACGTTGTGTCTGAGTGTTATGTGGAAGAAAGACAAATAAATTGCACATTGCAGAATTCTCAAAAATTAATTCAGTATATTTTAAAAGGATAAACAGGGGTGAGCATGTGCTGCATTTTAGTTGTGTCTCTCAGTCTGTTTAGTTTAAGGTAATTGTTTAAGAACATTTATTCTTCACTTCTAAAAGGAAAGCAAAAATGCAGTGTGACATACTAGAACTGAGAGAAACTCATTGGTTATTTCTACAAATTCATTTTGGTGTCCCAGTTTCTACAAGCTTCTTTCTAAAAGCAAAACTCCCTCTGGAGTCAAACCAGGTTGGTAGCATTTAACAAAATATGCAGCCATGAGGAGTGCATATTTTGAGTGTAAGAACTAAAAAAGTTATCACAACATTATATGGCTATGTCAAAAGCAAGTCTCTGATTTGCTCCATCTCCTCCAACGTATTGTCTCCTTTCAGGATTCAGATCGTGCCTGGTATCATAAGCCTCTCTGGACTTGTGTGTTGAGCCAGGTTTTATTGCGAGTGTTCATTCCTAATTTCAAGCTTGCAGTGGAGAATATGTAAGAGTTATCATGGTAGGAATTTTCTTTTGTCTCTGAACTCCCAGGTGTCTCAGAGCTCATGACATTTTGAGTGGAGATATCAGACCACATCTTGTCTCTGAATTGCTTACAGATTACACTTAAGTTATCTAGAAAGCAGAGATGAGAGAATCAGAAAAAACAGCCAGACCATGGATGGTGGTTTCACAGCACTTCACAAGTCCAGTGTATATAACAAAAAAAGATCTCTGCCCGGTAAAGGACTGGAGAGGGAACAAACCCAAGTGTTTAGAGGAATTATTTTTAAATGCATGGTCATTATGCCTGAACTGACTTATGGATGAATAAATGTACATCAGAATTTTAAAATAGTTTTCTTCTTGTGCGAGAGTTCTCGTGGGGCAGTGCAAGCGTATCTCATGCCTTCCAATCTAATCTTTCCTACAAAAAACCCACCGCTGGGTCAGAAAACAGTTGCAATGCTGAAAAAAATATGTTTCATTCCCTCTAACAGAAAATTCACATCCATGTGATGATGTGGACGTTATTAGTGCAATCCAAAATGACTGGACAGCAGCTCCTGCAGTGCAGCCAGTCACAAAGGTAATCATGAAGATGAAAGCAGTAAATGTAGGCACAAGCTGTTAGTCCCCAGTCAACCACAGAAGCTCCTTCTAAAGAAACTGAAAATGTCTCTCAACAAGAAGTGGAAAGATATGTTCAGGACAGGAAATGTGAGAGGGTTGAACATGCACGAAATTAATCATCAAACAAGAGCATGTCTCATCACTCTCCTGCTATTTGAAGCTTTCCTGCTGGCTTTGTTGATTAAGCAATTCCTTGTTGGTTCAGTAACATAAAAATTATGCAACATATGTGGAGACAGATTTCCCACAAGGCTGGTATTGGCTTAGTCAATAATGTTTTCAGTACGTTAACTGGAGTGCCCTAGCACAGATCTCTGCTCTCCATCATCTGGAGCTGCATTGCTGCTCCTGTACACCGGCCTCCAAGGGAAGCTGCCGTGCAGTGCACCCACCCGTGTGCTTTTAGAAAAAGCACTTCACACCCTGTGTTTTTCCACACCCAGTGAGATGCTTGGCCTTTCCTCTTCTGCCCCTGGTTGAGGTTGGTCTGCCTTTCCACACTCATCGGGTGGTGGAAGTTAACACAGAAGGCAACAGGCTGTGGGAGCATGGGTGCCACACCTTGCAAAATGTAGGGTTTATGTTAGCAGTGAATGCAGAGAAACACGTGGGGGTTTCCTCATGTGATTTCACACACCAACTAGCTGCTCTGAAATGTCCTCTGGAGGACTTGGCTTTTCTTCATAAAGGCACAAAGATGATGAGCTTCACCGGACTGCACTTTGTGAATGTCACCTTTCCTTGTTGTGTTTAGTGGCCCCTGAATTTGGATGTGTTTTATTAAACTGATGTGCTCTTTTACTTGATGGGTGGAAACTGTTGGAGAGGAGACACGTTAAAGTGTTTATGAATTTGGACCTCAAGAAAGTAGATTGTGAAATCAGAACCATCCAGTGAGCAATTTCATGGAGAAAGGAAGTACTACAGGGGTGTTGTATTGCAACACTGTGCACCTCGAGTCCACTGCCTTAGGGGAACTGCGACAGCTTCGGCAGCACATATACTAAAATTGAGTACAGAGAAGATTAGCATGGGCCCTGCACAAGGATGACACGTCAATTCGTGAAGCGTTCCATATTTTAGCAGCCAGGCAGAAAGAGACCTGGGGGTACTGGGAGAAAGTAGGCTGAAGATGAGCCAGCAGTGTGCCCAGGTGGCCAAGAGAGCCAATGGCATCCTGGCCTGGATCAGGAACAGTGTGGCCAGTAGGACAAGGGAGGTTATTCTGCCTCTGTACTCAGCACTGGTCAGGCCACACCTTGTGTACTGTGTCCAGTTCTCAGCCCTTCCGTTCAAGAGAGATGCTGAAGCACTGGAATGTGTCCAGAGTAGGGCAACAAAGCTGGGGAGGGGCCTGGGGCACAACCTTATGAGGAGAGGCTGAGGGAGCTGGGGTTGTTTAGCCTGGAGAAGAGGAGGCTCAGGGGGGGAACCTCATTGCTGTCTACAAATACCTGAAAGGAGGTTGTAGCAAGGTGGGGGTTGGTCTCTTCTGCCAGGCAACCAGCAACAGGACAAGGGGACACAGTCACAAGTTGTGCCGGGGCAGGTCTAGGCTGGATGTTAGGAGGAAGTTCTTGACAGAGAGAGTGATTGGCATTGGAATGGGCTGCCCAGGGAGGTGGTGGAGTCACTGTCCCTGGAGGTGTTCAAGAAAAGCCTGGATGAGGCACTTAGTGCCATGGTCTGGTTGATTGGATAGGGCTGGGTGCTAGGTTGGACTGGATGATCTTGGAGGTCTCTTCCAGCCTGGTTGATTCTATGATTCTAAGGCGAGGACTGTCAAGGCAGGAACACCACACCTTTTCCCTTGCTCTATGCTTTTAAGATAGAAGTGTCCACTTGCCATTTTATACTGTGCTCAAAGAACCCAGCCAACTACTAGCCTGATTCCCAGTGCAGGCTTCTATGTGAGTCAGTACACATGTAGAGAAAGGCACCTTTTGCTCTTCCCCTTTCAAACCTGACAGGGGGGAAAGCAGTTTTTTGCACCTTCTCCCCATTCAAACACCCAGAGACAGAGGCAGGGGAGAAGGAAGGAATTTGGAGTGTTCTACAACTATTAGAATGATTGAACATATCTAAAAACATTGTGTGCATCTCTTAAATAATACACAAAAGGTAATTCCTAGAGCCATGGTAACTGGACCAGCAATGGGTTCATTGTTGAAAGGGGAAGATACCAAAATATGATGCTTTGCCACAAATCTGTAGAAAAGAAGATTTTAAAGGAAAATGAGACTATTTAATGATAGATCCTAAAGTTAAAAAATACCAAAGCTCTTTTAAATGCTATTAAAAGAAGTAATGTGAGACATGAATATTGTTGAACAAAAGGACACTAGGAGAGCAAGGAATAAATCAATATGGCTACAATTAAATTGTTCCACTTGCTGTTTGAGCAGAAGCACATCTTCATATCTATAAATTTGGCCTAATGCAAACAAGGGCAACTAACCCTTCATAGATGCTGGTACAAGATTACATGATCTGTACTGTTCTGTAAAGAGCAAATACCTACATGGTCTCAGGTGGCTTTATGTATATATCAGAAACATGAGGCCTCCAAAAAAAATATTTGTTCGATATCACTGGAAGCAAATAATAAGATTCCTAATTAGATGAATTACTGTTTTACATCAGTTTCCATCTAAGAGGCTGTTGGGATGCTTCTGCCTGGAGACTGGATGTTTGTGGAATTTAAGATGAGATACTCTAAGAATTAAAAAAAAAAAAACAGAAGTAAAATGCAGATGAAATTGTGATGGATGATGATGCATAAATAGCACCGAAAGAAACTATGAAAAAAATTGAGTGTTTGCAGTGTCTTGCTCTAAGACACTTTTCTTAAAAGCATAGTAAATGGTAATTCAAACAAAAAAAATAAAGGATGATAATTTACAGTGCAGAAATGTTTCCCCCTGTTCATGCCAACCTGCACAAACTTTATTGCAAATAGACCAACGAATATTTGGAAGATTGTGCAATAGACTCTAACTGGTGCTGAGTCTGCAAAGAGAAATACTGCACTTCTTTCACGCAGCTCTTTCTGTGGCTGTAGTAGGTGGGCAGCCAGAAATGAAGGTGTGAAAATGGATGTGGGACACCTTTCTTTTCTTTGCTACTTCACAGTCATGAAACCAAACACAATAAGCTGAGCAGCCATTTCCACGGCCTGGTGCAGTCAGTTGCTGTTCTGTTTCCCAAAGTCTTCTCCAAGTGTCATTACTTGTCCCTTGCCACATCTGAGGCAGCCAAGTTCACATGGCAGCGTGGCCATTTGAAGCCAAACAGGCACTTGGTGATTTCTGGCAGAACCATAGAATCAGTCAGGGTTGGAAGGGACCACAAGGATCATCTAGTTCCAAGCCCCCTGCCATGGGCAGGGACACCTTACACTGGATTAGGCTGTCTAGAGCCTCATCCAGCCTGGCCTTAAACACTTCCAGGGACAGGGCTTCTACCATCTCCTTGGGCAACCTGTTCCAGGGTCTCACCATCTTCATGGTGCAGAACTTCTTCCTAACATCCAGTCTGAATCTACCCATTTCTAGCTTTGTTCTAGTCCTATCACTACCTGACATCCTAAAAAGTCTCTCCCCAGCTTTCTTGTAGGCCCTCTTAAGATACTAAAAAGTCACAATAAGGTCACCTCGGAGCCTTCTCCTCTCCAGACTCAACAGCCCAAACTCCCTCAGTCTCTCCTCATAGAAGAGGTGCTCCAGCCCTCTGATCATCCTCGTGGCCCTTCTCTGGACACATTCCAGCACATCCATATCCCTCTTGTAATAAAGGCTCCAGAACTGGGAGCTACTGCTTCATGGCCACTGCAGCCAAGGCTGTCCCTGAGCCTCACATTAGCCACCAACCCTTCCCTATTGGTGAGAACAAGGCCCAGCATAGCACTTTTTCCTATTGGTTCCTCTACCATTTGGAGGAGGAAGTTGTCATCTTCCTTCCACCCTGCTTGGCTTCTGTTCAAGGCCTAGTTTCTTCTCAAAGGTCCTTGCAGAGATAGCATAGATGGCTTTGGAAAGTGGAAGATAGTAGTTCCTGACGGCTGTGCCAAGGGGCCTCCTTATGCAGTGCAACTCCTCAGTGGAACGGACTATCTAAGAATGAATAGTCAGTCCCTCTCTGCCACCTCACAACCTTGACATTGTCCTTGTTTAACCCATTGCACTTTAGTTTCTGTCAGTCACCATTACCACCCACTCAGCGTCTTCAAACTCAACGTGGTCCCGAAAGTCCAGGTTCCTCGTCCCACACCGGCCACCCTCCCTCGCCGTTTTTCCCTTCTCCTTTCTGGACACGCGTCTCGCGGTGCAGCTGCGGCGTGTTGCAGCCCGGCACTTCGTTCGGCGGATTCCACCTCTCCAGCTACTCCCGCCACCGCAGGGAAGGCCTGGGCCAGCCTTGGGCCACTTCGCCTGCCCGCCGCCACCAGGTGGCGCCAGAGGGCCGCGGGAGCCGCCGCCGGCGAGGATACGGACAAAAGCACCCGACCCAAGAAGCGTTTGGTTTTGAGGAGAAATGGAGATTTTGTCACGCCTCGGGCCGTTCCAACCCCGAGATCCTACTGACAGCAATGTTATAAATGTCGAGCGTTAGAAGTGTCCACATTCAAGATGATCCTCCCCGCAAAGCAGCGCCTGTGGCGATGTCTTTCGGGAAGGTCGTGGTGCTGCCCGCAGCTGACAGGCGTTAACTGAAGTTCAGAAAACAGTACTCTAAGATATTTCTAAATAAACATTCTTTGGCGCATCCGAAAAGCTGTTTGAACCCCACAAGTGCATGGACTTGGTGAGCAGGAGGAGCTAACGGCCCGCCAGGGCCCCAGGTATGGCTGCTTGCACCCGTCCTGGCGCCTCTGTTCTCGATACCGACTCACCCGCCGAGTCGGGATCTCAAAAGAGAAACGCTGAGGTCTATGTCTGGGGAGGATCTTGTCCATGAACAGCCCTACAAGAGCAAAACCCACGACCATTCGTGTAACTGAGTTGACCGCTCGCCTCCCGCCCGGCAGAGGGCGAGGGGCGGTGGCATGAGGCAGCGGAGGGCGGCGGGACGCTGAGGTGTTTGGGCGCCCGCGGGAAGGAGGCGGTGGCGAGTGCCGAGGCCGCCTCTCTCCCGCCCACTGCGGCCCGCCCAGGGCCTGCCCGCCCGCCCGGGACCGGCTCCGCAGCGGCGGCCGTAGCTGCAGTCGACACCGCCCGTTGCAGCGCCGGCGCTGATGCCTCCTGCGGTGGCCCGGCAGGGAAGATGGCGCCGTCCCACGTCCTCAAGTGTTGCCAGAAGGTGTTGGCCTGGGTGCCCGTGGCTTTCATCGCCCTGGTCGTGGCCTGGTCATACTACGCCTACGTGGTGGAGCTGTGTGTGTGTGAGTGTATGGGGCGGGTCGCGAGCGCTGGGTGCTGGGAGGACCCTTCACCACCCGCCGCCTCTGGGTCTGCTTTCTCTCCCGCTCCCTGGCGGGGTTTACCTTCTCCCGCCTCAGGCTTTCTTTCAGGCGGGCAAGAGGAGATCCCCTCTCAAGCGCTCCCTCCGCGGTAGGGTTTACCTGTTGTCGCTCGCCTCAGACGTCCTCGCCGGGTTGCAGCCGAGGACGGTGGGAGTCCGCCCTCAAGCGCCTCTTTGTGGGTCCCGGCCCGGGCCGCCTGTGGAGAACCGAGGAACAGGAATGGGGAAGAGGGGGTCTAGGCAGGGTGTCTAGTCGCTTCGCTTGGGGTCACATCCCTCAAGGCATCTCCCTCAGGAAGGCTGTGAGGAGCATGAACTCCTCAGAGAGCCGTGCGGGACAGAGACCCCGCGGGGGCTGTCGGAAACCTTGTGTAGTCAGTGCCCCTCATGCCTCCCTAAGAGAAGTTTCCCCTCTGTTTCTCTGTTGGTAATCTGTCTTCTTGATGTGCCAATTAATTCCTTGGCTATCTTATGTGTGTATTTATACCTTTCCTCCCGACCTCCCCCCACCTTCTATTAAGAAGCCCAGTGTCACTGAAGTGTAACGTGTCTGAAAACATCGCAGTTAAGCGGACAGGGGGGAAGGATTTAAGGCTTACGGGATTTTGTCAGGCCGCGTCAAGACTTTTTCTGGACGAGGGCTCAGCGTTATGTAAATCTGAGCTGCAGGCAGTGTCGGTTAGGATGATATTTACCCTTTTCTGTCTTCAGGAAGAAACTTCAGGAAGATGTTGTCTTTCTCTGGGTGCAGTAAATGCAGTGACACAGTGATGCGCTGTATTTGTCGGACGTGGTACAACTTGGAAGCAGCATAGGAAAACTAAGGGAACGTGTTATTGAGTGCTTGGCGTGTTTAAGTAAGGAAGATGAAATGAAGTCAAAAGTACAAAGAACTGTTTTAAGTTGCATGTAGGTCTACTTAGTAGGTCCTTGTGTTCCTGTCTTTGATATCTGTACGTGCTTTACATGCATGTACATTTTTACATGCTTTGATATTGCATGTACATTTTTGCATGCGTTGATATCTGTAGCTAGAAAATAAGGCTTGCATGTACATTGTATCTTCATTATGAATAATGTTACTTTTTTTCTGCAGGACTTAGGCAATTAGGAGTTTTATGAATCCCAGTGGTATTTCACAGCCTTTTGTGTGCGCTTTACATTTGTGGACTGGAATATAAACCACAGGCAAAAAGTTTTTTGGACTGAAAATAGCAAAAAAAAGTAAAATAACACTTCTGAGATATTTATATGAAATGCTGACAGGGCATTTCAGGTGTCAGCATATCTGAACTTTCCAGATTAATATGGTTTGGTTGTGTGAGTAAATAGTGGTGGTTTTCTGGGAAAATAATGCTTAAAACTGTTAACACTTGGAACCAAATTTTAGACAATCTTTAGTACTGGAGGTCCGGAGTATGGCTAATTACAGTAGTCCGAAAAGGGGATGCATGATATTATAGACTCACATTTTACAGATGTGATGATTTTCTGTACCCATTACAGTCAGACAAAAGGTACTATACATTTTTTTCTCTTGCATAAAGAACACTCAGAGATTGAGACTTGCCCAGGGTTACACAGGTGATCTCTGGCTGAATGGGGAACAGAACTTTGACCTCTCTGTTTTGATCACAGACAGGTATAGAGGAGCTTCAGAGAGCCCTTCTGGATTCTCTAGGGTTTCATTTGTGCGAAAATTACTCAAAGAGTTGGCTCCTATTTATGGAAACACTCTCACATCTATAAATCTGGTTACTAGATACCTGACACTTTTGCTTGCAAATATGCTTTATTCTTAACATACAGACTATTAATAAAAAGTGGTAATTTAATAAGAAAATTACTGATTTTTATTGCTGCCACTGAATTTTATAGTTGTTACCTGTTTAAATCAAACCTGGTGCCCAAGGATTTTCTTTCTGTGATTATTTTTTGTTTGTTTTCTGTTGTGCATTTTGAATTTGGTTGTTTTGCTTATCATAGTGAATTTTGTTTACACTCCTCATAAGAGGTCATCTGATCACGGGAGACGAACGAAGTTTTGTGTTTGGGTTTTTTTGGTGGTGAATATTTTTGTTTATTTTTGTGTGCTTTTAAACTGCAGCTGGGTTCAAACCAGCACACAGAGGAACACAAGATTTTTCTGTTTTTCTTGGCAGGTATGTTTACTTTCTCCCAGTGCTCCTTAGCGTTTATTTGGGTTTGAGAACTGCTGCTCTATGTACTGTGAAAAAGAGCAAGGATATGCTCCTACTGCTTGGCTAATAAATGAAGTGATGCTGGTCTCTGCAGATGTTCACAGACACAAGTGTTTTTTCAAAGGTTATTGTTAAAGATTAATGTTAAATTTTAAACCTAAAAAGGAAACAGGGAGAAACCATTCCACCAACTGTTTTTTCTTATGTTTTGGGATTTTTCTCCCTGTAGTCCCTCTCATGTATTAAAGGTTAAACATTTAGTTAGTAGATCAAGTGGAGGCCAAGTTCAATATAGCATCATAAATGATTCCTAATAGTCAGAGTAGAAGATGATAACATTTGGGCTACTTCTTTGGTCTCCTCATCCTTTTCTTTCAGTTTCACTTTTCTGTCACTTGCTCCACCCTTCTCTGTTGGAGTGCTCACATATTGCTCAATGACTTCCTTTTGATGTTTGATGAACTCTGTCTTGCTCTGTAATTCACTGCTAGTATGTATTTATTTGGTTGTGGCTCTTCTATAACCATGTATTACATAACTTACATGCTGTCTGTGAAGTGTGTATGCCTGAGGAAGATTGTTATGGATAAGATAAAAGGAATAATTACATGAGCTTATTTATTGGTTTCCTCCCATGGAAAATTCCCAGCATCTTAGTACCTCTCTGAAGCACTGATGTTGTATGC
Organism: Tricholaema leucomelas; assembly: GCA_013400475.1. NCBI lineage: Eukaryota > Metazoa > Chordata > Aves > Piciformes > Lybiidae > Tricholaema lacrymosa > Tricholaema leucomelas. Next base: position 189,805 of record WAAF01010264.1, on the reverse strand, counting down.
TGGTGAACACTGACTTACTTAGACCATTGTTGGTGTGTAGTTGTGATCTATCAGGTACATCAGCTAGTAAGCTGATTGGAAAGGTGAAAACAGCCGTTTCTCACCAAATGTACAGAAGTTGAGGGACTGTCAGCAGAATGGAAAAACTCTGTGAATGCTTGTAACCAAAGGAACTGCAGAAGACTCAGGGCAAATCCTCATTCAGATTTTAAATGTTTTAAAGTAGAAAAACATGAATGAACACTTTCTTACAAGATTATTTCTTTTCACACATAGCTCACTTGGAGCTCTGTTTGCAAGAAGGTACACAGAAATACATAAGGGATACTGTACAAAAATGCTTTTCATTTGTTCAAAACCACTTATGTATTCTTTCTTGTTATCAAAACATGTTTTCCTTTTAACATTGCTTTTATAAACAATGGCTGTATTATGTTGGTAATGAATTGGACCAATTGTGTCTGTGTACCACATCCCTCAGAAGCTCAGAAAGAGTGAAGCTCTTATCTCGTGGTTCATTTTCACTCACTGCTTACTTGTATCTTATTACCAATCTCAACCATTTTTGTACAATGGTCGGAAGACACTGCTTTCATAGAATTGTTTTGGTTGGGAAAGACCTTTAGAATCATCAAGACCACATGTAGTAGTATTTGACACATGTAGTGTGTCATCATTGCTGTTCCAGGAACTCTTGCCAGGAGGGAGATAGCTCTGATTTCCCCAGCACACAGTCTACCTGAGAAGCACATGGTGACGTGTTGTAGTGGTCTCATTTGAAGAGTCTGTTGCATAAACAGAAGGTAATTCCATCTCCTCCAGAAGAAGAAATCTCTACTGAAAATGCTAATGCAGTATCTATCAAGCAACAGCAGGGCGATGTTAACAGCAGTGTGTCAGTAACTTGTGATTTCAAACTACAGAAAAAGCTGATGTATCAGCACTGAAGTGCAACTTTTGCATGTTAAGCATGCACAAACCATTCCCATAGGAAAAGATAGTTAACCTTTCAAGAAAAGGAATAGAAAATTAAACAGATTAAATCATTAGTAACATCTAACTGTATTTATGTGCCTCTCATGAATTTCAGAATAGAGATGCGGAACTGTTTTAGATGCGCTTAGTTGTGTTGTAGTCTCTCTACTCAAGCGTGAATATTGCGATCTTAAATGAGAACCTTTCCTGTTATTATAAATAAGTAGAATTCTTGTTGCTGTGCTCAGTCTGGATACAGATGTTTTGGAAAACTAGATGCTCAGCTTGAGTAGAAAGATTATCTTCATATAGGGTGCTTTGTGTGGTATTAATTATATCAGTTTCTGAGGGCACGTGGGTACATGTCCTTTATATGGCATGAAATCTGCTCTCTTGGCATCACTCTTGTGAAAAAAGTGTTCCAAGAGCAACAGAAGTAGTCAGCCTGGTTTCCTAGGCAGTTATCTTCTATCTACTCTTCTGCCAGCAAAAGGTTTCCATCCTTCTTCCCCCTTGCAGCCCTTCACCTGCTATGTCCACCTCAGCCCTCTGTTGTCAGTTCTCCCCTGTATCTGCTAAACCATTCCTAACAGCTCTGGAGTAGCTGGCATTGTTCCTTGATTTCTAGTTGCCATTTGGTCAAAAAGAAATGTAGTGGTTGGTTTGGTGTTGCTGAACTTGCCAGCAGGCCAGGCAGAAAACAAGCACTTAAGTTTGTAACAGCTGTTTCCTAACAGGGAATGTGGGCTTATCTCTTCTACCCATCCATCAACATTGGTGAAACTTAGTGACATATACTTGGTGTGAGACCTCTACTGAACTTCAAAACTTGGTTAAAACTGGTCTGCAGGCATGATGATTTTGAAATGTGGGAGGCAAAGGACTTAAGGAAAGCAGGTTGCTGAGTGTCTGAGCCAAAGTAGGAACTCTGCTTGTGGTGCTACTCTTTTGTTGTAGCTGTAATCACCCTGCTGCAGCACTTTGTGATCATCTTTTAGATGTGGACTATAATGCTCCACATTTGTTCTTAGTTTGAAAGGTCTTGGATAGTATGAGTATTTAAGATTATAAAAAACAACTTACCTCATTTTTTTTTCTCTGGTAAAAACAGTAGGAGTTTTCTGTATGCCTTTAGAGTTAGAAGAATGACCTAAAAAGTCACTTTCATTTTTACTCAAGGAGTTTATGTTACTTCGTCCTTTAATAGTCTAGTGTTCCTACAAGGAGGTGTGAATAAAAGGACCAGAATTTCAAGTGCGTTTTCAGTAGATGTTATTTTGAGGTCATTTACCTGCTGCAGACCGCTATGTTCAAGTTCTGCTGTCTGCTGAATTTTAAATAATAAAAACTTTATTCTCTAGCAGCTCCTATTTTTGATGAGTTCATGATGACATGCTGTCCAAAATCAAAGAATTTATGATGTTACATAGGCAGATATCTGAGCTGAGTTCTTGTACACCTGCAGCAGGTGAAACACTTAGATGTCACTGTACCTGCTTTTACTTTGGAACTTGAGGTTAATTTTTGTCACCCATTCAGTACACCAGCATTTAGCCAACTCTTTGTTGAACGGTCTTCTACAACTGGTAAGAATTTATGCTTGTTTGACATGTATTTTCCTTACAAATGATAGAAGCTGTGAGTTCCCAAGTTCCCTGAGGCAGCTTTCATGAACCCCACCTGGTCCATATTCTCCCTGTAACAGGACAAGAGTATCTGTGTTTCTGTCACTACTATGAATGAAATGTAATGGTAGCATTTGGAAAGTAGCTACAGGCCACTTTTTTTGTATGAGCTGAATCTTCACCAAGGTGAATCAGGGATGGAAGGGACAATGAGACTGCAACAAATGCATTTGTTCTTTCAGCCACTTCCCCAGTCTGACCTCCTCTTACTGTCACTAAATTGTTTTGTGTGGGGTGAGCTGTCATGAGTCAAGGAAAAAAAAAGCTCTTGGTTCCCCCTCGCCCCATCCACAGTGCAGTGCCTCCTCTCCAACCTTAGCTTGTTTTGTCTTATCGGTGCTAAAAATCAAGTTCCTCCTCTGCACAGTATTTAAAGCCTCTACTTTTCTTTCTTTCTTTCTTTCTTTTTTTTTTGTTTTAAAGACCAAATGGCTCATCTGTTCCTTATTCATGTTCCCTTCTGACTTAAAATTTACTTAGGAGATTGTGGAAGAGAGATGGATCACGAGAACAGCATGCTTTCCCTTTCTAGTTTCTGCAGCACTCTCTCTGATGCTATATATGGCGCAGCATTGTCTTAGATGTGAAGCATAGATTTTAATCATATGATTTACAGAGAGATTGAGGGAGGTTTGTTCAGGGAGGTTTTGTATGTAGTATTTCAATTGTGCATCTTGATATGTGTTTGCAGATTGGGGAATTCTTATGCATCTTTTGTAAAGTGCTAAGCAGGAAGATAGGCTTGGAGGGCAAAAAGAGAAAAAAGCTATTTGGGAAAAAAATAGGTTTAATTTATATTAAATTTCATTTGAATTAAATCTAAGCAACCTTGAGAGGAGCAGATATTATTTGTTTGACTATACCTTAAGTAGACATTTTATAAGCTGTTTTGCAGTTGTCTGTGGTAGAATTAGAACTTTACTAAGTGCCTCAGCCACTGCCCTTATGTCATTTGTGGAGAGAACCTCTTACTACACCAGTTTTGAAAAGGAGCCCAAAACAACAAAATGTGGTTTCCGTTCTGTTTTGAAAAATACAATGTAACTAACATAGAGGGGAAGTTTGTGGGTTTCTTTGGGGTTTGGTTTGGGTTTTGTCTTTTTTTTTTTTTTTTTTACAGTATCTGTAAAAGGATACAGGCTCTGTATAGGATTTCTGTGGAGGTGTTCTGTGTGTCTATCAGTTTAGTGCTTAACTTTCATGTTCCTTTGTTTGGAGTTTTTTTAATAGTAATATATTTTTAAAGGATGGAGTTTAACTTAGTAATTGCATACAGAGATACTACTTTCTATGTTGTTTTGCAGATATCTGCTGAGATAAAGCTGAGCATTAGATTCAGTCATTTTCTCTCTTTTTTTGTGGCTTTTTTCTGTTGACATTCTCAGACTTGCAAGTATGCTGTGTTTCACTCTACTTCCCACACTTTGGAAAAGTCATGTGGAAAACCCTTTAACCAAGGAGCTATTAGGAGGGAAATAGGCATCTGTTTGTGAGCAGGAATGATTGTCTGTGCAAGCTGCTAGGCACATACAGGATACCAAGAGCTGTACCGTCATGCCTCAGCTGCCTGATTTTGTGACAGCCTCCTACTGTGTGACAGTGCTCTCCTTTTGCTGTAGAGCTTCTCTGGAATGGCTGCACCTCCTGATCATGAGGCAGCAAGTTTAAGGGTCTGGGTCACTTGCCACTTCGTCTTTAGGTGTTTAGAAGTAATCACTTTCCTGACAAAAATTCCTGTAGTTCAATGTGGTTCCTGACTTACCAGTAGCAATAATTTCTTGTTCTTCACAAATAGAAATTTTCACTAGTGTGCCACACTCCAGTACTTCACCTGCAAAGGTAACTATTCTTGCAACTGAATTATGATATGTCATATCCTAGAAAGATGAAAACAGAATTTAATTCTCTTAGTAAGTGTCATGTGTGCATCAGACTCTACTCATTTTTCGCTAGACAGTTTGCTGGTGCTGCAGTGTTATATCCAGTGCTTTCCCAAGGGAGCCCTAACACATCTACAAGGTGCAGTAGACAGCACTGTTTTTTCCTTTGGCACATGCTGCATTAGGACTTATAGTATTTCAGCTGACCCTTTCACAAAGTTCTGAGTTAATGCTTTCCAAGAATATGTCATGAATTGTAAGAAAGCAGGTGAGTTCTGAGGATTTTACTTCTTTCTTGGAAGCGGTATCTACTGAATGAGATCTGTATGGGTGATAGGCTGAGCTCTTCTGTTTATTTGCCTCTCTTTATTCTGGTGTATCCAGAAATCCCTTTGTGGTGGCTTGCGCAGTCTTTGTGCTGTCACTTTTCATGTTCCTAAATGATAGTAGTAGTGGATAGTAGCAGATGGTATTTTAATGAGACCCAGTGCAACAGGAGCATGACCTTCTGATCTTGTCTTCCACTCAAAACTTTCTGTCCCATTATCCCTGATGTTTTTTCCCCTCTTCAGCAGCTGGACCCTTTGTTATATTCTGGTTATTTTTTCCTTTTTGCAAAATAACTAAGGGAGGTGTCTTTAGCTATAGTCAAGGTTTGTCCCTAGATATTTGTAGTCCAAGATTTAATGAATGATGTTTTGTTTTGCAAAAAGAACAGGGAGCTAATTCTCCAGCATCAAAAGATGGCAACATTTGTTATCAACCAGCTTGATTAGTCATATACAGGCAGTTTCTGTAAATGTCCATGAGATGTCTTCAAATAATTTTTAATCCATGAATATTTAAATAATAATAATAATAATAAATATTATTCAAAGACCAGTATGTTGAAGATCGTAATTCTCCACCATTAAGCTTTCCCACAGCTAGTAGATGTTTTTTCAAAACAAAACTTTCTCAAAGAGCGCTGTCGGAAAGCTTATTATTATCTTATTAATGTAAATTACCTTTCTGACTGCAATGTTCTTAACGTGTCAGCAGCAGAAAATTAGCTCTTCTCACCATAGGTAGTTCCATGCTTAATCTCATGTGCCAAACACCAGGCAAAATGTTGGGAACTGGCTGAAGGAAAGGGGGTACGAGCCCCTAGAAGCTTGTACAATCGAGCCTTGGATGTGAGGTCTGAGTATTGAAACGCAGTAAGCCACAGCGCTGTGTGTGAAGAAGCTCAAAGGAATGTGTCCTTGAGCTTTCTGATAAGCAGCTCCCTGGGACTGTGTCCAGGATAGGAGGGAATCTCAACTATAGCAGTAACCACAGGTGGGAGGAATATGCAGATTAACAGCACCACGTTGCATGCTAGACGTGTCACTTCTACTCACCTTAACCAGAAGTTATGAAAGACACCACAGGTGGGGGGAATATGCAAATTCCAATCTTTGGATGTGCCACACTACATGTTGGATGTGTTTACTTTTCTCTCACCCTGACCAGAAAATTAGTCCTCTGTAAGTTGAACCCTGATGCTCTCTCAATAAAGCTGAATTGCCATGATGCTAGCTCATATTGAGTCGTCGCTTGGCTTTTCCTTCCCTGCATCAGAACTAACAAATTTAATCAAAATTTTTAACTTAAAACTTCATTGGAGGGATCCAGTAACCTACTGCCTGATACAGGAGGTCAGCTTGCTGGGCAGTTTGATATCTCCCATTACCTGATGAACTTAGCAGCAGTAAAATCCTTCTCTGAGAAAAGAATGCCTAATACTTCATAATGAGATTTGCAGGGAGATTTTTATCCACAGAGTTTTACAAGGAGACTTTTATCCTGATATTTGAGAAAATGATAGTTGCAAGCAGGGCTAGTAAGTAAGAGGAAATCTTATTTTGGAAGAGTCCAAAGCCAAATGCAAGAAGGGTTCCTGGTTAACAAGGCAAATCCCTACTATCTGCTGAAAGTTCCCACCACTGAGTGGTGGTTCATGTCTGCAGATCCAGCAGCTGTGTCTGGAGTTTTTGTTCTTCAAGAACTGACACCCCTGCTTTCCCACTGTCATGCCTCACAACAGTGTGGAGTACCTAAATAAAGACTGTCACTCTGTATTTGTCTAAAGTAGAAGTAAATGGATTTCCTAGTAGCATCCTGAACCATAAGGCACTCAGCTTTGACTTTAATATTCAAGGCAAGGATTGATCAACAGTGACAATCATAAATTAGTGTTTGGGGGGGAGACAAAAAAGAAAAGGTAATTTCTTAATTACCTGAAAAATTCTGTTACGAGAATGAGTTTTGTGGGGTTTTGTTTGCATGTTTGGTTTTTTTGGGGGGGAGGAGGAAGTTGTATTGCTTTTTCTCTTTAAATATATTGATAGTTTCTAGTATTACCTTCAGAACATCTAATCTTATGCAGGGTGTATAAGACAACTCCATACAACATCTGATAATCGGACTCTTGTCAACACAAGCTGATTATCCTGTTTGTCTCTTCTGTCTCTTCCAAGTGTCCTAGAAGTGTTTTAACTGCAGAACCACTGGAGTTACTTCTAACACAAAAAGCCTTTTCACATATCCAGACGCTGGCGTGTAGTGTTACTATGAGCTTGATCTGGCCAGTCCAAGTGTAAATACACCTCCTTCAAATGTAAATGTAATTAATTAGTGGTGTGGACACAAGCTAGCTCCACTCAAATGCTTCAGAGTTTTCATGACTTTCTGCCGATGCTGTTCTTTCCTATTCCCCAGTGTGCCAGAAGGAGCACAGCTCATTGACTTGTGCAAGTAAGAGCTCTGTCTTTCCAGAAGAAACCAGGCTTTCTTTTGGCTGTGTCTGATAGCTTAAAGGCAATACTAGAAACAATTTATTATTTACAGCACTTCTAAACTATGAAGTGATAAAGCTGTTACTGTTATGGGACTAGAATTTTTGGGAAATAACTAAATGAAAAAAGTCTAATAATTTGTGTAAGTAGACAAGGAATGTCTGTAGAAGTAATGCTTGGGCTTAAAATCCATAAAAATATAAATAGAATGAGTAGCAGCATAAGTGATTTAAATAGCTGAAGAAGATCAAGCTACATTTGGTCTCTCTGGGCAATTATGGTAAATTGAAAGTGAGTAGTGCTTTTCAGGGACAACAGACCTGGTATACTGCTACAGCTGAATGCTTGCTTCATATGCAGAAGAAGCCTGCAGTTATTTGGACTGATACATCTCATAATACATTATGCTTCTCAGTGTGGACTCGAGTGTGAGGCTGTGTTAAGACCTGGCAACACATCACCCTACATGCTAAGAAAGCATAACTTTGGGGTTTGAAATAATTTAAAACATGCAAGCATCTTTGGTGAGAAAATTGTTAGGAAACCTTTGGAGTTATTTTTCAAGAATATTATGTAGAGACAGAAGTAAGGAAACATCTGCAGGATTTTGTGGATTCCAAAGGTCAGCTACCTTTGCTGCAGTGTGTCAGAACTGTGGAAGTGGTGGCAGAGAATTTAGTGTTCCCAGAATATACATCAGAAATATCTCCAATTGTCATAGCTTAATTTATTGCTAAATGTAACTCAGTACCCAAGGAGTATCCTACCTTGATTATGTTAATTTCTGCTGTAACCCTGTTTGTATTTATGCTTGCATTTGCCACACTGAGGGTGAAAAGACCTTATCTTCATAAAAAGCTCCATTATTATTGTGATAAGAGAATATTTTCTGGGCAGAAAGCCTCTGGGTGCTCTAAATAACTTTGTCATTTTGAAAGTATTGTCTTAGTATTGTTTTAATCATACAACAAATCACAATGGCTGGTAACAAATAACAGAACATTTCTGCACTGCAATGTGAACTGCCATATTTAAAATACTAATTTGTTTTACCTGGTCCCTGTGATAATATTTCTTTGAATCCTGTAGCAATAGGCATACCATTGACAAATACAGAAAAATCTGGTCGCCATAAACAGCACAGCATCCCAGCTGCAAGTTGTCTTTTCCCTGGCTGCAGTTTTCTTCCTCCACCCCAGATTCCTCTATCCCCTCTGCCTCCCTGCAGTGCCTTTTAAAGCATCACGTTGTGATCACTTGAAGTCACAAAGCAGCTCACTCAAGTGATGTTGCTGTGTATGGTGTTTGTGAGGAGTTTTGCCTCTAGCTCATGTGCTTGTGGAAGTGACTGTCCTGCTTTAAGACCGCGGTGATCCTGGGAGGGTTTCTTTTCCCTTTTATGACAGACTGTGTATAACCCAGGACAGCAAGAGGTCATTCACTGCCATTCACCCTTCATCACTACAGTTCCCTGCTGTTTGTGGTCATTCAGACTTGCCTTCATTGGTAGCTCAAACCTGATCTGAAATGTTCAGGAAGGGAAATGCTTGCTTTTGCTGTTTGTCTGCCATAGTGGGAAGAGTGTGCAGACGGTTAAAAGGGGTAACATCATACATCCCAACAGCAGGACCTGTGCACCACAGGGCATGTCTCAGAGTCAAGCATTGTGTTAGGCCTGGCCAGTGGTGCACCCACAGTGCAGACCAGCCCCAAGCAGTGCTACCACTTGGGCACACAATGTGGCTGCACTTGCTTTTCATGCCAGTACAGCACAAAGGCTTGTCAAGCCACCTGTCCCATTCACTGTTCTATAAAACCTTGCTTTCTGAGGTAACCAGCGGTGCATGCAGGGGAAACCCATGTCCTATTCCTGACAATCTGGAGTTTTAAAATGCATCAATTTAGCGCTGTATTAGGATAAAACAATTCTAGGCTTATATGGATCAGTTTCTGCAGAAAACACTCGTTCTGGTTGGTGGCAAGTGGGGTGTGCAATTCCTGGGTCCCCATAGCCTTTCAGCAGGGACCTGGCAGCATCTTCCTGCGTTGGCTTTTGGCTACATGGTGCTGTCATCTCAGTCATCTTGAGTCATTTGTCTAAAAACAACTCCCTGCTGCTTAGGAAGAAAAGCACCTAGTGGGTGCCTGCCAGTCGAGAAATAAGAAATAGCTCAGTGTGGAAAGTTCACAGAATTATGGCTTTTAGAGAACAGTGGAGAGGTGCTAAGGTCTTTGCGCTCTGATGCTGTTGCATAGCAGAAGTCAAATGAGTATTTGCTCAAGGAAGTTCACTCATCTGTCTNGAGAGGTGCTAAGGTCTTTGCGCTCTGATGCTATTGCATAGCAGAAGTCACAGTATCACACATAGTATCACCAAGGTTGGAAGAGACCTCACAGATCATCAAGTCCAACCTGTTACCACAGAGCTCAAGGCTAGACCATGGCACCAAGTGCCACGTCCAACCTTGTCTTGTATTTGCTCAAGGAAGTTCACTCGTCTGTCCCACTTGCGTCAGTAAGTAATGTTTCTGCCATATTTGTTTGAGTGATTAAGGTCTACATTGGCAAGTGAGAACTAATTGCCATTCTCTGAAGAAATGAAAGACTTTGGATAGTGTCAGTGGTTCCTGCCTTTGCAGATAGAGTGGTGCCTAATGGAACTTTCATTGCTAGTAACTTCATAGAATCATAGAATGGTTTAGGTTGGAAGGGACCTCAAGGATCATCCAGCTCCAACCCCCTGCCATAGGCAGGGACACCTCCCACTAGACCAGGCTGCTCAAGGCCTCATCCAGCCTGGCTTCAAACGCCTCCAGGGAGGAAGCACCACAACCATCCTAACTTCTGGATATGTGTGTGTGTATGTTTTTTAACCCTTAAAACTTGAGATAAGGCTATACATATGGTGAATGGCTGCATTTTCACATTCTTCACCTTTCTTCTCACCCGTGAGGAATGTCAGCCAAACTGTCAGTGTTACACTTGAGATTCATGTCAAAGCTGTAATACCCAAAGTATGACTTCTGTTAGGAGCTATCATGGGAGAGGGCAGAAGGAAATTGACGTAGCACATCAGTAACAAGATCAGTTCTGTTCTTTTCCTATACTTCTCTCTTAGTTGCAGTTGAATTTCTTGCTCTGCAAGGAGCATACCTGGCTTTGTTTGGAGCATGCTGTTCAGATGAGTAGAGGAGGTGTGGTGTGTGGGTTTTGTGGGTTTTTTCTCTTCCAAAGTTGAAGGAAAATGTGTCATCTTATAGTATGCCAAGGTCTTGGCAAATCAGTCTACCTTTCTGCCTTGCACTGGAAAGATTTGGAATTTTTCCTATTCTGCAGTGATTTGGAAGGTGATAGAACACTTCATAGCAATCCTGAAAATAAGTGTGAAACTCAAAGCAAACCATCTCTGTAAACATGCTTGTTCAAAGATATTCTGGGAGATTTCCTTAAAGCAGCTTAAAAAAATTCTCAAATTTTTCTGAAATTTGCACCTCTGGCAGTTCATACATCAGAAAGACTGCTTCTAACAAATGACGTTTTCCCTCTAGTCTCCTTTGTTATGCAACTAATGATGTCCCTATGTCTGCAGGATTGTTTCCTGTGATAATCTTTAGGCATGTGCCTCTTTGGTTCTTGTGACAGAGGTGAGATGAAAGATAACAGTCAACAATGTAAGGATGAGTATCTAAAAAAAGGTGTAACCAACAACTATGGTAATGAAGGAAAACATGTGTTTGCTACCAGGGGTGATGCTAGGTGTCTGAATCAAAACTAAACCAACTTTTTTTTCATTCCTTTTTGAGGAAAAAGCTCTCTAACATGACCAAGTTAAGTACATTTGAATCCAGCCTCATAAAAGGCTATATTGTATATTTTGGAGTGAGACCACGTAATTAGTTTTATGTGCTTCATGTTGCAGTGACCCCAAAGCATTGGAAGGTCCAGTCTGTAAGCTGCCCAGTAGTGCAGGACCGGCAGACAAAGCATGTTTGGTCTATATGTCCCTGAACGAGTGGTAGCAGCATGAAGTTCAATGCAGACCTATTTACCTTTCTTCACAGGTAGGCTTTACTGAGCTTCTTCCTTAGGACGATTCTTGAAACCCTAAGGTGGCCAAGGTAAAGCTCTGCATTGCAGTCAGACAGAGCTCGTTTGCTTTATTACAGCACTGAGCAAGGTGAACACTGAGCTAAATTGATGCTGAATCCTTTGAAATTACAAGGCTGCAGTGAATATGTTTGCTCTTAATTTTCTTTTTGTGGATGAGCAATAGTCTGCTCTGGGGATATATTTTTAAATCATCACATGAACAGCTGTTTTACAGTGCTTACATTTCTGAAATTTGAGCAGGTTTGTGTTGACTGCAGTGCTGAAGGCAATAACTTGTGCTTATGCATCTAATCTAGTGTATCGTGCTGTTGCATTCTGAGATTAACATATAAATCACAAGCAGTGCATATTTTATTCAAAAAATACCAATATGCAAAAAGGCAACACTGCTTTTTCTTCCTCTCTGCCTTCTATACTAGAAACCATGATTTAGAAATTATTGAAGTGAAGATGGTATTAATTTAGTGGAAGATGATGATGGTAGTATCTAAGTAGTTAGAAGCAGTAGAGGAAGAAAGTAATCCAGGGCTAAGCCTTTCACTTTAAACTACAGGACAAGGATGGTGGTACACAAGGCTTGTTCTATGAAGTCATTTGTCCTGATCCACAGTTCAAAAGCTAGAATTTATTTCTTCATGGTACAAAGCTGCTTATGACATTACCAGCCAAGTAAATACTTAAGAGTCTGTTTTAATGTGAAGATTAAATATTAACTTATTTAAAGAGGGCTTCTCTTTGTGGTATAATGGTCCTGTAAAGCTTTTGATTTGCCATTCGCTGAATGAATTTGGACAAGCAGTAGGATTGCTGTTCATATAATCTGACAATGAGAACAGCAGTGAAAGAGACAGAAACAGTTGTGTGAACTTCTGAAGCAGAAGAAAAGTGGCTATCGTTTTAGTTTGTTTGAGGATGATAAGACAGGATGAAAATTACAGGAATTTCAGTGTTGGTTTTTACCTCAAACTGCAGGAGCTTGCCAAAATAAAATTGTTCTGCACAGTCTAGTAACTGCATTCTGACCTAAGTGACCTAGGTACAAAAAATACATTCCTGGTGCTGTGAAGCTTTAGTTATTTTTTATGAAGTTTATTTAGGGATCTCTTTGATGAAGTCTTACAGGTGACATTATCTTAAAACTTCTTTTTCTACACATAAAGACTGTTCATTATTTTGAGTCATCAAACATCAAATTTGGCGCACAATTTTGTGCTGAGAATAGAAATGAGGCTACAAATGATGAACTGCTTTAGTCAGAACAGCTTATAAAAATTTCCTATCATGTTTTGGCAATGTTCTCCCATCCCATAAGAAGATAATTAAGAACTTTTTTATGTTTCCTCTCTAGGGAAATACTTGTTTGTCCATCTGTCTGCAATGATGGTTACTTAAGATATATGAGGAGCCAAAGACAAAGCTTTATTTGAAGTACTTTTAGTACCTATTTTTAAGTTGAGTGAACAGCTCTATTCATCAAATCTTTTAATTTTCACCTTTTTCATGGTTTTTTTTTTTACCCTTGTGTTGAAACATTTTTAACTGGAAACATAAAACATTAGTAGAATTTCAAGTAAAACCACTCATAGAATATACTTTTTAAAAAAATAATGCAACCTCTACCATGCAGTGGAATAATGCTGAGGTTGCAGGTAAGTATGAGAACAGGTCCAGTTGTATCATGACACAGCTGGATCTGTTCTTATACTCTGCAGGTGATCATGTCCTTCAAGGTCTGTTTTTCTGCGCATATTGTGTCCCTATTTCAGGCAGAAGCATGGGAGGAGTATGTGCAACTTATGTCAAATTCAGCTGTTCTTTAAAGATGTGATCTCCTTTAGTGTAAAGCCAACATTGTTCTGTTCTAAATGGGAATGTCTTCTTTCTGTAGGCGGAAGGAAAAAGAAATTCCTTTAACTTTGTAGAAGCTCCTATGGACAGATAGAGGGTGCTGAGTGGATATTCTAAGGAAGAGGGAGGAGAGGAATAAAAAAAAAAACCAACCAAACGCCAAAAAACTCTCCACCCAACCAAAACCACATACCTGAACAAAAAAAGGGTCATCTGTACCTTGAGGAGGATTAACTGTGGAGGAGTTTTAACTATGCCTGCAGCATTCAGATTGGGGTTGGGGGAATGGAAGTGAAAAATAGTGCGTGATAGGAAGAGAGAAGCAGTAGGAAAGAGCCAAGAGAAAGAAGTTACACATAACAGTTTCACAGGGAATTCTCTAAGAAGTTCTTTTGTTTAATTTCCTGCTTTCCAGTGTTGCATCTATTGGCCTCAATGTTGCATCTATTGGCCTAGTTGTTGGCTCAGGAAACATTAGTAGGTGCATATCTGAAGTGGAACGTGCTTACATTATGATCTAATGAATGTGAAAAAGAGTGTACTTGCTTGGTTAGTGCAGGGAACTGGATCTCTTGAAGCTCTTCTATGGACTCACCAAGCCTCAAGGACTGGCAGGAAGAATACTAACTTCTGTTACCCCAGAATAATGTAGAGAGGCTCTACTAAAACCTGAAGTACAACTTGGAACACGTCAACTGTCTCATATATCTCACTTCTAGCCAAACATTTGATCCAATGCAGATTTACTTACCATATATTCTTTTTTTCTCTTTCAGTCACTATTTCTTCAACTGCAGAAAAAGGTAATTTTTTTCTTTGTTTAAATAAAGATGTGAATAGTTTTATTACACATACCTTAAGTGACATAGAATTTAAATACACTGCTTTGTGTAAGCTATATTTAGTAAGTAGATCAGTGCTAAGAAACAAGGTAAATATTGTGAGATTGAGTCTGTGTAGCTTCTAGTTCCGTGAGTTTGGGATGATGATAAGACCTGTGAGTAACACAACTATGATTTAGGTTTGCAAATATTATTTAAATTAATACCCATCCTCTGAGAGCAGAAAGAGGAGAAGGAGCCACAGCAGATTCACAAGTCCATTTTCCGTTTATGCCTAAACACACCCTGTGACCTGAAAGACTCCTAGAAGAGGAAGAACTGTTGTTCTACAGCTTGCTGTTTTCCAAATAGCTTACCAAATTCACCAGAACTCCTTTTTTTAGGACTGGTTAGAACTATGCAAAACACAGCCATGTCAAAAGTGGCTGCAAGTTATAATTTTACATTTCCAGGTCGAATACTGAAGGCTTTGTTTTAACAAACTTCGCTTAAGTCTTTGTATTGACTTTGACAAATATATGCCACGGTGGGTAGTACTTAGAGATGCAAACCGACCAGAAAACTTCCAGCTCTGCCACTTCTTCTAATTGCAGACAAAAACTAATCTGTGATGTGATTCCACAAGCTCAAAATACGAGTGTATTTTATATTAATTTCTTTTCCTGTTGAAATACAAATTATTGATGGACTATTTATTTGGGAGTTCGTGTCATATTGTAGGAGGACATGACTGGTAGATTAAGCATAGATTTACATTTTTGGCTGTCCAGAGGGCTGTCTTTCGGAGTGTGAGACCACTGGTAGGAGGCTTTCATCTCTTTAAATGTTTTTGCAAAAGAGCGCAGAATATGAAATCAATATAACAGTTTTCTTCCTGATGGGGAACACTGTGAAAAGAAGGAACCTTAATGACATCTGTCCTCTTTCATATTCTAATAAAGAGGTGAAATAGTGGGAAAATCTCCAAAATAAACTGTAAGCCATTCAAGATGGGACTTGTGTGACCTCTGGATTTTTACATCCCATTGCACAGGTGAGCTTCACCTCAACTTCACAATATCCTGCTAATGGATGCTGTGCTTGACTCTTGACCTATATATGAATAAGTTTTTTTCTTAGTTTATTCTAGAAAGGCAAGATCCATATCCCAATTAAGGGAGCCTGGCAGAGCAAGGATGTTGGTATGCATAGTCTGAAGCAGGTGCTCTCAAGTCTACCAGAGAATAAAAATGCTTGATTAATTAATGAGACTGACAGTAATTCTTGGAACCTGACTGTTAGGCTTTTAATAGCTGTCACCTGCCCACTTCTTGCACCTCCAATTCTAAAGTGTGTCACAGGCATCCTGTATACATTAATTGCTTTATCATGGAAATTGATCATCAAATGAGATGTGAAGTTGTTTTTTTTTCATTTGAAATGAAGGCTGTCGTAAGTTTTGGAAAGTTCTTAGAAGCTAACACACAAGAGCCAGAAAAAAACATCAGAAGAGTCAACAGTCCAAAAGTACCAGTAGCTATGTTTTTGCAAATCAGTAATGTGCATCTTAGCAAATACATGTTGCTTCACATTTCAATGTACTGTGTTCAAATAATTTTACTCCAGTACTTAATTACTATTTTGGATTAAATTAGTGGTGATTTCTTCACCTCCTGAAAGCTAACTGTCTGTAATTTCATAGTCTTGTCTAGATTTGTATTCACTGGGATAGGGGAATAAAGTCAACTCTGAATCTTTCTTAGCAGTATTATATACTTGTTACATGTTTTTACCTCTCTGTAATCTAACTCTATCTTGGAAGAACTTTGAGGGTTTTTTTTAATCAGAAAAGGATGTTAAGGACAAATTTCAGGAGGGCTTATATTTTGAGAGACTTTGAAGAGCAGGTCTTAAGACATCCTTAGGGTATATATTATGGTTTAATATGCATTATTTTCTCTAAAGAGAAATTACTTCACTTAGTCATAGCATGGCACCAAGAATACTGGATTTGCTTAGCTTAGCCAGCACTTTCTCATGACTCTGAGTCTGTCTGAGCTGGGATTTGGAGTTTTTGACGTATCTTCCATCTAGCTTGTAGTTACAAGAAAATAAGCTGAATTGGAATAAGGCTGGTTAATATTTGAGCTGCAAGCTGATGCAAGATACTTCAGGGAGTAGTCTGCAGAGGATATACTGCTACCTAAAACATGGGCAGATGGACTGCCAAAGTAAAACTGTCAAAAATTGTGCCTTACTTCCCTCTGATTTCTTGTGGAGCACTAACAGGACAGATACCTGTATTTGCGGTAGGAAAAGCCACACAGGAGTGGGAAAAGAGGCAAGAGTTTATTCAGTGAATAGCCAGTATGGGCTGACAATTGCAGGTTCTTTCTCCTTTAGACTGGGTGGTGCCCATCACTTGAAAAGCCATATGAGTCTTGCTTTTCCTTGAGTTTGGCTGCTGCAGCTTTTACCTCTGGCTTTTAGTGATGGTAACAGATTTCAAGATCTCATGTGCTGTTGTGTTGTTTGGTTTGGGGTTTTTGTTTGTTTGTTTGTTTTGGGGAGGTGTTTTTTGTTTGTTTATCGGTTTGGGGTTTTTTGTTATTGTTGTTATTTTCTGCAAGAACACTTTAACAGCAGCCTCTTGTCAGTAAATACTGGTAGCACTAGCACAGATCTGTACCTCTGTTGCAGCCATTCTTGGTGCCTGTTAGTGTGGTATTGGAGCATTTACAGCCTGTGACAAGACTTTTAGGTTCTCTTGTCTGAAGTATTGTGTGTGCGCTAAAGGTAATCCTTCAGTGGAATCTGAATTCTGGGTTTGATTTTTGTGGACAGAACTGATTACTGTGTAAGTCAGTTTTGCTGTGCCCTGCCCTTCTCTGTATTTCATTTCCTCTTTCCTTCTATTCAGCTCCTTGCACTCTCTTCTTCCCCAGAGCTCTGATTTGTACAGCTGATTCCACTCCAGTTTTCTGAGTTTCTTCTCTTCTCTCCCAAACCTCCACTCCAATTTTCTGACTGTTTCTCCTCTTCTCTCCCAAACCATTTTCACATGCTTTAATTGCTTAACCACATTGTGTACAGTACGTTTTTAATAAAATACTATTTCCAATTATGCAGTGTGTAGTACAATGATACATTAGTTCTATCAGGAATTCAGTGTTAGGATAGCTTTAGAAGAAGATTTTGCTGCTTGTGTTTTCAGTCAGCTCCATGCCTGAAAACTTGCCAAATCAGTAAGGTTGGAGGAGTCAGAGGAAAGAGTAAAAAGCACTTCTGAAGAAAGCTCAGATACAGGTGGGTTTTTTTTTCCTTTTTTACTGCAGCAAGTAGTTAAAATTCTGAAGATGATAAATTAAGACCACGTCTTTGTGCACAAGCATTTTCTGAGCAGTTGGAAGTTCTTGAAGTTTCAAGCTTTCAAGTTTCAAGCTTTCCCTGCCAACTATAAAGTGTGTTGTACAGATTTTTAAAGGGCTGTGTTTATGTGCACAGTAAAGTAGATCAAGTTTCCCTCTTCCTGGAACTGAAGATAATACAAGTGAAGATAATACAAATACTTAGCATGACTTCTCTCTAAGACTTGCTGATCTGGCATGACTCATCTATTTCCTCCTGAACAAATGGTTAAACTGTTAGAGGAAACAAGACTGAGAAGAGTTTCATGGGTCGTAAGGTCAGGGTGTCTGGTCCTTAAGACATGTATGTCATACAGACCCATTCTTATATTGATTTGACTCCCTACTAAAGCCACCTAGATTTTGTTACCACTGTGACCATAACAGAAGGACTGTTCCAGATTGTATTACTCTGATGATATGAAAGAAGATAACCAGACAGTTTTTAGCTTGCATCTGGCTCTCATCTTGAAGTGCAATCCTGATTTTTACTGTCATTGATGACCAGTGCATTCTACAATGGTACAATACCATGCTGTTTCTATTAGAACTAGAAATTAAATTGAGTTCTGTAAATCAGGTGTCAAATACTTTACTAGAATCTAGAATGGAACTGTAGCATCTTCTTTATCCAAAACTAAGTCAGTCATGTGCCGCAGGTGATGCTATGCTCAGTTCTGGGAGAGGTTTTTGTTGGTCTGTTTTTTTCCCTTCAAAGTCTCTTCTGGAATTACACCTAAAAACGTATGATGGCTGCTACTCCTCAAGGATATAATACTTGGTGATTTCTTAACGAATACAGTGAAAAAATAAGTGAGCATTCCTAGAGTGCCAGGTCCACTCAGGGGAAAGGGTTTAATATAATTTAATTTTATCTGGTCATTCTTTTTTTTTTTCTTTTTTTTTTCTTCTCTTGTTCTTTTCAGCTATGTTCACCAAACTCTTATTTGTATTTTATTGCAGTTGTCTACCTTGTGGTTTTTCATCTGTCATTTTTCATGTTTGTATGGTCCTATTGGAAGACAATATTCACATCTCCTGCATCCCCATCTAATGAGGTAAATATAACATTAGACAAATGTCAGTGCCTTTTTATAAATAGCTGAACTGTTTTCAGTGATGAAATTTGTTAGCAGTACTGCATGATTCACCTTTCCCTTCTCATTATCTAAAATAGAACCGCATGACGGTGCATCATGAATGAAAATGATCAAGTTACTCTTAAAATACTCTATATTTTGTGTAATGACATTTCCTTACAGGAAATGTGCATTTTATTCATCGCAACTTCAGCAGTCGTGTACAGTGCTTTGCTCTGAAGTAGCTGGCTTGAAACCTGTATTTTATAAAACAAATCAAGTACCATGACAACATCTTTCCATTTTAGACAGTTTTGAACTTTAGGTAAGAAAAACCACAAACATAATGTATACTCATAGCCTGGAGCACTGCACCACTGAGTTAATTCAAGAGTTAAGGTTTAGGGACAGTTGAGAAGTGAATACATAAAGAATCATTATATAATGGTGAAAGAATGTGCAATAAGCATAAGAAGTTTTGTTTTGAATAATAACGGTATTAATTGCAATAAGCCTGAGATGAGTTGCCTTGTTTTTTGTTTAAGGATTAAATACTAGCATCAAATTTAGAATACTTGCCTTCCTTGGGTTTATGAAGCTTTTAAATTGGTTAAACTGTTTGAATCTTTGGTTGCTCTATGTGAGTTGAATTTGTATTCTATTTTTGTCAAGTCTTGACTTTAGTGATAATGTCAGCCTTAAACCTTTTTGAAAGAAGTTAAGACCATGCTTCTAAGGAAAAGCAAACACTGCTCTGCAGTGCTTAGTTAAGGTTTAGAGATCTGTATCTTAAAGATGCAAAATATAAAGTGAAAAAAGCTGAATAATATTCTGCCGTTTAGCTGAGCAAGAAGAGTGGTACTGAATTTTAAAAATGTAAAGGGACGTATCTTTACAGTGTTTTCTTTTGACTTTTTCCTGCTGAACCATTGCAGATAACAATACAGTTAGGCAAGTTAGCTAATTAAAACATGATTCAAACTGCCTAACTCTAGGCTTTGTGAAACTATAGGAAATAGAGTTGCTTATAAAGGTAACGGCTAGTAACTTTTACTGTCTGCTTGTATTTATTAATAATAGAAAAAGTCTCATGGTACTTGTCTTCAAGTTAGTTGCATCACCGTCAACCTTTCCATATTCAGTGAGTGAAAGGGATGATTTGGACATATGACATGTAATGAATATTTCCTATGTCAAGTGTAGTGGTAAATTTAATACAATTTCCTTTTACAGATGGCTTTAAAAGAGACTTTCAAAACCCGCCTGGATTCATTCCTGTGCAGACTGCTCTAGGTGATCCTGCTTTTGGCAGGGGAGTTGGACTCAGTATCTGGAGGTTTCTTCCAACCTCTAACATTCTGTGATTCTATGAAAATAAGGGGGAAAATAATCAATAAATACGCACATTAAAAAAAAAAAAGAGGCAAACAACCAACCACAAAAGCTCACCACCACTTTTTTTCTCTGAGCAAGTCCCTTCTGTTCATGTAGCAGTGAATAATTTATGCTGGTTGTACTTAAAAACAAAGCCTGACTTCAGAATATCCCCATTGTATGAGATTGTAAACGTATATATTTTCAGTCATTCAAATTAGCCACTCTTGCAAAACAAATAGTATCCTGTGATCCTACTGTTGAACTAAAAAAAGATTCTGCAGCTGCTGCTGTCATAGTGTAATCCCTGTACATTTGTCAGAAGAAAACAATCAACATTATGCAAGATCCAGAAAGAGGAAGGAAACAAAGAGACTCTTTTCTCTTTTCAGTAAGAACTGCTGGAACCTCATTGGAAATTCTGTTAGCTGTGTGGTAACAGCCAACTTTTGATGTCTTTGAACATATCCTGCCATTGTCCAAAGAGACTGTGTTCTCATGCCCCTTAGGTTCTGAAATTGCAACAAAAGTACAGCTCTTTGGAAAGCCTAAATCCTCTCTAGGGTTTTGGAGTAATATTTCAATGTTACTTGAACAAATTAAAAAGGTTTTAAATCTTGTGATTTCATCCCTTTTCTGTGCCTTAATGGTTTCCCATAGAACTGTTGTCTAGAAGTAGTATTTCATATTTAATGCAACCTTTGCTTGATTGTAAGTCAAGCACTGGGTTACCTAGCAGACTCAGAAGTGCAGTAGGGAGGAAGCTATACTGTTTGCACCACTGTCTGCACCATCTGTCTTTGGCTTCTGATGTGAGCACCTCCAGTTTTCATATCTGGGTAAATATCTCTGTTAGAGAACAGGATTTTAAACTGAGTTCAAATTCTTGGTGATGACTGAAATGTTAAACTTAAATTTCACACTTTGCAGAGTTTAACACTAGTTCCTGATTATTGAAGTTTCATGTTTCATCCTTGTGGTGGATAGACTCAAGAACTGGGGTGAATAAGAGCAAACTTGTTTGCATTGTGAGCTAGGAAATAACACAGAGAACTTGCAGCAGTGGCTTACTGCTTCCTTCTTCCTGTAAGTGGAGGCTTCATTGTTTCTGACTGACTAATCCAAAAGAGGAAAAAATACAGGATGAGAGGAGAATCCATGTGAACTAATCGTATGGATGTTCTTGGTAGGAAAATATCATCGCATTAAACCACACTAAGCCAATTTTTGTTCAGCTGCACAGACAGCATTTTCCACTCATTACTATGAATACTTTGGCTATGTCTGCTTATAAAAAGGGCTCTTGTAGTCCATGCAGGAAGCTCAGAGTTTGAAAGTGCCTTCAGAACATAAAATACCACAGGAAACAGGGAGGTCAGCCCCCATTGCACGGGAGCTTGTCAGCACAGTGACTGGGTTTTGTGGTGCTTAATGGTAATGCTCAGAATTTCGGTAGATTCCCAATTTAAGTGTTTCACAAGTAAAAGCTCTCTTGGTTCTTCTGGTGAAGCTTTACATTTCAGTGAGACTTCAACAGGAATGCTTCTTATGCATTAGTCAGAATTGCAGCTTTCTCAAACTGCAGAGGGTTTGCTGTAGTTGCTTTCAGTGCAGCTCATGGATTTTGGGTCTAGTGATGACCCAAGTATAAATTCCAGTTGAACTCTTTAACTTCTGTGCTGAAGCCATGAAGACCTCTCAGCTGTTTTTTGGTTGGTTGTTTTGGGCTTTTTTAGCTCGTGCTGGTTTGCACACCTCTTTCAGAGAGGAACTGGGTAAGAGACCTTCACAGCAGCGAAGGACTGTTGCACCTTCATCTCATGCACAGATAACTTACTCTTATTAGGAATTAAAGGAAATGTTAGGCCTTCTTAAAACTCTGCTGTTTCTCTGCCTTCCTTTATGTTAAAGGGAAAATGCTATAGATAATGGAAGAGAGGTAAAGATTATTTTCTTTAAAATGTGCCCAGGATCTTTAAGGATCTCCTGTAATTCCTGTAGCATTCTTGTTTATGTGGTATTTTTTGGATCAGTGAATAGGAGTTGTCCAAAGACACAGAATTAATATACATAGAGTCTTTTCCTTGGAGTTTGACTAGAACACAAAGTCATAATTAATCTCTTTCCATCATTCCATTTTCTCTCTCCCTTCTAGTTCTGCTTGTCAAAAGCTGATAAAGAACAATATGAAAAGGAAGAGAGACCAGAATCCCAGCAGGAGATTTTGAGAAGAGCTGCTAAAGACTTGCCTATCTATACGACAACAGCATCAAGAGGTGAGATATAAAGATAAATCTGTGCTTCTGAAGCTGCTAGTTCAGTTCAATGAAATTCAAATGATGTCACTGAAGAACAATCTATTAAGCTCATATTGCAAAGGCCATGACCTTATTTTATTATTTGTTTACACTGTTGTTTTTTTCTCCCAGGAGAAACTAGAGTCATTTGTCTGGGAATTTCAACATGTAGCCATTTTGGAATAGCAAGCAGCTAATCGACAACATTTATCTCTAATTACAGCTGTACAAAACAAATATGGCAAAGAATCATTGCAAATACAGCTGAAAATGAGGGAAAAATAAAACTTTACTCAGTTGTATAATAATTTATTATCCTCCTTTTAAACTTTTTTGAGCTTTTGAACTTTTTTGTATCAGATCAGTAAGGCAAACCTCGTACTTCAGGCTGGAATTTAAGAGTGAATAGATGTTTCATTCCCATCTGTAGTTCAGCACAAGGCTCTACTTATGGGCTATTTCTGTATCTGCCTTTAATACCAGGAACATTTTAATTCCAACTTACATATGAATGATCTGTGAAATTGCTGTCTTATGCATATGTATATTCTTTAAAATCTAGCTATTATATGTGTGTGTGTATCAGTCTCTCCTCGAAACTAGCAACCACGTAGAGTGTTCAAAAAACATAAATTACTCAGAATAACTGTACCTGTCTATTGCGACTTTCCAAGGAACGTCAAAGGACACCTGAGCCCAAACCTCCTTTTAAGGGAATCCCAGTCTTAAGTCCCTAGAGTGGTCTGGGAAGCTCTTGCCAGCTCTTAGCAGTTCTTCTTAGCTGTAGGTGTTGGTTTCCCTCCTCCTTTCAAACTGCTTGTGCTGGTGTCTTATTTCCATTGAGAAGAGCCTGAAGGCTTGTTTAAAAATATCCAAGAAAGATGAAGGAGAGCTGATGTCCTGAACAGCCTGCTAGGTCGGTATTTGCTGAAGAGGATAGAGAATGGCTAATGCAGAAAGTCAGCTGGCTCTGAAACAATGCATTTTCACAATGAGATGTGTGAGTACCCTATCCAAGGGTGAAGGCAAAGTAGAGATAGGGGATCAGTGCCAGAGGATGAAAGGTAGGAAGGCTGGGGAGCGAAAGAGTACTGCACTGAGTCTATTTCCATTTAGTAACAAATGAGAGTGTTTTAGATGCTTTCATACATTACGTTTCTTAAACTCAAAAGTACTTATGCAAATAGACACATGAAGGTCTGTGAGAACAGCTGTGGCAGGGGAGGGTAGGAAGCTCTGTAAGATTCAGTTCATGTTAAGGGGGAAAACCTTCATAAAATTACATGAATTCTAATTACTTGATCCTTTCCACTTGAATGCAGCAATCAGATACTGCGATCGATGCCAGCTAATCAAACCTGACCGCTGCCACCATTGTTCTGCATGTGACATGTAAGTTACTGAATCTGAAATGATGGGGTTTATTTCTCCTGTGATCAACACTCCAGTGTGCTCATGGCTCCAGCATGTCAGCCCTTGCATAATAGCACCATTTACTATTTGTTCCTCTCTCAGACCTCCATACGTGAATTTCATGAAAGACCAAAGTTCTTCCTGGTGGTGCAGTATTATTATTTCAGTTTCATTGTCCAAGGTGGCAGAATATTTTAGGAAACCTGCTTATAGCTTTGTAAAAAGGTGCTTATATTTTTTTTTTTTTAATGAAAAATCAACAATTGAAAATAAGGGCAGATCTGAGATACCAGCACCAGCAAATGCTTATTATAGAACTTTCTTAATGTATCTTAGTTTTGCAGCCTTGAAACAGATGCGTGCTACTAATGATGCTAAAAATCTTTATCTCTGAGATTGACAGTGGAATCACATGCCTTAACCATATCAAATATATCACTGCTACTCCCTAACATTTTGAATCATCAGAGAAGTCTTTAAAGGTACTGAAGACTGGGAGTATGAGTGAGACAACTCAAGAAAATCTACTTAACTGAGGAACCTACTACACATCTCTTAGTCTCAAAAGTCTCTTCCAACCTCAAGAGTTCTATGATTCTTAAAGTCACATTTATTAGCAAATACGACAAATGTCTCTGTGTCTGAAGTGTCTAGTATCAGGCCTTGTGCTAAAACTAGATGAAAATGGCATGTAGACTATTGTAATTGCCTGCTGTGCTGCTCCTTTTCCTTACTTATAAAAAAACTACAATCAAGAAGGTAGCAAAAATAGCCCTAAATTAGACTTAGTTGAAGTGAATGCCACACTAACACATCTTATGCATGTATCTCTGAAGGATCCTTTGGATTTGTTTCCTCTCAATGTGAACAGAACAGTGCATTAAGCCATACTAATTTTACATGGTGTTTCTCATTTAAAAGACTGTCTCTTAACTCTTCTGAATCTCACTTGATCCTTTGATGTGGAAGGATGACTGCTATAGTACAGAGAATTGGCATGCTTGAGGTGGACTTGAAAAAGGTACACTTTAAAAACCAACAAAAACACAACAACAAAAAACCACTCAAAACCTGTAGAAGCTGAAAGTGTGTGTCTTAGAAATAAAATAAGATTCTTGCTTTAATTTACTGGAAATGCTCTCTTTCAGATGTGTATTAAAAATGGACCACCACTGTCCATGGTAAGTTTATAAAAACAAAAAATTGCTCAATATAGTAATGATGCATTTAGATGCTGCTTCAAAAATGGAACTTTGAAGTAAAACTTTCCTTTCATAGAACTTTTTGAGGCTTTAATGTATGTTGCAATATAAAGTTGTAGGCCCAATAGGCCAAATCATGCAGCTTCTCCTTACCCAGGGAAAACCCGGTTCTAACAAGATCTACGAGAAATGGAATTTAGTTCTTTTGTTTAATTTGGTATGGTTAGCAGGGGGGATGAGGTATTCACTACACTGAAAGTCTGTTCTTGATTCTAGATGGTATATTAGACTCCTTCAGACAGCTACTCTTCCACAGTTTGTATTCCCCTGGTAGTCAGTAAAATATTCTCTACTGTTACTGTAAAAATACCATAGTCACTAGTTGACTTGAAGGTGGTTTTGTAACCAAAGCAGCATGCACTGAAAGTGATGTGGAGGTTCATGTTATCTTCTGCAATGGCTGCAATTACTTCATAGTGTGTGAGATGCTTCCTATACAAACTGCGTGTGTTGTATGCTTTGCCAGCTTGTGTCCTGTCCTGTAGTGCTGTGCAGGGACAAAGTTTATGCAAGAGGCCCAGACCATTTAGATCAAGGGAAGAGACTTCATTCAAAATGATGTCTTAAAATGCTTCTGAAACACAAGTGCCAGACTGTTTTGAACCTACCACGGACATTGTACATATGTTATGCTTCACAAAAGCTGAATGTATTGAGGTTTGTTTTATTTTCTGTATATCATAGTAACTTCTTTCTTTTTCCCCTCCTTCTAGGGTGAATAATTGTGTGGGATTTTCTAACTACAAATTCTTCCTCCTGTTTTTAATGTATTCCTTACTGTACTGTCTGTTTGTTGCTGCTACAGTCTTGCAGTACTTCATAAAGTTTTGGACAGTAAGTTCTAAGGCTTTTTTTGTTGTTGTTACTCATTCATTCATTTAATCCTGCATGTGTTATTAGAAGCTGCATCAGCATGTTGTCACTCACCATTTACTCTGTTCCATAGTTCATTAACATTGAAAGCATCGATAGAAGTGACTGAAGCAGGAGAGCTTTCTGAATGTTAATGAATTAAGTGTATTAGACTGCCCAGGATGAGTAATTGAGGGAAGAAGTTCCGATAAAGACACTGTTCAATTTCTCTGCTCCATCAAAACTGAGTGGCACAGCTCAAGGTTTTTTTGAGGGTATTGAACGTAGATATGTGGATATGGAAGGAACTGGCAATAGCAAACAATAACATATACATGGATGTGTACATGTACACATACATATATGAAAATGTGAAATACTAATAACAATTTTATATCATCCTAGACTTGTCTATGGATAATCTGCTACCAAATAAGGTAGATTCATTTCTAGGGAGCTAATTGAGCCTTAAATAGGTGTGCTTGAGCTTCATAGTAGTGGCTTTTATCAGTCTGGTAAAGGTTGAATGCTAACAGTGTTAATGCTATACAGCTTTCCTGCAACTGTTATCAGTTGTCAAATTATTGATAAACAGCCATGTATTGTAGTAGATTTAATAACATTTATATGAAGAGCAGCTGTCCTAAACTAATTTTGAAGGAGGAAGAGGGAAAAGCCAGGTTCACTGAAGAAAAACTTCTACTCTGCCATAGTGAGACTACACCTGGAATACTGTGTCTAGTTTTGGGCTCCCCAGTTCAAGTGAGACAGGGAAGAATCCAACAGGAAGAATTCCTGCTGGGAAGTATCCAGTGAAGAGCCACGAGGATGTTTGGGGGTCTTAAGCATTTCCCCTGTGGAGAGAGACTGGGAGACTTGGGGCTGTTTAGTCTTGAGAAGAGAAGACCTCCTCAATGTCTATAAATATCTGAAAGGAGGATGTCAAGTAAGAGGCCAATGTCTTTTCGGTGGTCTGCAGTAATAAAACAAGGAGCAGCTGGTACAAACTGCTACATAGAAGGTTTCATCTCAGCATGAGGAGTAATCTCTTTACAATGAGGGTGACGGAGCACTGGAACAGGCTGCCCAGAGGGGTTGTGGAGTCTCATCTGGAGACTTTAAAAACCTGCCTGGATGCATCCCTGTGCAGACTACCCTGGGTAATCCTGCTTTGGCAGGGAGGTTGGACTTAATGGTATCTGGAGGTCCCTTGCAACCTCTAATGTTCTGTGATTCTGTCCTTGAACGTCAGTGTCATATTCCTCCTATCAGTTTTGTTGCAGTCATTTCAGGCTGGACAGAGCATCTTCTGGTGGTGGTTTCTTCTTGTCTCCAAAACCTTGTATTGTCCCTTCCTGACTCTAGGCAGAAGAGCTGGAGTCAGAATTCCCTTGATCGCTTTCCATTAACTAGAATGGGAAAACCATTCAAAGTGGAAAGCTTTTCATCACATCTTCTTAAGTAAATACCAGCTAGTTGCTTCAGAATGTCTGGGGAAAGCAGTCATTAACTGTAGCTATAGGAATTACCTTTACTGGAGCAAAAAGATGTTGCCATGTCAGGGGAAGAGAAGCTTGATGCTGTATTCAGAATAGCTGTACTTTGAGACAATTTGCATTAGACAAGTAAGATAAATGGTGCAAAAAGTATGTTTATTTGTGTTTATATAAGCCTATAAGTCTGATCTGCCAAATACTATGTTTCTCTTAATCTGTCAGTTCTGTATATTGGTCTATCACTGGAGAGCAAGGATAGGACCTGATCTCTCGGCATTGTGAGAGGTGAAAACCATAAATGTATGGCAGTCATAGCTGCACTGTGACAGATAATTCATATGAAAAGGTCTAATTCTGCTGTTCACTCTTGCTTGACTCTAAGTAGTTACATTTTTAATTTGCAAACGTGCCACTCCCAAACGTCTGCCTGGCTGCTTTCCATTGTTATATATACAGTTTTTAATGAAACTGTGGATAAGCTGTTACGTATGTACCAGTCAGTGCTTGAACAAAAGAAAATTAGCTTTGTTACCTCACCTCCTAATTGTCTACCAGACATCTGACCACAGTGAATATTTAATGCTAGCATTTGCAGCAAGGCACTTCTGAAGCCTATTGGATAAGCTGCCACTTGAGCAGCAGAAGTAAACTTAAAAGCTTGTTTTGTTTGTTTACTTTTTTGGATGATTTAGTTGTTAATGCTTCATGCAAAAATGGGCTACTTCTAAAATTTTACAGTAGACAGCACAGTTGAGTGTTTGCACTCATTGCTTTTACTTCTGGTTACTTTGAAGACACAATTTGGTGATGACATGACTACAGTTAGTTCTCTGACTCACTTTACTCATACTAAATCACTTATTCCACAAATCTAATACTCTTCAAATCTTATAAAGTAAACTTCCAGAGGTGGCAGCACCATAACCATGTGGGCTTGCAAAATTTAGTATGTATCTAATATGTAAGCTCTTAGGCAAGTGTTGTTGACTACAGAATAATGTCCCAGAAGCTACCCTCTGCTTCTGTATCCTGATCAGACTGCAGTATTGTCCTCACAGGCTGTCCATAGACTGCCTCAGTGTATTGCTAATGTTCAGCTTTGTCTGCTACAGCATCAGACAGGCTACTGTTAACATTCTGTTAACATTTTCCACTGAGGCTCTCTAGATGCTTTATTTTCTCCCCCAGAGTTTGACTATCAGGAGTATTAAAGTATACATTCAGAAGGCAGTGTTTCTCTTTTTGCTACCCAGTAGACGTTTTTCAGAGAAAGTGTGTAACGAACTGCTGCATATATCCAGTGCTCAGATGGAAAGTGAGCTGCTCCTTGGGATTGTACCCGTGGTCACCTCAAAACTCGTATTAATGAGGTTGCAAGGGTGTACATGCTAACTACACAAATTTTAGCAATCCATTGTTTCACACTGTTGATAATACTTCCACAGAGATGCAGCACGGATATGCAGATCCTTCCAAACATTGTGAGACATGCGCACCTACTTCTGTGGAAACAAGTCTTTGTATTTGTCACTTGCACATGCAAGACTTTTATATAGCATCTTTTACGTTGTACATAGAAGTGCTGAAGAAATACCTCAGTACTGTTCATACAGTGGAACAACCACACTGGCTGTAAATATTTACCACAGGCTTACATGCTGATGGAGTTGTAAATATCTGTTGTGTAAATCAAGGGAACATTAATTACTCTCTTGATTTTTTTTATTCTACCTAGTAAGTAGTTAAAAATAAGCAGATAAAACCTCTGTTTAACCAAATGTATTTGAAACAAGCACCAGAACTGGCTGAACGCCCAGTACTTGCTGCCCTGTTTACATAGTGCATGGTGGTACTTCCCAGTGCCTTATTTGTGTCTATTCTCATTCTTGATATGCTTCCTCCCCCTTGAAAACTCTGTCTTTTCCAGATGCTTTAATTGTCCTTCAAATTATTTTGGTGTTCCAGGTTGATCTCACAGGCTTCTGTGAAATTTTGGTTACATTAACAAAAAACCTAACAAAACACCAAGCCCCCACCCTCAGGAAAAAAAAAAAAGAGAGTAATTCCAAGTTCCTAGTTAGAACTAATTGCTTTTGCTTATACATAAAAGGACATTTACCAGGACATCTGAGGTTTTCTAGATTTAAGCTAGACTTTGCCACTAAAAGATAAGTCAACCTCTTGACAGCATTTTGTTGTTGTTGTTATTGTGGGGTTTGTTAGGAGTTTTGTATGAGCTTGCATGCTCACATGACTCTTAAGTTTGTAAAGGACTCCTTAGAATAGTGACTGGCTTCAGTCTTACTACGTATGCTAAGCAGCATAAATTTTACTGTGCAAATTGCTTCCTTTTGTAGGCTCTTGCAGCTGTCTCACCTTCATGTCTGTGCTGCTGAGCGTAATGATTTTAAATAACTCAAGTCTGAAGTTTCACTTTCTTTTCACGTGCTGTGGCATGTGAACTATTGTTGTAACCCAACTGTAAATAAGCCTCTTTTACATGCTCAAAACATGCATGCTTCTCTCCAGAAAATAACTGACCTTTTTGAAAGATGCTTCTATTCTGCAGCTCTCCTACAAGTTTAAAAGCAGTTACTGAAACTGGGTAGTCAGAAGAGGTGAATGCTCCCTGGGGATCATGTAGATTAACTGTGCATAATTTAAAAAAATTATAAGGGCTGAAATAAAGATACATGTTTCTGATCCACGGAAAACAGACTAAGCTGTTGCTGCTCTTTGAGCTTCAAAATCCACTAGGCTGAGAATTTTCTAGAGAACTCTTTTGTTTAAATATGTGACTCCAAAAGCATCACAGAAATAGAAGTTAGTAGGAAAAGTCACCATAGCTTTAACATGAAGGTTAGGAATATGCAGAAATTGGAGTATGTATTTTGGCAGCCTTGACTTCAAAGGTTGCAAAATATCCTCACAGCAGGAGGAAGAAGGACTGTGGCACAAATGAGCCAAATAAAATTGCATTAAAAAAAAAAAAGGCAGTGAGTAAACTGAACTTACTTGCTCACTGTAGCATGATCTGGTGGTAGCCAGCATTTTTTAAAAGGCTTTGTATCTGCCTCACACCGAGGTAAATGCTTGGGCTTTGCCTAGGCTTTCTGCACAGATTAATCATTAAAAGCCATACATCTTGCCTGCAAGTTTGCCAAGTCCTGGCTTAGACAGCTAATACTACTCTTAGGTGTAAACTTTGACATTGAAAAGGCAATTTAAACATTCCTAATTCTTGCTTTGTTAAGCACTGATTAGATTTCAAATCTTATTCTAAAAATACAGCCCACAAACCTACCTCAGTACTGAAGGATATTGGGAAGATGAAAAACTGTACTATTGTGTTACAGTTTGAGGATTTTTTTTTAACAAAATTATGCAGAAAATGGCAATTCCTGTTTTTATGGTTTTGACTGAAACTACATCTAATGGTCATAGATATGTTCTAAACTCTGAAAGATTTTGTGACTTACGGACCATTGCTTTATACTTCTGGAGTAATCTGAGCTTTTCAGACCCGTATGAATGATTTGATCACATTTGCATAAGCCTTATTTGTGATGGAAACAAATAGCAAAGAAAGCACTGGGTGTAGCCGTGCTGCTCCAGCAAAGCAATCACTGGAAAGTGATCTAGCCACAATCTGAACAACAATACTTAGGCACTTTGTCAGGAAACTTCAAGCCTTAAAGCTAGTAGTGTGCTCTTATGTAGTCTCTCCTCTCTCCTCTTGGAGAATGAGAGCTGAGGCTGCTGATGGGCATTGGAACTTGGCACGTCCAAGAGCACGTGTGCACACCAACCATTTTGTTTTTAACAAAGCCTGTGCTGTTTTCAGACACTTCATCTTAACCTAATACTAGTGTTTAATAAATTGTCTTTGTTTGCGCAAAGCTTTGCCGCAGGAAAGCTGCAGAGAATTGTCCAAAGGTAAACCCCAACATTGCTGTAATTGTTTAAATACTGTGCCTAATATATTTTTTCTAATCCAGTCATTCCTGGTAGCTATTTACACCATCACAGAAGGAAGGAGACTTGTATTCTGTTGCCTGTGAATATAGGCAGTGTACAGAGATAGATATGTACCTATGTGCACTTAATATTGATTGAAATGTATTTTAGTCTGAAAACAAAATCAGCCTTAGATAAGTAAGTATACTGAATAAGCTAATGGAAAAAGTAATGGGAGTAATGCTAGCTAAACAGCTGATTGAAAATAGCCTCTCTGCTTTCATAGTGCTGTTAAAGGTCAACAACTTTAAAGTACTGTGATTTTTAGGATATAAAACTGGAACATTATTGTTACAAATGCAATTGGCCTCTTGAATGCAAGCCTGAAAATAGTTGGGGCTAGGGGTGGAATCAACTATGCAATATGGGCGGGGGAGTATTTTTTATATGATGGTTGTACTGAAATTGTCTTTCACATAGATTTGGTCAATCACTCCTGCCTGGTCAGACATGGCAAATTTGGTCCATGGTGAATTTGATTTGCTAGTTACATGCTGGTTATTGACTAAACCTTAAAGATTATTAAAAATCAAGTATCTGTCCCAGGTCTTGTATAGGAGTTGTTCGGTTTTGGAAACAGCCATTTCTCTTTTGCATTCCTTATGCCGGTTTAGAAGTAGGTTCAGCAGGAAAGGGTCTGGATGTTTTTGTTGTGTTTTCTTCCCTTCAAAGAAAGTGAAGAAGTGGACATGTTTTCCCCATGTCTCTCTAGCTGTGGCTGCACAGTTGGCATTTTTTTAGTATAGGAACTTCTTTTCCTTGCCTCCTCCTGTGCATTTAAAAGCAGACAAATGTATGCACTGATGCTACTAAACTCAGGTGGCAGGGGTACCCAGTTACACACCAGTTTAACAGGACATGAAAGGAACACCAGGCATAACTCCTTTCTTTTGTGAAAACTGAAGTGAAAGACCTATGGCAGAATGGGTGTGGCAGGAAATGTTTAGAGACAATATTTCATCAATTGTTAACAAATGTTAACACATTAATTTCTTTCTCTCTTTTTCTCCAGAATGAATTGCCAGACGTGCAAAATGCCACACATGCAAAATTCCACGTACTGTTCCTTTTCTTTGTGGCAGCCATGTTCTTCATCAGCATACTGTCCCTCTTCAGCTACCACTGCTGGCTAGTTAGCAAAAATAGATCAACCATAGGTCAGTTAACTGGAATATTAAACTGTCCCTTGTCCAGAAAAACAAGTTGAAGAGAATGTGCAGCCTACAGGATATGCCATTGCATGTAAACAGAATTTTAAATTACAGTGCAATAAAAAGCATATGGGGTAAAATTAACTAAAGGTGAAATATATAGGAAAATTAAGCATATGTAGGTACTCTGCAAGAGTCAACCATTCAGATTTATGATAAATGTTCAATTCTTTATGTTTTGAAATCTCTGAAACTGTGTTTTGTTGTGGTTTTATGTATTGTTGAGTATGTAACACAAATTGCTACTTGCAGGTAACCCTGTTGTACTTCAGGTAGCTGGGTGGCCCCAACTAAAGTGAATGCTCTGCTGTATATAAACACGCTACTTTTTGAACTAGATCCAGAAGCATATCAAATGCTGTGAAATAAAATTAACATCACTGTTAGGAAACGACTTGTAAAAGCAATGCAATAAAAAAATCACAACACTGCTGCGCATTTCCTAAATAATGAAAGAAGTTAGCATCATTTCTGTGCTGGATGTTTTAAATGGCATTGACCACTGCAAGAAGTTGCCTGCATTAGTTAAAATATCTCAAATTCTTACTAAAGTATTTTTAAAAGAGTTTTTCACAGGGGAACAGGGGAAAGGGTCAAAGACTGGTGGATATCTCCACAACTTCATAAGTCAAGGCCTTATACCTTGCAGTGGAAGTTAAATTTCTATCCTCAAAAATAAGTGGGTTGATTGAAAGTGAAAAAAAAAAATATCAGCTCGCTAGAATGTTTTGGAGGAAGAAAACTTTTTTTGTCACTTGGCTGGAGGGTTAAGTCCTTTTTTCTTTCGATGTGTCTGTTGTTATGGGGAGAGCAATGTGTCCTCTCAGTTCTTGGTCAAGGATGTAACTGGACTGGTTAGAAAATGATGGTGGTTTCGTAGAATGTCAGGGGCTGGAAGGGACCTCAAAAAATCATCTGGTCCAGCCCATCATCTGGTTTGCTGGAGTTTGTGATGTATTTATGTTCCTAAAAATAGCCCTCATCTTTCTTTGATGATGCAGGATGCTCTGAACTTCAGAGCTTGGCAGAACTGAAATAAATTATCCTGTATGGGTTTAGGCCTAGTAGTGCTTATGGTAAATTGCTTCTGGAAGAGGTGGTGTTCTGCTGAAGAATAAGGTTGGGATTTTTTTCCCGTGACACATTAAGATTGTCTTGGGTTGCCCAACGCTCTTTTTCACAATAGAGACATTTGAGTCTGTTTATTCATCTTTCCTGCTCCTTATCACTTGAGAAACATTGCATGTTTTTCTTTTACAGAAACATTTCGTGCACCTACATTTCGAAATGGCCCTGATAAAAATGGCTTTTCTCTTGGATGCAGCAAAAATCTCAGGGAGGTTTTTGGAGATGAAAAGAAATACTGGTTACTCCCTATCTTTACCAGGTATTCAGTTTGAATGGAAATGCATTGAGAAATAAATGGCTTTCATGACTTTCATCTTGCTTTCTTGACTTTGTCTTGCTTTGCCTAAAAACTCCTAAAAACTAAAGCACAACTAAAAAGCCAGCTTGTAAACCCTGCATGACAAATATTGGTATGAAGACAAAGTGTAGGAGAAAACTGAGAAAAATCAAGGTTTTCATTCAAAGAAGGGCCTCCCAAATACAGAAATTCTGAAAGCTTTGAGAAGTTTATTTTTTAAAATGTGCACTTTTTGTTGACGATACTAAGGCCTGATTACTGTGCAGGAATCAGCAACTCAGGGGAGATCCAAATGCTTGAACTTCAGCTACACTTGACAGATCTCATTTTGTTATAGATGACAGTTTCGATATCAAAAGCCACCTGAGAAATTGCATGTGACTAAGCAGCAAAGGAATAATTCCAGTATGATGCAAAATACTGATTTCAAAACTTCATCTGAGACATTTGTTAGAGAGTTGAGCCATTTGTTAGAGCGTTGCAGACAAGCCTCAGAGAAGCTTGATGAAGCAAGACTGACCTGCTGGCCCACTTCTAACACTCCCAAAAGTTAGCATAATATGAAGTAGGAGCTGTGTTTTAACACCTCTTTTGGGGGTTGTATATCAGTTTAAAATGTTGGTGATCCCCCATGTGAAGCTGAGATCTGGTAGCAAATAGCAGAGGTGAGATGATCATTAAGTTGCCTCATCTTTTTGCTCAAATACTATGGTTTTTCGTATGATTAAAGAGAGAAGCTGTGTTGTAGATATATCATTCTGGTTTGCCACCATGTTTTATCCTGCATAAACTTGCTTTCACACACGGCTTAGCAAGGTGATGGGTAGAGGAGAAGGTCACCAGAATATTATTTATCCTATTGCTTTTGGGACTGTAGAAACCAGATAGTCAGAGTGTGTCTGCACAGTGGTTTAGGGGAAGACTAAGGCTGCAGTCTACAGAAATGGTGATATTTGTGAATTACATAGACCAGTGCTGTGTTCAGCAGTCTATGCTGAATGATAGGACGGGAGTCATTTAAACTGCAAGATTTAATTAAATGATCATCTGGCTTAGTGGGAGGAATGTCTTGCACAAATCTGGAGTTCAACACTGCACTCAATTAATTGATCTGAGCCTGTAGTGTTTTCCTTTTGCAGTGGTGCTTGTTCAGTTCATTTAATTTAACTGCAATCAGTGATTTGAATCTTTGTTTCTGGTTTAGTTTGGGTGACGGGTGTAATTTTCCAACTCGTTTGGTGATTATGGATCCAGAGCAAGTTACTGTTCCAAGCCAAAATGAACCTGCCAAAAGGTAACTATAACATTTAAGGTAGTGCTTTTGTACTGTTCTGTACTTCATGTACAGAAAAAAAAATACTTGAAGTATTTGGGGGTTTTATACAATTTTCAGATTGAGTTTGTAAGTCTTCAGAGAAGGACAGGATAGATCAAGACTAAAAAATGGTGTTGCTTGATGTGGAAACTTTCTTACAGGTTTTGACCTATAAGAGAGGATGTTGCACTAAGGAAACAGTAATGAAGGAACTAAGAGAGCTTACAGGCTCTTAACAATAATAAAAAAAGTCGAGGAGGAAACTGAATTGTGAAAATGAAGTTCAGATACATATTAGAATGAGGGAGAGGCAGGTATTAATTTCCTCCGATGTGCTTAAACAAGGGATGCTGAGACATGGCTACCAAGAGAGGTCATTGCTGGGGTTTAGCACTGGAGGGAGTTTTAGCTTGTTGGGTTTTATCTCTCCAGTTGAAGATTGCTTAAGATTCAAAGACACAGGAGTATGTGAAACTTCAGCAGGTGCTGACATTTGCCATTGTAGGTACAGTTTGGAGAATTTGTAGGTGAAGCTTATTGTCAGGAGCAGTCACCTGAGTTACCAGGCATTGGAGGGTTTCAAAGGCAGTTCTGAGAAGAAGTTGCTTCCAGTGCAACATAACCTCTGGAATTTACACAAGAGCAGAACCCTTGTGAAAACAGCAGACTATCCTTTTGCATTAGGAACATGTCCAACGGAAGGCTTTAGCATTTGCCAGTGGGATAAGATGGCATTAGGTTACTCCTCCAGACATTACTGGATGGGTTTTTGTTTTAACTGTGCGGCAGTAGTACTGTTGTCAGTGTGCCATTGTTCATGATAGCTGTGAGTGGCCTACATTAGGTAAGGACTGCTGACTGGAACAAGCCTATAGGGAATCGGGGTTGAGGGACAGGGACCATGGGACATTTTTGGTTGGCAATCTGGATTTTTTTTGCTGTTCTCTTAAGCAACATCATTACTAATGTCTGAAACAAACAACTATTGCTATTACAGAATTCTGTTGAGTTTGTTTATTTTTCAGCTCCGTAACAAATCAGTCCTTTCCTACTCGACCACTCAGTGAATCACAGAATCGATTGCTATCCAGTGATTGTCAGTGGGTGGAAAGTGGTCCTGAAGAGGAAAGTGTTAAAACAGGTAAGCTTGCACCATAACACTTCTGATGATTCAGTCAGTTTGTTTGCAGTGGGTTTTCTCCTTTTTTAGGGCTGAAAAGTCATTAGGCTGGAGTAGAGCGGAAGAGAAATTGTTCCGTAGACTCAAATTGGCATGTTTAGAAGTTAAGGCTAATTTGTGTCATGCTCTCCTCCAAAACAAGTTATTGCACTAAGGTGATGGAAGATAATTCTTGCTCTCACCCTTTCTGATCTGCAATTTTTGATCTTTTTGTTTTTGACTAGGGGGAGGAGAATATTTTTCTAAGACAGGCACAACACGATAAATGTGCTTTCTGGTTGGAAGTCTTTGCTATTTCTTGTGCAAATGTGCAAAAACACATAATTGAGATTCTCTCACATTTTAGGTGCAAAAAAGCATATTATAGTTTCATTGGAAAGCTGATCTCAGTTTATTACTAACCAACATCTCAGTGAGAAACAGGTAAGATCAACATAATTGATTGCCATTTCTGTATATGCATGAGTAAACAAAAAATATACATCATCCTGAAGTCAAAATGCACTAGTCATGGAGTGTGGAGAGATGTTGCATGAGTACTAGAAAAGTCTAAATAAAATTCAGGATGGCTGTCCAGAAGACAAGAATGAGAGTAATGCTATAGTGCAGGTGATGGGGGCTGGTGGCTATATCCGAGTCAGACTAATCCTGTGATTTGGATTGAAGTGGATAGTGCTGGATTTGTTACCTGACTAGGGAAAAGAATCTAATCTGCTAAATAGGCAATTTCAAGATAAACTGCTGTCTTGAGGAAATGCTGTTATTGAGGAACAGTTCAGCTGTCTTAATCATGTGTTGTTAGGCTGTGCTGTGTTCTCTAAGAAGCTGTGTCCACGTGAGGAAGGAAGTTCAGTAGATAAAGGTGTCTGCACAGATACTGCTTTGTCACAGCTGGAATTGGCAGTGATGTTTTATGTAAGACCTCTGTGTGCACTTTGTATTTAGGAAATACCAGTATTGCTGCATATAAGAAAACTTCCCTTGATGTATTTCCAGTGACTAAATTAGACTTACGTTGAACATAGTGACTTTGTAAGTTCCCGTTATTTTTTTTCCTATGGAGGAAAAACAAATCTTATTTGGAAAACTAGCAGCTGTAGAGATGCTGAGGGCTGAGTCATTCACACCTTCACCTTCCACACTCTACCTCCTTTTTTATCTCAAAAAAGAAAAAAAAAGAAAAAAAAGGGAAACAGAGCTTGTAAATTCTTGTCTTTGTTTAAATAAAATGAATAAACATTTGAGTTCTGTGAGCTCAGTAATTTTAAGATCACTTTTTTCCTTTGTTTTTGTTTTTATTGAAATAAGCCTTCTGACCTGTTCTTTGCCCGGGGCCGGGGGGGGGGTTGAGTTTCACTTTAAAAAAAAAAAATCTGGTGAAGGATGGTGCAACGTTTGGGCTGATGTTGGTCAGACTGCTCAATGTAAACTCATAAAACCAAAATTAGACTACTTGGTGGTGCTTCTGAAAAACCTACTCAACCTTGAGAACTCACCAGAGTTTTCACTTTACAACTTTTCTTAACATTTTTTATAAATGTGCAAATTAATGTCCCCAGCAAGGGACTTCTTTCAGCCTCTAGCTGTATAAAAGCTAACCTGATCTACACAGGTTACTAAGGATTTTCTGTTCTTTATAGAAAGGAATAGGAATCTTCTGTGAGCAATTCATCTCAGCAGCCTTTGATAGAGTATTAGAAAAAGGTCTTTATCTTTCTTTCCATTGACCTAGAGAGGCAGCATAAGTTGCTAGCTTAAGCTAGACAATTAAATGGCAGTGGTTTGGGTGGAATTTCCTTTCTGTCCTACTTTTCTTTGTAAAGTGTGATGAAATTTAATAAAAGAAGATTGTGTACTTTGTGTCATACTTGCCCAAAGTTTTGTAGTTTTAAAAGTTGTATAAATAGTGCATAATTGCAGCCAACACAAAAGCATTTTTGTATGCGTGATCTCAGGTAATGGTTAACTCAGATGCACAGTGTTTCAGCCCATCTGAAATCAGTTGGATTTGATCAGTTTTTTGTCAGACAAAGTGGTTGATTCCAGTCTCCCTGCAACTGTAAGCAGCTCTGCAATTGCTGTGAGATCCAGCATCTCTTTCATTGGCTTTCACATACCCTATAACAGAGTTTATTTTTCAGTTTTATGCCTGTAGCCCACAGCAGAAGCAATCAAAGTCATGGCCTATGAGTGAAGTTCCCAGGTTATTCTAGAGAAAAGAGCATGATTTGCAAAAGAAATTCAGTGCCCCAGCCAGCAGTTGCCAGGCATCGCCTAAGCAAATGTAATTTGTGTCCCCTTATCTATCAGTTTAATTCAAAATGAATGAGCAATTCTTGCCAGTCTGTGATCCAAGAGACTTTAGCCACGGGTCTCTGGTGATGGACTGATGTTCTTAGTGCAGATAATATTCTAAAACGAGATTTAAAACAAAACCAAAAAAAGCACACCTCCCAGAGTTACTGTGAGTTTAAGTTAACTGATCTCCTGAGTCAGGAGTTTGTAAATCACATGTAACCTAGCTGCATTCTTTTAATGGACTGTGATCTGTTTTTAAAAAAGCTAATAATGTAATTCCATTAATTATCTTTTTGTTTCACTAGGTTTCTGCAACACATTTTGAGCTTGAATATTACTTAATTTTGTTTGGAAGAAGTTGATCAGTGAAAAATGGACCATGAACATTTTAGGAAGAGACAAATTCAAGTTTCTGCACAGTACAATGGATTCTTGTAAGCACTATTGCAGAGCAGGGAAGTTAAGACATGCCTTAAGATTCTTAATGTGCATTTATGCAACACTGAATTATATATTGTTACCAAAGGGCCAAATCCTGAAGTGCCCTGCTTGGATGCACAAGGTCCAGAGTGGGAACTATGCATTTCTGCTATGCTGCAGTGGTTGAGGGGTGGATTGCAGAGACTCCTACCTCCCCAAGGGCAAACTTCATACCTTAGGCACTGCAGAAGTCACTTCCATAGCCAGTATCCAGTGTACAGAANGGGCAGGGGGATGGGGGGGAGGGTGTAAAGAGGAGGAGATAACAAGAGAAATCAACAGAGCATGGCTGGTGAGTCTGAAGATCTGAAAGTGCAACTATACATAGTTCAAACACCAGTGATGGAGAAGGGGCTGGATGATGACTTCTTCCCTCATCCTACTAACCAGTCTACCCCATGATCATAGCTCTCCAAGTCTTTCAGAACTGAGGATTTCTTCTACTAGGTATGCTTTGGAGCAAGGTAATGCCAACATTGTAAAAGCCTCATTCTTGGATGTGGCTTTCTTGCTGTAGGATTGAGCTTCCTCATAATTTTGATTTATTTAAAACCATGTCAAGAGCAGAGCTCATTGAAGCAAACTTGGTTTTTAGTTGAAAAGATGTGGATTGTTACTTTCCAACAGTTGTCTTGGTAGCCAACGGTAAAGCCAGTCCAGAAAGGAATCAACAGTTGTTACATTTTCTGTTAATGTCTGCAGCATCCTGTATGAGGCATTAACAAAGTGGTAAAGTACTCTTGAGAAAAAGCATTGCAATTGTGTATTGTTAGAAAACGGAACTAGAAGAGCACTGCTTTTTCTATGGGACTCTTGTTGGTTTACAAATACTGTTTTATACTTTTATCTTTTTAATAAAGACACAAATTTTTATTGGTTCTAAAGTACCACTTAAGTATTTGTGAGGAAAATAATATTGGATTATACATGTGTTCACACAGAAAATGTGTGTGCTTTTAGTCTGCTGCTTTCAAGACCAGTTTAAGTGATGCCAAGCTTGCTAAAGACAGTGCTTTGTGCAGTTGCATACCTGTTCACAAAAGGCAAAATGTGTTTCCTATAGGAGTAACATCATCTGTGCTAAGCTCAAGACCTACAGCAAATGTGGGGATTGGGGCAGAGGGGTGTTCCACTCAGTCTGTAATGAGACTGCTGGCTAACTCATCTTTGTGTGGTACTGGAATTCTGTGTCTGGAAAAAGTGACAAATACTGTTTTCCTGTTTTTAAGTGTTCTGATGTTCAGCTGAAGCTGACTGCAAATGTACATGAGCAGTTTTCTTACAGACTGAGCTGATGATCCGGACTGAAAGAACCTGTTTGGTTTCTGATTGATTGCTACTTAAGTCAGATATGTTTATGATGGCGATGCTAAGGTATCAAGTATACTTTAAGGATTAAAACTAAGTAATTTTTGTCTTTGGAAATAATAAAATTTTCTTATATATTCATCTTCTAGAACAAGAACACTTTGAGAATCTGTGAACATGACCTGGTCACTATTGAATGTTCTTGAGACAGAAATAATGATCTACACTTGCATCTTTTAAAAAGTTGCAGAAAGTTTCTTCTTCAAAGTCTGCTCAAGAAACTTTGCATTTGCTAATTCCAAAACCTACAAAAACATTTGCTACACATTAAATAAAAAGGTTAACTTGTTATTCTCAAATATTAAGTGAGAAGTGCCATCCAAATATAAGTTCTCAGCACTATTGCACCAGCAAAATTTCTTGAGAAAGACAACAGAGACAGAAGACTGCATGTTCAAATGGTTTGTTCTGAACACCAATATTTGTAGCCCCAAACACCAGTGGAACTGTAATGGAGAGCCTGAGGTATCATCTGGTGCTTACTGCATTAGTGTATTGCAGCTGAGTTAACAAACACATATATGCACAGTCATTGACTAACAGAACTATAAGCAAAATCTGTCTCTAATATGATAAGTATCACAAATTCAGCAGTATGGTCTCTGCCCCACTCACCAGGTGCTTGATATATCCCCATATGAATGTATATATGCTGTGGGTTAAAATCAGCATAACTTGTGTGATTCCTTAAGTCAGGACAGTTAATCTTCAGGAAAAACTGCAAGTAAAGAGATTGGGCTAACTCCATGTGTGCATTCTAGCAAGTGCTGGTCTTCTGAAACTAATTATTGGTATATCTAAGGGAATTTTAGTGGCTTTTCATGAAAAGCTAATGTTTCTGACTTTATTATGCAAATCTTGGGTACATTTTGCCATACAATTTTTTTCTTGTGTTTCAGATGGGAAAGGAAGAGCAGTGTACTTAAGATAGTCTTGCGGCCAGAGTTACACTGTTGGTGCAAAAGCAGGCATTAATGAAAAGTCACTTTTACAAATAGGAAACATGACAAAAAAAATCAGATGTGATTTCTCCAAAGTCACCACCCCACCTTTTTATTCCCTCTGGGGCACTGGTTTCTAAGAGAATCCCCAGACTGATACAAAGGAATGAAGTTCTGTAAGAGAACTGTTGATGAACTCTTCAGGGCACATCAGTGAGTGCAAGGCAGGGGCACGTTTTCCCGGCCAGGCCTGGCTGCAGAGGATGCAGCGGGATACCTTCTGTCCTTGCAGCTCCCTATAATGTGCAAGGGCACTCTGTGTTGTATCAAACACTATGATAAGCAAAATAAGGGAGTAAGCCAAGAGTAATAAAGATAGTGAGGACAAGCAGCTGTTTGGCTGTTGAGTTCAAGCAGACTTGGGTATCCCTGCCAACAGAGACAACAGGGCTGTAAGGATGCTCCAGGACCTCAGTCCTTCTGGCCCATATGCTGCAGAGCTGAAAACTTCCAGTAGATGCAGCAGGAAGAGAAGCCCTATGTTTCAGGAGACCACAAGAGAGATGGATCCTGAGAAAACCAACTGTTGCAGGTGCTGGGTCACATACCTGCTGGTTTTGTGCTTTAACCTACTCTATTTCAAGTCTTGAAAATACCTGGCTTGTCGCTAAAAATAACAGCCCTTTAATTATTTTGATGGATCTAAAATTTTCTGGTACAAGCCATAAATAGTATTGCAGTTACTGTAGAATAGTTGACATTGACTATAATTAGGAACCAACATTGGCTGTAGTTAGAAACTGTGCTTTTAGTATTTACTGCTTTTTTTCTTTAAAAAAAAAATTCATGTACACATGAGTCATGCACACAAAATTACACTGAACTCCCAGTGTGAGAACAGAAGCCTGATGAAAGGCAAGATTTCTGTGTCATTTCTCCTCAAGGTTTCTGAAATGCCTTGAGATGATAAACCTGTCCCTGCAAAGAGATGAGGCAGGGAGAGCCATAAACAGAAAAGATTTAAAACTACACAGCTAATACTGTTTTTTCCTTAAAATTATTTAGTCATAGACTGTATGATGTGCAAGATTGCTGCTTCTGTCAAAGGCATACTGTGGGAGGAGAGCAGGGGTAGCTGTAGGTTTCTATCATAACTGACTTCCTGCAGTATTATTCTAAATATTCAGAGGATCATTTAAGAGGGGCATTGGGCACTTCGATCCTTAGTTATCAGAGTAAAAATTTTGGCAACATTTTTGTTACAGTTGTCCCTTGCATGTGGAATTTGCAGATAGCAAGTTACCTTTGGTACACGTTTCTCAGAAACTGGTCCTGTTCTCCAGTTCTAAATGCCAGTTTTCAGGTGCTGTCTCTTTCTTCATTTGATCTTGTGTGGCTCTTTTATATCATAAATAATCTTTTGGGGCTTAGGGGTTTGGTTAAGTTCAGTGCCATTCAATATGCACTCTTAAGAACTTTTAGATCTCTGAAGTGTGGTCTGACTGTAGCTCGCCAGAGCCCCAAGACAAAAGGCAGCACTTGTAGCAGCACTAGTGTCTGTTAGATGCATTGGCATAACTATCTGCCTAGATCTGGATCACTGGCTAACGATTTGCTAACAAATAAAAAAGCCTTAGAACTTTGAGCTTCATAGTGTATGTTCTATGAGGACACCATCTAAAAGTGTATAGAATGGGGGGGCTCAGGTATGTATTTACAGAGGCTCCAAACAGGGGGTGCTTCAACTCAGTGCAGATCAAGAACACCTTTCATGGTACGTAAAAAGTAGTGAGGTGTACAACATCAGCTCTTCTATCCCTAAATGGCACCAAAGAGAGCAGCTGCATATAAAGTGATCTGTGGTAACTGAATGCATTTACTACACTCATTTCTATGTAAGTTTATTTTGTATATATCAATGTCTTTTTATATGCATTTTTCTTAATTACATAACTGTCATGAAACATAATGAAGCTACAGTTGTAGTTAGTTTTAATGCTGATTTATACTGGTGTTTGGCCGTTTGTTTTCTGCAACAATTACTTGAATCTTATTTCCATTAGGCAGTGAAGTCTGACAATGTTTACAGGATCGCTTTCTTTGATTTTTGGGGAGTTCCTCTTTCTTCCCATCCCCTGCTCCAAGAAAGAGCACTTATGCTTAGCAGTCAAGCAGATGTGTTGGGGATGAAATACTGGGATCACCTCTACTGGCACCAAAGCATTAATAGTGACATGCAGATTCTCTTGTGTTTACATTGCTTACCTG
This sequence comes from Tricholaema leucomelas, assembly GCA_013400475.1. NCBI lineage: Eukaryota > Metazoa > Chordata > Aves > Piciformes > Lybiidae > Tricholaema lacrymosa > Tricholaema leucomelas. The sequence continues at coordinate 145,983 of WAAF01010264.1, read as the reverse complement.
ACAACTTACATGCTTAGCATGTTCCTCTCTGGTTTCTTCTACTCCTTAACCTGTTGCTGTTAGCTTTATTGTGAGAAACGTAAGATCTTTCTGAATGGTAATCCACAATTATAAAACTATCACAGAAAGAGGCAGCTTTCCTGCTAAGTCTGCCCCTCTCCCTGTCCCCTTCTTAACTTGGATGAATGAAACATCCCTGGGTTTTCTCTGCAATTATTTTTGTATTTGCCAGCAAGGGTCATCAACTTTGCACTAATCACAATGTCCCAGCTGTTATACTTCCACATAGCTATTTTTAATTGTGTTACCTAAACCTGTAATGAGCTGTATTTAAGTTTGAAGTGTAAAAGATGTATGTAATAATTACACATTTATTGTATTTTCTATGTTACTGATAGGACTAGTCCTATGCACAGAGAAAACATCTTGCCATTTATAGTTTAATACTTGAAGCAACTTTTTTAAATGGGCTTTTATAAATGAATTAAATACAAAATCACATTGCTTTGCCTGGAAGTTCATCCTTGTTTTAATTGTTTTGTGCAATTTCCTAATATGTATATTTTTCTGTGTTATCTTAAGCCATTTATAACCATCGAAAGTGCATTCAAGATTTTGTACATCAGTGTTCAGACCTGTTCCTACTTCTCTGGAGTACAGTTCATGTTTAAATAAAAAAGTTGTACCATTTTAGGCATCTTTTTCAAAGTGATAAAATATGAATGGATTTTGCATTCATCAGTGAATGCAACATCAACTTAATAAAAGTATGTGGAAGAATCTGAAAATTGTTTAGCTGTAGCATGTGTGTATCAGATCAGTGAGAAAAGCTTCCTGCCTGGGAAATACTTCATTAGCTGTTCAGTTTTCACGCTGCAGCTGCAACAAACCTAAGACTACACTCAGTCTTGACACCCCTTCCAGGACACTTGATCTTGGGCGGGGAGGAGGGGGCGGGGGGGGATAACAAAACATCTGACTTCTGGCTATTTCTTCACAACACTAAACATGACTTAGACATCAAATTTGCACTGACATAGGCATCAATCAAGTTCCTCTTAGATCAGAAATAATCTCTGTAAGAATGTAGCAGCACCCAAGCTGACACTGATAGGACAATATAATGGCATTCCACAATTCTTCTGAGAGAGTTTATTAAATGGAACATCTTACACCCTTTTTTGTGAGGCTCCAGTCTCATACACCTAACTTTGTAGTTCTGCTTCATCTGGTCCTTGCATGCCTGATGAAGTGAGCTACAGAGGTCCTGTGATTCGTTTCAATATTAATGTATACAAAAGTATCTTTAGAAGAAAGAGCAAGTAGCAAAAGCCATCTGGTGAGTACCAGCAGATAACCCCTTTAAACAGAGCAGGTGAGTTCCCCTAGCTTTCAAAAGAAAATTAGCAAAGTCATATCTAGTTCAAACCATTGTCACTGTATTTGGTAACTCAGGCTGTTTCAGACAAAACCCCTGAAGAACAGAAGGCAGGCAGATGGTAGAGTCACAAAAAGAACTTTCTTTTCTAAGAAGACAGGTACAAGAAAACATGCTTGTTCTGTGTGACCACTTTTAATAGAAGATCTTATATACTCTAGCAGTCTCATTTGTCATCCACCACTGCTACACTGAATTACAAATAGGTGCAACACCAGATCCCACTGTAGTGTGTAATACACACCAAATCAAAATATGCCATATTGTTCAAGATGTCCACCTTTTTGTCACATTTAAGTGGTTTAAATCATCACTGATGTATCTATGCTCAGGGAACTTGGCCGTTATCCGTCTTCTGAAAGCTTCCCATTTTGCACGTCTCTCTTCTGTATTATGTTTGTACTCCTGCTGCTGTGTCAGGTAAGGTCGACTCAGCCAATACTCATTCTCTGCTTCGATTTCCAGCCGTCGTATCATTGCTTGCTTCATTGAAAGAGTAACCACTCTTGGTCGCCTGTACTTTCCAATCCACTGTTTTCCAGGAATTCTCTTGCGGAGCAATACTGTTGTTAAAAACATCACGCCTCAAAATATAAACAAAATATAAAACACCACCTTAGGGACACAAGTTAAAAATCTAACAAGAAATAATTAAAAACTCTGCACACACTCCACTGCCCTTTAGCTAGTTGTTTTGAAGTTCCCAATCTGATACAACCAAACACTACATAGATAGATGTATGACAGACATGCTGGAAACTTAATAACAGCCAAAGGAAACACAAATGCTTATTTCACTAAAGAGTCTACTCGTCTATCTTCACACTACATTAAAGTGCGTACTTCATAAATCATTTACAAAAAATCCAGTCCCAGATACTCTAACAAAAGATTTGCTCCCTTCCTCAAGTAGCTAACTACTAACATGGAGTACTTCCAGGTTTATCTTCTAGATCCAGATATGGCCTTTCCTCAGTATAGTTTTGAGTGACAGCCTCTTCATAGGTTTATTGGTGTGCAGTTACCCAGTACTGTAATTTAACTATGGGAACTATGGTTTGTAGAGAGAAAAACAGTATCCTCTATTAAACCGACTAACATACATAGAAAGCACACAATACACAGGTGTAACAAAGAGCTAAGAAAGGCCAAGCTACGTTTACATTTGACATACCTGCTCTTCATTAACCTGTTTTACTAGTCCTAAACATGTCTAACTCCTAGGTTTCTAATTATACAGCATATTCATGAATTAATAGGTAAGCCAAGTACTTCCAACACAACATAAACCTGTACTACCGCTGAGAAAAGCCGCCCTACCATCACCCACTCCCGTGGTGCAACTGCCTGCTGATGCTGCGCTGTTTCAGTTCACTGGTGAACCCGTCGGGTTTCTGGAGAAGGGGTGGAGTTTGCTGCCTCAGGCTCCAGTTCCCCTTCCACCAGGGCAGGGGAGGGCACGGCAGAGGTGTCCGTCTCCCCAGCAGTCCAGCTGCTCGCCCTTAGATCTGCATCCGCTGCCGCCTCGGCAGGAACCGAGACCAACGCGCAACACGATACGGCTGCCCACCGGGGCCACCGGAGCCGCTGTGCACCTGCCAGCTCTAGGAGGGGTTCGGCCTGCAAGGCGGAGCGCTACTGGTTTCCCACCAGGGTTATCTCCCAGTTCAGAGCTAGACCAGCCCAAGCGAGACGGAGGCCGATCCTCTAAAAGCCACCCTACGCTCAGGGCAAAGCATCAGTGCAAGAGGCCGCAGCAGCGCTCTGGAGCCCTGTACTTAGCGGTCCCCTCACTCACCGACCACTCCAACAGCCCCGGCTCCGGCCCACACCGTCAAAGCAAGATGGCGGCGGCGGGCGGCCCGTCTCGCGAGAGCCCGCGCTGGCGGGCGGGGCCTGGCGCCGCCAATGGGGCGCGCACCGCCCGCAGTTCGAAGCTGTCGGCGGGTAGCAACCGTCCCTGCGGCCGGGCCGCGGCCTGCCCCGGCCCGCCTCTTCCCTCAGCTCCTCTGAGTCGCCCGCACCCCGCACCTGTGCCGTTCACGGGTCTGAAACGACTTGGGGAGCTCAGACGGCCCTGGCCGGGTGGCGCTGTCCCTGTCCCTCGGATGCGGATCGTGGGCGATGGACGTTTCCAGGGTCTTCTTCAGTAGTCTGCGCGACCTGTGCCTCACGCTAGAGAAGGAGGCCAGGCAGCTCGATCAGGCCTTACGCAGGGAGGACACAGGTAAGCGCGGGACTCGCCTCAACCCTTCTGGAGGAGGCCGAGTAGGCACTGGCTGGGGCCTCTTACTCCTAGGGCCGCAGCTCTGCTCCAGATCGCCTGCAGGCGTATCCGTCCCACCGAGCATCGGACCCCGAGTCTGGAAGGTGATCTGGAGAGCAGCTCTCGAAGATTAGTGGTGATCGGTGCTACACCGGGATTCTGGGGCTGATAGCTCTGTTTGGATAGCCCGGAGGCGGTTGTTCCTCGGCAGTCCTTGATAAAGATTCCTGCCTGAAATGCTTAAGTGCAGGTGGGCCTTTAGTGGGCTGATGATTAGAGGATGGGCCTGAGAGTATCACGGCAGGATATTACTTGGGCTGCCACACTTACTGTCTTTTCATAGAACGCTAGGACTCACAATCCCACCACTACTGCTAAGCTACTACCACTAAACTAAGTCCCTAAGTACCACATCCACGTGTCTTTTAAATACCTTCGGAGATGGTAATTCCACTACCTCCTTGGGCAGCCCGTTCCAAATGTCTTTGTCAGTATGTAGGTGATCTTTCATCACGGGGGAAAAAATAGGATGAACGGGGAAACGCTCTTGATGAATTGAGGCAGGGAAATGCATTTGCAGGGCTTGTTTTCTTTTTGCACAGGTAGCTCAAGCATCTGGTAGGATTTATTGCTGTGCCATGATTTGTCACAGAGCAAGCATCTTAGAATCTTAGAATCATAGAATCGTAGAATGGTTTAGGTTGGAAGGGACCTCAAGGATCATCCAGCTCCAACCCCCCGCCACAGGCAGGGACACCTCCCACTAGAGCAGGCTGCTCGAGGCCTCATCCAGCCTGGCTTTAAACGCCTCCAGGGAGGAAGCATCCACAACCTCCCTGGGCAACCTGTGCCAGTGTCTTACCACCCTCACTGTAAAGAACTTCCTCCTAACATCCAGTCGGAATCTCCCCTCTGCCAGCTTAAACCCATTCCCCCTCGTCCTAACATTACTAGCCTGTGTAAATAGTCCCTCCCCAGCTTTCCTGTAGGCTCCCTTCAGATACTGGAAAGCCACTCTAAGGTCTCCTCGAAGCCTTCTCTTCTCCAGGCTGAAGAGCCCCAACTCTCTCAGCCTGTCCTCATAGCAGAGCTGCTGCAGCCCTCTGATCATCTTCGTGGCTCTCCTCTGGATCCACTCCAGCAGTTCCATGTCCTTCTTGTGTTGGGGGCTCCAGAACTGCACACAGTACTTCTTCTTTCATGCTATTTCTATTAACCTTGATTTTATTGTTTTTATTTACATCTGATGCATGTATAAGTGAACATCTTTAACATCTACCCACATGCAAACCAGAGGGAAGAATTAGGCTTTTTGTTGGTGTGTGCTTTTCAAGGGTGTCTGTACAATGTCTTTTTTCATTTTTGTTATTGTTTCATGTTCAAGCTCTTTAAGGATAGAAAAATTAGCATAAATAATCGTTGGTAGCCCGGGGACATACCTATTGTAGCAACACCTGTGGATTATTTTTTTACAGTATTAGCTGCAGTGGTAAAATGAAAGTCTATGCAGTTTCTGTGCAAATAGCAGTCTCATTCTGTCCAAGGTACTCAATATGAGGTAGTTTCTCCTTGTTTTTGTCAGTCTTGTCTCTTCCTCTAATATGACTTGAGCATCTCTAATACAGGAGGTTATGTTCTGGTCTATACTGAAATACTCAGCACTCTTTTTTTTTTTTTTTTCCTCTCCTAACCCTTTTTTGTGAATGTGCATATGGAAGACTATGAAGATGAATCTCCAGTAAGAGTCTTACATGACATCCATTGTGAAATCAAGTCTCTGAAGGTATTCACCTAAGCTGTTTCCTTGGTAAATTGGGGAGGGTGGTTGTTCCATACACTTATGGTTCTGTTTTCATCATTAAGCCACAACACAACCTTATTAGTCTGCAGTTCTGACCTTTACTTTATTAATTTACCTCTAAGTATCACAGTATCACCAAGGTTGGAAGAGACCTCACTGATCATCAAGTCCAACCCTTTACCACAGAGCTCAAGGCTAGACCATGGCACCAAGTGCCACGTCCAACCTTGCCTTGAACAGCTCCAGGGACGGCGACTCCACCACCTCCCCGGGCAGCCCATTCCAGTGTCCAAGTTCTTCAGTGAAGAACTTTCTCCTCACGTCGGGCCTAAACTTCCCCCGGCACAGCCTGAGGCTGTGTCCTCTCGTTCTGGCGCTGGCCACCTGAGAGAAGAGAGCAACCTCCCCCTGGCCACAACCACCCCTCAGGTAGTTGTAGACAGCAATAAGGTCACCCCTGAGCCTCCTCTTCTCCAGGCTAAACAATCCCAGCTCCCTCAGCCTCTCCTCGTAGGGCTGTGCTCGAGGCCTCTCACCAGCCTCGTCGCCCTTCTCTGGACACGCTCAAGCATCTCAATGTCCCTTCTAAACTGGGGGGCCCAGAACTGAACACAGTACTCAAGGTGTGGTCTAACCAGTGCAGAGTACAGGGGCAGAATGACCTCCCTGCTCCTGCTGGCCACACCATTCCTGATGCAGGCCAGGATGCCATTGGCTCTCTTGGCCACCTGGGCACACTGCTGGCTCATGTTCAGGCGGGTATCAATCAGCACCCCCAGATCCCTCTCTGTCTGGCTGCTCTCCAGCCACTCCGACCCCAGCCTGTATCTCTGCATGGGGTTGTTGTGGCCAAAGTGCAGCACCCTGCACTTGGAGCCATTGAATGCCATCCCATTGGACTCTGCCCATCTGTCCAGGCGGTCAAGGTCCCGCTGCAGAGCCCTTCTGCCCTCCAACCCAGTCACATCTGCCCCCAGCTTAGTGTCATCTGCAAACTTGCTGATGACTGACTCGATGCCCTCATCCAGATCATCTATGAAGATGTTAAAGAGGATGGGGCCCAGCACTGATACCTGAGGGACACCACTAGTGACTGGCCGCCAGCTGGATGTGACACCATTCACCACCACTCTCTGGGCTCGGCCCTCCAGCCAGTTCCTAACTCAGCATAGAGTGTTACCATCCAAGCCGTGGACTGACATCTTAGCCAGCAGTTTGCTGTGGGGAACAGTGTCAAAGGCCTTGCTGAAGTCGTCATAATGGCAATGAATGTCAGGGTAGTGCCCAAAAACTTTAGAGTAACTTAAAGTAGATTTAGCAGTATTTATTAGTTCGTAGTCACTGTTGTCACTTGGATCAGCAAAGGACAAAGGTAACTGGAAAACTGTAGCTGTGCCAAGGCATAAGTACTGCAGAGAACGATTCAGGAGCAGCAACTCCCTGGAGAAGAATTTGTGATCAGTGACTAGCACTAAGACTTAAAAAAGTCTACGCAGAACTTTTAGTACCTTCAGCCATTCAGTTAAACTTGTGAAGAATGTTCTTTATTTCTTTAGGAGAAGTAGGAAAAATGGTCTATAGAAACAGTTGAAAGATAAGCTAGGGTATAAACTTGAGGTTTACTATCTGTTCTGTGTTGATCATTGAGAGGGAATAAGAGTCTGAATTAATTGCTGTTATCTCTTATTTTTATGGAGGAAAAGCTTATACTTTTGTTTGAGAAGTTATCAGTAAGTAGTTATCATAGTGTGAACTGAACTGTCAGCTTAGCGTAACTTTTCAAGGGTTTTGTGCACTTATGCCCTATATATGCCTGATATTTTGTAACCTAGTTTTCACATAATTCAGCTAAGACCTACACTTGCTGTTTATCTTCATCTGAAGTTCAGTACTTATTCACAAAACGCTTCATGAGTAAACAACTGCCATGTGGTGATTTGAAAATATGTATTTCTGTGTTTCCTTTCCCCTCCTCTACACCCAAAGGAAGATGTTAATGCCAGTCTTGGTAGGAGCTGCTCTTCAAAACAAGCAATTCATCATTTTATGAAGGAAAGTGAAACAATGATGCAAAGAAATGCATCCAATCTTGGAAAAATAAGAGAGCTGTTCCAGAAATATGGCTACAAACAACGTGTCAAAAACTCTACAGGTATTATTTCTTGGCAATAAAGCTTATGAAGACAAATGTAATTTTGTAAAATACTTTTCTTTATCTTTGTGTACATTTCCATTACTTAAGAGATCAAGTACTTCTGTGTTATTTACTTTATAATAATATCCAGAGCACAAAGGATTCTGCTGTGACTGGTGCTATAAAAAATCAAAAATACAAACTTAGATGTTCTGGCATAATTTTAAGTTATTGTTTGGGGTGTTTTTCCTTCCAGTAACAGTTGTATTTGGAAAACGTTTTAGCAAACATGTTTGCATAACCCAGAGACTTACACTGCTTCTGTTTCTTATAGATGGTAAACTGTTGTAGCTGCACCTGAATTAGTTGCAATTCATATATGATGATTCCATTAACTCATATCATCACAGAGAAAAATATTAAAATAACATGCTCTGCAACATAAATGGGATGAGAGAAGCATGTATGGGGACTAGGTGATGTGTAGCAAGCAGTCTCAGCTTGATCATTGAAGGGATGTATCATTTGTCTGTTCCTGGGGTTTATTACTCTGTTTTATTACTTTCATTACTATTGTTACTATATTTTAGGTACACACATTTCTTACCTCAACCCATGAGGGGTTTTTTTTTCAGTTCTCCTCCCCATCCTGCTGGGAAGGGAGAGGAGTGAGTGAGCAGCTGCATGGTAGTTACTGTCTGCCGTTAAAAGACAACACTGGTTCAGGTTTAGTGCTTTAAAGTGAAAGAAGGAATATTTTTATTACTTTTTTTTTTTTTTTAATTCTACTTGGTTGAGAAGTCTCAGTTTGTTTAATAAGTTCTTAACATGAAAACTTCTGACTTTTTTTATTATTACTTTTCTCAAGCAGAAGAGAAAGAAGAAGTTAGCAGTTGTTCAACAGTGTCTGTTCAGTATAAATCTGATGAAGAAGAAGCAGATGATGTACCTCATCTTACACCTTCTACTGAGAAGCCACCAGTGCCCAAAGACCCATTGCGTGACCCCCAGCTTTCTGATTTTGGTCTTTCACAATATGCTTTCTCCAGGCCTTTGAGTGCTATGGAAGAACAACCCCCAACAAAAGCATATCAAGCACATTCAAATAACAGGACTCCAGTAAAAATGCCAGCTCCTTGTATTTTGCCCAAAACACCTAAATGTAGGCTGAAAATGGAAGATTATGAATGTGCAACACCAAAACTTGAACACTTTGGCATTAGTGAACATACCATGTGTATGAATGAAGATTACACAATGTCACTTATTCACAAAACAGCTCAGGCAGTCACAAAGTGAGTAAATTACTTAAGTTCAGATTGATTCTCTATGCTATTTTCTGTAGTTTCTTGCTGTACTCATTTCTTGCTGCTGTTCCTCTTCTTTTCTTCAAGCACATCCGTTCCACATCTTTACCACAACTCTGTACATGTTTTTTCATGTAGCCTTCACAGTGCCAAATTTCTGGTGTCTTTCCCTGACTGCACCACGATAAGAATCTCCCATAGGCAATGTATTTACAAAGGGAAAATGTACAGTATATTTGTGATCTTTGCTATATTTGAGGGCATGTTGTCTGCAATAGATATTACATAGCAAATTTAAAGTTTTCAAAAGCTTTAGGAATGTAGATCTGCAAAAACCTTCTAAATCATTCAGTAAAATGCCTCATTGTAGGAACATTGTATAATCTCCCACATCCACTTTACAAACAGCTCTTTTTACTCCCATCTTCTGTTGAAAAGACATCCTCAGATTTTCACTGCTGTCATTAATATTAAAGAATGTGCAGCAGTCAGGTGCAGAATACTGTAGCAGTAGAAGTATTTTTCTATAATACTTAGGTCATATAAAAGTAGTTAAATCATGTTTTTATAGTTGGTATTAGCCAGTCAAAAGCGGACAGTACAGTATTTAGAAGAAACTCACTGTGGTGCAACTAAAGTTTTGGTAATTATTCAAAATAAGTTGTGGAAATAATCAAACTTTTTCCGTTGTGTTGGGGGTTTTGGGGGTAATCCTTGATATTTGCAGTGTAGTCACAGGTGTGAAGTTCTTCAAAACTGAAAACTTAAGTGGCTTTGTTCCCCAAAGATACAGTCTTCTGTAATGGTTAAATTTTGTGTGCAGTTGTTTTTAAATGGTAAGATTACTAAGGGGAAAAAGTGAAAAGATACATTTTCTTTTGAAATACTTTTGGGATCTCTTTTTTGAACAATTACGTAAATAGTATTATATAAACAGTATTTGAGTTATCCTAACAAGAAAACTGTTACTGAATTCTGAAAAATACAAATTTAAAATCATTCCCTCTCAAATAATATTTTGAGAATAGTTTCAGCTTATTGTAGTCTTCATACTTTTGATATCTAACTTTTTGTGGGTTTGTACTGCTCTTCTTACATTTAATGAGAACCCTTCAGCTTTAATTATGGCTGTAATGTATAAGTGGATACATCCACAAATGCAGATTCTATTTGTGTGGTCTCTAGTAAAACAATTAGACAGTCCACCAGTGATGCTTGTATATAATACCGAAAAAACCCACCAAGTCATGCTGCCTTCCATACCTCTGATGATGCTTGTATATAATACCAAAAAAACCCACCAAGTCATGCTGTCTTCCATACCTCTGATGATAACATTAAAATCCTACAGAGAATTAGTTACAGCATGATTGCTCTTTAACACATCATCAGTATTAATGACCAAAGCAGTAGGATACGCACTGATTGTAACCAAAGTGAGTGTGAATTCAGGATGTGGCATATGTGAGGTCATGAGGTTAAGTCATTAGAGTTAAAATGTTGCTTCTCAGCTTATTTGTTTTGTTTCTTTGCAACATTAAGTTACAGTTAGTTTGGGGTTTGACCAGAAAGGTTGAAACAGTTGAACAGCTTGTTATTGTCCAAAACTACTGATCTCACATTATGGGTAGACTCAGCATATTAAATGAGCAGAACACTAAGCCAGCTGAAAAAAAAAAAAAAGACAAACAACAAACTTAATAAAAGGAAGATTTATTTCCTGGGTAATGGGTAGAATCTTTTCCACAAGGATCAGATAAGAAAAAAACAATCTATTACAAATAAGGTATCCTTATAACTGCAATTTCCAGATTTAAAGACAAGTAATAGTTCTGACCATCTTGGAGACAGCCCTAACTTTCATGTTCCTTGCTAGGTCTTGTACCTAGCTGAAATCTGTCTAGGAACTATGCATTAAAAACTCATCTCAAAGTTCTTAATATATTTAGTAGTCTCCAACTTTGTTCTTCAAGTTTTCAGTTTTGAAGCAGGTGAAAAAAAAACAGTGTATCTTGATGCATGTACTAGAGAACTGAAACAGAAGTAGTTAGAAAAGAAAGGGGAGAGGGAAAGTGTCTGAATGAAGTCTTTATTATTATACTTGGTTTTTTGCATTGTAAAAACTAAAATTCATATGGTTTTGGGTGTCTATAACATTCGTAAAGCAAAATTGACTTGAAAAATTAGCAAGTTTTGTAACTCAAAATTTGAGATATGTCCATCTAAGTAAAATACACTGCCTCAAATGTATGGTTTTTTGGCATGGTGTTTTATTTTTTTTAAACTGAGGCTTGTTGTAGAGAAGCTCTAAATCTGGTTCTCGTAATTAAGATAACTTTTGAAGCATTTAAAATCATTTCCCTACAGACACACTTTCATATAGAGTTTAGGTAAACTTCCACTTTTTAATGTGTTTATCTCTTAACTACCTGTATCCTCCTTCCACTAAAGTAGCATGAGTACATATAAAGAATTTTTAAATCCCAATTTAGTGAAATACTATTAAATAGCTTTTCTCTGTGAAGTCATCTAGTGGTTAGCCTAAGTAATGTTGTTTAAACTTTAAATTTGATCTTAAAATCTTTTAATGTTCACAATAGCATTAGTAGATTAAAACCAAAAAATATTTAGAATCATAGAATGGTTTAGGTTGGAAGGGACCTCAAGGATCATCCAGCTCCAACCCCCTGCCATAGGCAGGGACACCTCCCACTAGAGCAGGCTGCTCAAGGCCTCATCCAGCCTGGCCTGAAACGCCTCCAGGGAGGCGTTTCCTCTTGTCATTTAGAATTTTGTAGGCAGCAGGTAATTCAAAATAAAATGAGCTGTACCTCTAACACCAGACCAACCTTCTGGGACAAAAAATCCTGATCCTGCTCTCACCTGGCCACATTTTTCTTTTATTTCTTTTTTTTTCTTTTTTTTTCTTTTTTTTTTTTTAATTCTTACCTTTATTTTTTTCTTTCCCTTCTCTCCTGCTTATTTGTTTCATTTGGAGAAGGTTTGGAGCCTTGTTTGGAAATCTGTATATATTTGGTAGTTTGGGGATGGACTGAACATTTGCATACAATAGAACTTCTACAGTAGAATCCTAGATGAAAAATCCATGAAAAAATCATCTTTGATGAAATGAATTTTTGACTTGTATGTTGAAGAAATACTAGAAAAGTCAACAAGTTGATAGTATTCCTTTAGTTGTGATTTCTTCATATTGAGAGCTAATTGAAGGGGTTGATTTTTCAGGTTAGTTAAAAATGTTGATCATGAAATGAAAGTACCAGAAATGACATCCAGAGGAATCATGGTTACTCCTAGGCCAAGACAAAAAATGACAACTGAGAATGGTAAGTTAAAAAGATGTAAAATAAATATACATGTGGTTTTTTTTCCCATAATGCATATGTAAATGCACTGTAAACACATAGTAAACTTTAAAACTGTTTCCTGTTAATACAGAGTCTGTCGCTGAGTACTAAAGTATAGAAGATTAAATGTTCTATGGCAATGTTTTTCACCTCGCTTGAGATTTTTGCTCATTCTACTCATATCAAACTAGAATTATCCAGAGGGATCCATGATTTTATACCTGCAACTTATCCTTACTTGAAATAAAATTTCTGTTTTGCCAACTTAGCCTTTTTGTTTCCCGTTAGATCTATTTAAAGATGGGAAAGAAACTGCTTTCAATGATGTTAATGAGACAGTAACTTTGATCTCAAAAGTAGTGCTAAAACATCTTTGAGAGGAAACCTAGTATTTTCTCTTGAAAATGTGAGAATGCCTTGGAGCCAACATTGTGATAACTGAATATTTGAGAAGCTACAACGCTGTTGTTTTAGTTGGGCTTCTTCAGTTCTTTTTAGTAATGGGATTAGATTTATTCCTTTTGTCTTATATTTGCTGCTTTTATGTACTTCTGTCACGTGGTTGGTTCTCCATACTAAAAATATCAGTTAAAACAATACAGGTGTTTCAGAGGATGCAAATTATGGAAAACTAATAGAAAACTAAACTGGATCACCACAACTAATAATATTTATACTTATGTGCATGTAACTATACACTTTTTATTTCTCCTCCCTTAATAGCAGCAGCTGACTGGATGACTTCTCCTATGGTCTTTGTGTTCTGTACTCCTGATGTGAAAATCTCTCCCAGAGCAAATAGTACAGTATCATCAAGGTCACCGGGGACAAATGAACTGCCGCCTCCTAGTCAGACAGAAACACCACGATGTCCAGATTTTGAAACAAGATGGCTAGTAAAAGAAGCTAAGGTAGTAAATAGCAATTACGAACATCTTCACACACTTTTTACCATAAGCAGTTTTTCACTCCAGTGTTACTTTTTCTTACATCATTGTAGAAAATCTCTCTAATGGTAATTTTGTAACAACATTTACTGAATAGTTTAGCTGAAGGCATTTAATACCTCTTTTGCAGCGAGTATTGCAGAGGGAAAAGATTCAGTCAGTGACAAAGAATGATGCAACAAACAAAAAACCCACAGAAGATAGAATTCCTTTTGCTGTGAGCTCTGACAACTATCTTAAACGTTTTGAAGACCCTTCCCCACCCAAAATAAAATCCTATGATGAACTACTCGATACTCCACCACCTCCAGAAATAACAAAGATACCAGATGATGTTCTACAGGTTAGCTAATAACTTTCTTTTCCTAAATAATTTTAATATCAAAATAGTAAAATTAAGAGGGCTTAGTTCTATCAGTCTTGTTTTCTTCAAAAAAGAGTTCTCTGCTACTTAGTGAAAACATAGAAACTGTGATCCTGTTTGGAGTTCTTGGGTAAGTCTTTTTTGTTACCTTTTAATTCCCTCTAGATTTTGTCCAAGTATAACTACAAATCAGACTCTTCTACAGACAAGGAAAATGGAGACCAAGGCAGGAAATACTACAAGATATGAAAGTGATTTCATCAATTACTGCAACAGAGAGAACAGGTATTAAGTTTTACAAATTTTGTTAAATAATTTAATTTGGAGAAGCTACAGAAATGTTTTAATGCATTTAGAAATTCATGTAGCTGCTTGCTTTTCAGGTACCCAAGTAACTCTTATTGCTGTGACTAAACTACTTTTTGCATGGTATCATCTGTCTACCTTTATTGTACAGAACGAATATTGTACTTCACTGTGTGTTTTATTTGTGCCAACTTCAAAAGAAAAAAAAATAAAGTAGTTTTTTTGGGGGGGCTTTATCTGTAAAGTACCCCTATCTATGAAAGTACCACTGAATGCTTTCTTAGTAAATTTAGGTAATTAAACTAAGAAAATGGAGAAAACTATAGAAGTGACACAACTAATTTCCCGGTTGTTTTGGCAAAACCAGTGTTCTTTGAAATGCAAAGCCACATTATGAACAATACATGAGATGAAGATTGTCTACAATAAATAGTTCTCTTTAGACAGTGGAATAACTGCTTTAAAAATAAGCAATCCATTTGAATTGAAAGAAGTTTTTGTGACATCTTGATCAAGTGCAGATATTCCAAATTCAATGTAATGTATATCTTGTTGATTATCTGTTGAAACTCGGGATCAGATAGACTATTTAGGTACAAAGTACAAGGAGCATGTATGGAGTCAAATAATGATCACTAACAGCCCAGAAAGAGACTGATAAAAGTAAGTATCTTAATATACTTGCAGTTGGAATCCATTTGAGTAATGAAATAGAGCTAAGCTATTACTGTGCCTGATCCCTTTTTTATTCTTTTCAAGAGTTTAAAAAAAAAAAAAGTTGATTGTGCATCTTTGCCTACTTCAAAATATACTGAGACAATAATTTCATTAACCCTTCTGGATATATTTGCAGAGAATATCCTGGATTTTTCAAGCCAAATATCTGAAATCATGCTGAATTGCATGTTGAGATTTTCCACATTCATGGATCTTGCCACTGAATCATAACAAGCTCAAAAGGCAAAAGTAGTTATTGGAGGGACAAAAGAGCTGTTTGGCAGTATTTTGGTATTTAGTAGTCATAGTAATTAGGATTTTTTTTTTCTGCTAGAGATTTTACTTTTGTCCACAAGAAATCCCAATTCCTTATCCTTATTTGGAGCCAATTTGCACTTTACAGTGTCAGCTATTCTTTATGGTGAGTCCAGGAACTACTCCTACCACCTGTACACAGTCTTCCTGTGGTAGCTAAAATTCTGTTATTTAGATGAGAGCTGGCATGCAACATGTGAGGAGAAGAGACTGTTCCAGGAAACTGGAAGAAGTGTAATACACAGCTCCACTTTAAGTCTTCAGGATATACAGACAGCTGGAGGTGCCCTGTCTGTCTCTCCAGGTGCTTAGACTTACTTGCTGTGGCTGAAACATAGTGAGCAACAGAGCTGGTTTCCTGATATTCCAGTCATTCTCAGGAATACATGTACCTCAAATTCACTGTTTAAGTTTATTTAGTATTATTTCTGGCCTGAGCACACAGTTGTTTTTCTGTGATAGCTTGTGTTTAGAAATATGTGTGTATTACTATGTGTGAGTATTTAGCTTTTAAATGCTAAATAAATCTGTCTTATATGTTTGGTGGCTGCTTGGAAAACTATAATCACTTGCTACTATGAAGTGACTGACTTGGTCTAACCCAGCTCCTTCAGGGACTAAAGGCCAGATCTGCTTCCACCAGCCTGACAGACTAAAACCACTTAGACTGGATCTTAACTATGGAAATTCATGTCTTAAAAAGGTACAAAATATTTGCTCCAGAACAAGAACCTTTCAGCCAGGCAGATTTACCAGCACTAAGCTGAAGGAGTTTTGTAGCCTGCATTCTCTCTTCATAGCTCCTCATGGCTGCTTTCTTGCCCTGAAGCAAGCCAGATATCCCAAAAGACTCCATTTAAAATGAAACAGAAGAAGCACTACTGCCATGAACCTTGCTGTATTTCCCCTTGGTTTCTGTTATGGGTTTATGAATGGGAAGTCTTAACCAGAGAGACAGAAGTCCTCCATAGGGCTAGACAGGAGCCAGGAAATGGTAAATTGTTATTCCATAGTGCTGCTCTCTCTCTATAAGCTGGCTGTAGGGTCAGCTCTTCCTCCTTTCTCCCTCCTCCTGGGAATACATAAGCTTCTGTTTTTGGTATGGGAGAGGATTTCAAGCCTATCTGTAGCATTGGGCAGCCTAGCTACATTTTTCTACACAGTTCTGGCCTGGTTGGGCTTAATGTAGGGAGGCATGGGGAGGAGAGAAGAGTATTTGAGGCCCGGGGTTTTGGCCTGGTTTGGAGGGACGTTGTGGAAAGCTTTGGTTATTGAGGTTCTGTGGTAGGCCCAAACTGGAGAACTGGGCCAGGGATAACGATGGATTTGTGCATTTCATATGTTTCTGTACTGGGTTTGAGGGTTTTGGAGTTTTTTTAATTTAAACTACCAGTTCTTTCTGGTCTGGTGTGGAGTATTTTTCATTAACTCCTTTGAGCAGGGTTGAAGAACATCTATCTGCTCCCTAAACCCAAGACATCTTCAATTAGTGAAATGCCCAAAATATGCTGTAAATGTCTTTTCCCTGAACTTGTGAAGTTTGCATTTCACAGTCCTTTTTCCCCATTGGGGAGCTATAGAGTTGTACCTAGCCCAGCTACTGTGGCTCACTGTGAGCTACTTGCATAGTTTTTCTTGCCTATTAAACATTTTCTGCTATAGTTTCTAGCTTTTCATTAACTAATATGAAAGAGATTCAGTTAATACTTTGAGATACAAATGGTCTTTTAGGTTTCAGTAAGCCCTAAGCAGTAGTTTGATTATTGTAGGTGAAAGAGGGAAAAGTGGGCAGAAGCAAAAAGTCTAATCAGTGTTGGAAACTTATGTGTGTCCAAAATAGCTGGAGAGGGAAAGGCTTAGGGAAGGCCTTATTACCATATACCAGTACAAAGAGTCACACGGAAAAGACAAAGTATAATGGGTACAAGCTACACTGAGAGATTCCAGTTGGACTCCAGAAGAAAATTTTTCACCATGAGAAGGGTTTGACATTGGAATCAAGGAAGTAGAGGATTCCCCTACATTGGACAGTTTTAAGACACAGCTTGCCAGAGTTCTGGGCCTTCTCATTTGAACTGTTACTAATTACCCAGAAAGGCTGGAGCAGATGATCCTTGGAGTCCCTTCAAACTTGGTATTCTATGATTCCAAGAAGTAGTGTCTTGTGATGAAGGGACAGTCCTCACCTTTAAATAGGCAAAATTGACTCAGAGTACAGTTGCGTGTTGTGCCTAATTTAGTTTAACTGGGGGCTGCTTTCAGAAGAAGCTGTTTCACCAGCTCTCCTGCAGACAATCTCAGAGCTTTGCGGTTCTATGATTAATTCCTTCCATTTGCCAGGTGACCAAAAAGCTAATTAATTTAATTTTCTCTTGCAGTTTTTTCTCCCTAGCAGTAATCTCAAACTCAACTGTTGCCTGTGTGAGCATTAGATCAGATGTAAGGATCACATCACCTAGAAAATAGCCTGCAGTCAGAAAAGACTGAACTCAGCACAAAAAGGTATTTCAGTACTTAAAGACATTTGAGAAGCAACCAAAAAAGCATAGCATTTAGTTTTCCTTCATTTCATGTGGTGGCATGGGGTTTTGTTTGGGTTGTGGTTTTTCAATTTATTGAATGAGTCAGCTAACAACTTCTCTCCGTAATCCCATTTGTTGTCAAAGAATCACCCCGGTTGTTCTGCCCAGGAAGCCTCTTAAGGTGGTCAGTGTCTTCCTCTGTGTTCTTCTCTTTGTATTTACCCTCAGGCAAAATATTTCTAATACAGATCTTATGGTGAAGTGAAACTTCCCAGCTGGCTGTCCAATGGACAGATGACAAGCATCACATTTAGTGCCTCACAGTGTGCTTTTACTGATGTTTTTATAAATCAGTAGAGCAATAAATGGAGTTCAGGCTTCCTTGGTTATTTAAAGCATCATGGATGCTTCTTTTTTCTGTAAGTGTTCTGCAGGATGTGATACTTGTTTTGCTTCTTGTTGTCATTACTGTTCCATGACAGTTGCATGTCTTCTATCAATAGCTGTAGTTGATGTTGGAGTTTCCTTCTGTTTTGGGAGTACCTTGTTTGCCCAAGGGACAGCAAGACAGATAGATTGTGGCATTTATAAGGAGTGGTGACAACATGCAGTGGCCACACTTTGGAATCGCATGTACATTAGTCCACAGGAATGCAACCTACTAGGAAGACATTAAGTCAGTGCTGCCTCTGTTATCTATCAATTTAAATGTGAACCTTCATGCTATTTTTACAGTAATATCCACTCCTGCAAATTTCTTTGATCTTGTCTAATTCAAGTTAAAGAGGTTTTTTTTTTAAATTGTAAATGATCTATAGAAGAAGACTCTGCTACACAAATGTTTCTCCTGGGGAGGGATAAAGGAAAGGCCAATTTGCAGAATACCCAACAGAAAGGTGTTCAAACACTTTAATAATTTTTGGTATAATGTATTCTTGGCTTCAAACCCTCTTGTTATGCTCCCTAATGATTGCTTATGCAACTCTTGTAAGCCAATTTAAGGCCTCGCTCCATGTTCCCACCTTTCCTCATCCCAGCTGCAGGTCCCACACCTTCAGTTGCGTCACTGCAGTAGCAGCTGCAGGGGAAGCCCTTCCTTGCCCAACCACCAGGAACTAATTGTTGTTTTCCAAGATTAAACTGTTAATGAGCTGTATGTGCTGACCCACATCACTGCTTACCAACAAAGGCCCTGACAAGTGTTGAGACAAGGGAAAGGGTAGGGAGAGTGCAAACCAAGACATCCTCTTATCTCTGGCAGATGAAGTTGATCTGTGAATTGTATCCTGTCAATTGCTTTGGTACAGTTCTCAGAGGCTGTTCTGTGAGCGCTTCTATGGCAGTTGAAGCAATTCCTCTTCAACCCTCAGGACACATCAGTCCTGCTCCCAAATCTGCCCTTCTTTCTCCCTGGGACAACTGCTTAAGTGGTTGTGCATGAAGTAGACTGGAAGGAACATAGCTACTGTGGTAAGCCTCACCACTGGGAGAGGGCCTTATACATGCAGAGTGCCGTGATTTGTTCCTACCCATGCTGGCTGTTGTGATGTGCTAGTGGGGCTATATTTCAAACCTTTAGGTTTTCTTTCCTTTCAAGAGTTCCTATAAGAACTGCTCTCCAGTGCAATTCTTAACCAAAGGCAACAAGAGTATGGCATGCTTGCTAGCAGGCCTCAGGCTAGGCAAGGATTGTGGTACAGTACACAGCCCCAGCTGAGCAGACAAGTATCATGCTACTTGTGAGATACCTCAGGTATCTCACCTACTGGCAGTGGTGTGGGATGCTTGTGTGCCTGGTTATTCAAATGCCCTACCTAGAACCACTGCTGGGGCTCTCGTGCCTTGTTCTCTGAAGCCTGGGTATGTACTCTATGGCTTTCAGCTAGAACACCTCAGCAGAAACCTAGAAACAAAAGGGTCAGTTGTGCTTGCAAATCTCACAAACACGCACCAAGGACATAAGAAAACTGGATTGAAGACAGCATAGGTAACAGGGTTGTCTGAGCCAGCTGCAGTATGGGGGCCTGTTAAAGACTCCCAAGTCTCTCAAGTCTGAAGACCCTAACTCATGTTTGCCTGAAGCACAAAGTAGGAAATTCATCCCTCACTAGGAGCAGCTCAACCAGAAGTGCCCTTGAAGATGTCACTTGCAGCGTTCACTGTATTTTCTTGCTAGGTGTTGAAGAGGTCAAGTGAGCTTTTTGGCAAGGATGTCTACTTATGCATATCAGTTCTGTGAGATTGGAAATACCCCAGGAAGGGTCTCAAACACCTCACCCCCTCTGAACCCAGCCCTTAGACACTTCATCTCCAGTGCCGTGTCCCAGTGCACTAGCCAGGCACCTCCTTCTCATCACAGGTCACGGCTGGGCACAGTGCCTGCTATGCACAGCACAACAGGGGTGTTTTACTATTCATGTTCCTCAGGGTCCTGTTGTCAGAGGAGGTGATGCTGGTTTTGAACCTAGCTGATCTGCTGTCATGTCTAGACATGGGGTTGAGAGCAGAGGAGAGGTAATTGTATTGCTTTGGGTTTGGCAGGCTGCATCTTAGCTGTTCTCTGAACATGACCGTGGCTGTTGTCATTCATCTGCTCTGACACAAGAGTGTTTCTGAGACCTAAAATTTCCATGCTTTCCATAGCAAGAGAACTTGCTGATAGCACTTAATGTTTTCCTGCTATCTCAGGGCTGTTTCTAGTTTTGACTAGAGCTGTAAAGCAAAGCTTAAGCCTCTACAACTGCTCAAGTCAGACAGCAAATATGGTGCCAGAGCAAGGGTTGTCTGATGTGGTCCAGGTTATTGCCAAAGCAAAGTTGTCCTCGCTTCTTAATCAGGGAGCTAATCAACCCAGATATCAGCAGGCAGCCTCTCCTAAAAGCACTGCAGGATAACTGTGCTAAAGGTCAAGCTGCCACTGCATGGCAGGAGACGGTTACTCGGTTGCTCTTCTGAGCGTACATCACATTCATGAACCTGTAGTGGAGGCGTGGTGAAAGCAGCACGGGTTGTGAAAAGGGAGCCCTTAGTTTAAGGCCTGAACATGCCAAAGAGGAATCTTTTATTCCTCTCATGATAAACAAAAGCCTGGCTAGCACTTAACAGCAGGAACAATACTTAGGTATTTGCAATGAACCATACCTGGACAGGCAGGAAAGGCACACTAGAAGGAACACAGAAACCTGAAGGTCTATCTAGGAGCAGAGCAGCTTGCCGTAACTGCTAGTGAGGAGAAATTAGGTGATAGTGCCTTGGTTCCATAGCACAGTCCATGTGACCATGCTGCCTCTCACAGGGAAGGTGTGGGATTCTTCTCCAGGCCTTGCCAGTGAGCCCAGCTCATAATGGCAGCTGCCAGAGCCAGGGATCACAGGAGGTGGAGACCTGCACGAATGGCCCAGTGTTGGTCAGTGGTTGAAGGCAGGTAAAAGCTGAGCCCCTCTGAGGAAGTGCAGGGACAAGGTGAGGCCTGGAGAGAAACCTGCCAGGGTGGGTGTAGGTGTGGTGTCCTTGGAGGGGCCTGGGCAGGAGGCAAGAGCTGCCTGCTGTCTGGGGTGCTGTGTGAGTGGGTTACCTCTGAGAAATTATGTCAGGAAACCACTTTCAAAAACTGTCATCCTAGGTTTTTACCTTATGCAGCTGGGAGATAAAGAGCTTTGGCTGGGTGGGTTGCTGATGAAAAAGTGCAGACATGAAAGAGTTGTGCCTCTTAAGGTTTTCAGCATTCAAAAATAAGAGGAAAAAAAATCCATCTGCCTCGATGAAGGATAAAAAAAGAATTAAATCACTGCAAACAAGGCAAGTCCTGTGGATCTGGATCTAGTGTTGTCTACACCACATTACTTTCTGAGCATGGAGGATTGCTCACTGTTGAGGTTTGAGATCACTATTTCGTTTCCCTGAACCATTGTTCTGTACATACTCTGCTCTTTTTAAGGACTTACATCCTTCCTCAGCTTTAACAATGGCTTCAGAAGAGACATACAACCTTGTTACTATGAGTAACAGTTCCAGCAGTACGGCCAAGCCCCCTTCGCAGAGCAACTGAGTCACAGACAAGGTCACTTGCTGCTCTTGCCTTATATATTGACTACATAAGAATTATCCTTAAAGATAATTAAAGCAAAAAGCAGGACACAAAAATGAGGAAATGCCCATATTCATGTGTAACCTTAATGGCAGGTCTGTCCTTGCCTTCAGTGAGAGGCTGTGCAATTCCATAATTACATGCTGGTTACTGCACAACTCACCTCAATTACTAGGCTGCATGGATGATCCACAGCCCACTTAACAGTGGTCTTACAGAATGCTTTAGGTGGAATCAACATTTAAAGGTTGTTTAATCTAACCTCTCTGCAGTAAGCAGACATCTTGAACTAGCTAAGACTCCTCAGGGCCCCACGCAACCTGATCTTGAACATTTCCAGGAACTGGACTTATACCACCTCTCTAGGTGGTAGAAGGTGGCTAGCTACAGCATTTCACCACTTTTTTGTCCACTCAGGTCTGCAAGGTGACACTGCTGATCTAGAGGTCGTGATCAAACACATAGGTGGCGGCCCTAAGTCTGAACAGACCTACTCCTCATGACATTGAAATCACCAAGCTGTTAGGACACATGGCTCCTCACAGCAGCAGTATCTTGGAAAGCCTCCCCTTCACTCTGGCTAAACATCCCACCCATCCCACTTATGGCCACACTAGATCAGCTTCATTGCCACTTTCAAGTTCAGTCCTTTTTAAAGCAGCATTTATATTGTATTTTCTTCAGCACTCTTGAAAGAGGGTGAGACACTTTTCAGCCTCCTGTCCTGGGGGGAAAAAGTGACTCATATGCATTTAATTCTGCAAATGAGAAACATTCATGAAGGCTAAAATAGCAGCTCCCTAACAGAGAAGCCAGATGGGGGATGGACAGAAAAGGGTGAACTACAGACAGAACTCAGCCCAAGATCCCTCAGGCTGTACTGCATACCTTGGGCCTCGTCAAAGAAAAAAGAACATAAATCACAGCTCGTGAGAGAAAACGTGCCTTGTCCTCAGCAGACAGAACACTTACTTCAGGCTTAGCCTCTGATCTAAGGCCTCTCGCCTTTCTCTCAGCACACAGGGACACAATGTGCATAAAACAAGTACCTGGCTCACTCCAGACCAGCTGGATGCTCTTGGCCAGCTGGCAGAGGCTCATAGCCCAGGGACAGCTGGAGCCTGCTCAGACAAGAGACATCTGCCTGTCTCAAGATCTCCCCCTGCAGTGACAGAAAGAACTGGCAAGCACTGAGATAAGTCACAGACTCCATCCTGCCCGATGGGATTTGTTGGGAGATGAGGCACCCCCTTCATTCTCCTGTTTCATAAGGTACCAGGCAACATCACACAGACCAGCCATCCAGCTGCCCCATGGACAAGTGAGAACGCTTAATTGCCCATTCCTCTTAGATTCTCGATGCTGGCTGCTAGGTACCCATCACACTCTCAATCTTCAATCACTAACTTTTAACATGAAACATCCATGAACACCTTGATACCTCACAGCTAGCTTTGTCCCAAAACCCCAGGGCTATAGTAAATTGAGAAGCTGGTACTCCATAGAAGCCACAAGCTTAGTGAAAAGCCATCTTATGCAGGGCTACGCAGTGAGATTTGCCAAGCACAGAATGGTCAAAGTAGGGTCCAAATTTGTATGCATCCATTAGATGAACTAATGGAAACAGACTACAGGACTCACCTTCCTTAGAGTCCTGGAAGTCAAAACTGGATGTTGTCCTCTTTATCACCTACCTCTCAATAAGCCCAGATGAAAGCTTTGGTCCTCCTTCAATTTCTGCTTCTGCTTAAAAGCTAACTTCTGAATTTCTCTGCATAAATCCACTTTAAGGAAACAAACAAAAAAAAATCCCACCAAACCAAACAAAACCAAAGAGCACCACACTATCAAAAGATTAACATCAATCTTTATTCCAAACAAGACAGAACTACAGACACCTGTAATCCTCATGGTCGTGTTTTATGGAAATTTTGAAACACCGGACACCAACTTACTGTTCAAACTATAGCAATCAGGGATAGGATGATGGCACTGCTAAAGATAAGTGTTTCTTCTAAACAAACTAAAGGTTTTAAAGTTAAGGTTCATTTCTGATGCTTAAGCTTTGTCTCCAGGTGTTCCTGCTTAGCAACAAAAGCAAAAAAAATAAGCCTGCTTTAGAACAGCAAGTAGGAATAAACAGAAGATGCAATCATACAAAGAAGCAACACTTTAGTACGGTCTCATGCGGCTCGATGGGGGCGGTGCACGGTTTGGGGGAGTAATTGCTATATCCAGGTAGTCTCCTATCTGGAATTTCTGAGACTGCAACGTCATGGAATCATCTGTGCCCTTCCTGCCTGACATGGTGCTGCCAATCTCCTTCACCCTGCACGTAAGAGAGAAAAAGCCATTTAGTTGTCAGAGATCAACCTCTCTAGAAGTTTGAAACAGGAACTGTAATCAGTTCATGACAATCTTCCCATGCCATCTTCTGTACTGTACATATATTTAGCTATATATACACTGGATGCTGGGGTTTTCTCTCTCCAGTACCAGATGCACATAGAAAACCTACACCAAGTCTTGTTTCTGATGTGGTAGTGAGGTGGGAGAACCTTCTACCATATTAAGTTATGTACTAGAGAGAATCCCCTGCCCCCTTCCATACAGATTCAGAACAAGAACCTGCAGGTGAGAGGACGTATCCACTGGCTGCTGACAAAGGTTAGCTCATACTGTTTTGGAAGACAGATACTCACAACAAGATCACTGCTAAAATTCGAATGCATACCACAGCTTGTTTCAGCACAAAGAAAGCTTTATCTTGAGCTGCAGGTCCATCTTCTGTCTGGTTGCCAATATAGCAACCAAAGCTTTCAAGCATACAGGAACACGTGAACAATGATAGTCACTAAGCAAAATTCACAGTTTGCAAATGGTCTGTTATCACATGGGTTCTGAACTTTGAAAGTGGCATTAATGAAAAATAATTTACTGTTCCAGTGCCTGACACCTTCTATTAACCTGGAGAAGAAATGCCGTTTACCTATATCCAGGCCTCTTGAGATCTGTAAAAACAATTGCAAAATTGAAGTGTGTGCCCTTCTTCCGTGCTTCTGGGTAAACTTCTTTCACTAAGCTGGTCAGCTCTTTCAGGGTTGCATCCATCCTACGTTAAACAAACAAACCGAAGTGGTTCACATTCTGAAACACATCAGCAATAGAAAAACCTTCCCCCTTCAGCTGTAATCCATACAGTGCAACAACTGCTACATATTTCCTTGCCTTTGCATACTTCCTGATGATACCTGAAGGTTGAGTTAGATCTTAGATTTCAGCTAAATAGCAAGCCATTGATTTCACAGCGACACAATTCCAAACAATACAACTTGATATAATGATCAAGTGATGAGAATCTGCCCCAGTTTTTAATACCTGGGAGAATTCACCACTTACTGTACTCTGGAGGCAACATGGCCTACTGAAAATGTAGGCCCACTAACTAACTTCCAAGTTATCTGATATTAAGACAAATCTCTTCACCTTCACCTAAGTTTCAATATCTGCTTTTCTAGTTCTCTCAGAAAAGTTCCTGTTTAAACAGTGAGGGCCAGCCTCTCTTTCAAATGAGTGCATGCATTTATAGAATGTGTCACAATTTCCTTCTCTTGACATCTGCATTACAATAGTTATTAAAGGAAATGTAAAAAAACAAAAAACAGAAGAACACATTAATAGTGTTTTCCATTTCCATCAAGATTTCTATTTCTTCCTAGCAGGCAGCACTCCTCTTTTTCCCAATCTTCAACCAGGCCCAGGCTAAAGCCCACTTCTATAATTTCCAGAACAAAAGGACTCAATCATCACAACTAAAGCAGCTCTAATTATACAGACTGTACAGTCACTCCAAGCTTCAATCAACCAAAGAACAGTGTGTTGACAGACAATGCCCACTCTGACTTTGCAGATGGCAAACAGCTCTGACACCATCAATAGCCTGGAATGAGTCCATAAATCCCATTAAGAAGTAAATTAGAACTGCATGCTTTGCTAACCACAAAACCAGACTTATTCCACCATACAATGTAAATGTTACAGCCCTAGCAAACACTTTGAAAAGTCTTAAAAACTAGCATAACTCACTTTCAAAAGCATTCTTCAAAACACCATAAACAAAACCTGACAGCTTTTGCAACACAGACCAAAGCAGTTCTCTAAAAACTGTAAAATGTGTAGAACTGTGAAAACTGTAAAATGCAGCTGTTACAGTACTGCTACCTGCCTATACAAAAATAAACACTTTGCTTTCAAGAAGCTCTGATTTAAATCAACACACCATTCACATAACATTTCAAGCCTTCCGGGACATCCACCTAAAAAACGAGGCCGTTGAAACAAAAGGTAATCATTAAATAGTCTCAGCATTGAATAAACTCGTTGTGATAACCACATGCCACAACATCAGCCTCTGATTGCATGCATCAGTAATCGGGCAATTCAACTGCACTAAGTTTCAGTCTGCGACAATCAACTCTTAACTAAAGCTGCACTTCCACAGGCGCCATGTCTAAGTTGCCATGGCTATAGGCAGAAGCGTTCCCAAGGGCAGCTATATCCCCACAGAGCTGTCACCAAGGCTTAGCTCTCAACGGCACTCATGAGAGCTTCCCCATGTTTCCTGCTCTAGACAAGGCTCACGGAGCTCGCTCTTGCAGCCGAGTATCAGCCAGAGGAGCCAGGAAAACTTTTTGCTACCGCCCGTTGCTCCCGTCTGCAGGGTCCCCGTTCGCCGCCGTCCCCGATGGCTAGGCGGAGAGGCCCAGGCCGCCGCACACTCACCAGGTGTAGATCTGCAGCTCACTGGAGGGCACGTTTCCACGGGAGAACTCGTCCATGCGGTGGTGCCGCCCATTGTTGGTGGTGAAGACGCGAAGCAGCAGCGGGCACGTCTGCGGGAGGGTGCGAGGATGAGCGGCCACTAACCATCCCCAACCCCCTCACTTCTCCCCTCCCAGCCAAATGCATCATGGTGTCACCGTACTCGTTGCCGTTGCCGTTGCCGTTGCCGTTCCCTTTCCCTTTCCCTTCCCCCTCCCCTCCCCGCCACGGTACCCGCCCCGCCCCGCCCGGGAACGGCATAAGAAGCCGCGCAGCAACCATTCCAGCACCTTCTCCCTGTCGATCGGCTTCTCGGGCTCCTTCTTAATCTCCTCCTGCGTGACCCGCGACTCCACCGCCATCTTGCCCCAGCGCACAAACAACCGCACGCAGCGGACGCCTCAGGTCTCGCGAGAGGGCGGTAACGGCGGCGCTGGGCGGGGCTGCGCATGCGCCGGGGCGGTGGGGCGCGCAGGCGCGAGGGCGGTGGGGCGGCTTGCGGGCGGTGGTCGCTGTGGTGGCTGTGGAGCTGGAGTGGCGGAGCGCGGGAGCGCGGCCGGGCGAGTGGCCGCAGGGCCGAGTGCTGATTTGCAGGAGGAAAGGTGACAGGGCTAGGGCTTGCAGCTGCGCGTCCACCTTGTCCCTTTCGAAGTCTAGGAGGAGTGGTGTCTCCCGGGATCCCGGCAGCTTGGCCCTGCAACATACCCTCGGACCGCCGCTGAGTGGCAACCTGTTGCTCTTGTGTGGCCGGGCAGTGCAGGCACTAGCTGCCCGAGGCTGGTTCGAGGGCCCTCAGCTAGCCGAGGCTCTGTTACAGGCAGCAGATTATTGCTTGAGAGCCGTTTACGTGATTACACGGGGAACCTGCAACCCTCTGGGATAGAATCGCTGGTCTGAGCAGTGCATTGCGTTGTCCAGACTCCCGACTCGGCGGTGTGCTGCTGTGGGCTTCTCTTCTTGCTCTGATCATTGCCTGTTTCTTACAATGCTTGAAAAAGCTTTTAATAAGCTGCTGGTGCAGCTGCCTCTTGGAAAAGAATCCCTTCTCTCTGTATGGAGACAGACTTAAACAAGTGTCTAATATAACCAAATAATACAACCACTGTAACTGGCAGTTGATTAAAATAAATTAGGAAGGGGCAAATCGTACTTAAAATTTAGCTTCTCTTAATACGACGTTCAGCAAAGGTCGAATGTGCATACTTTTCATTCATGGTCTTGTTTTTCCAATAATAGAATCTTCTTACTTGGTTCAATTTGAGTCTGCAGTTGTTTCTTACAAAGTAAGTAGCAGAGAGATCTGCACTTCTGATAACTTTTTTACTGTTGAGAGTTGTTCATTGGTTATCCTGGAATGGGAGGGAGGAGTTGTAAGTGTGTTTTCACAGAATTTACACTTAAGAAAAAAAGTAAGTTCTGTGGAAGTATTTCTCACTTCAAGAACATTTTTTTCTGTAAAATGCTGCAGAAATATGTGTGCTTGCAGTGCAGAATAAATGTCAGACACTTACTGGAATTGCTGAGGCTGCAGGGGAGCTCTGGAGGAGACTGCCTAATCCAAACCTCTGCTATAAGCAGGTTCACAAGAACTGGTTGCTCAGGGCCAGGTCTGGATAGCTTTTGAGTATGCCCAAGGATGAGGAGACCTCTTTGGGCAATCTGCTCCAATGTTCAGTCACCCTCACAGCGAGGGGAAAGGAGGGAAAAAAAAAGTTGGTTTATTTTTCTTCTTATGTTTCTTTTTATAGTTAAATTACATTTCTGATATTTCAGTATGTGCCCATTGCTTTTGGACCTGTCATTGGGCACAGATGACTCTCTCGTCTTTACTCACTCCTGTCAGATATTTCTGCACAGTGATGCAGATATTTATACACAATGAGGCCCAGTTCTCTTGGCCCATTCCTGTATGACACATGCTCTCTTCCTTTAACCATCCCATTAAGCTATATTTGGTGCTATATGATAGTGTTCCTATACCACTTGTATAACGTTCTGCTGATGCTTGTAGCAGAGTAGAGCACAGAGCTATGTACCACTGAAGCTGTCAGGGTCTCCATCCTGTGATGTACTTCTCTGAATAAGGAAATTCAGGATGAATTTACATCTGTGCAGAGCTATTTTCCCAAGTAGTAAGTCTAGTGTCAGACATAAATACAACAAATGCTGAGCCACGAAAAAAAAAACACTTGTTAAGATGTGAAGGGCTGAAGAACCTGTGCTCTGATGTTGCTGTTTGATTTCACATTTCAAAACTAGATGCATGCTTTCACTGCATTATTTATTAAAAAATGTGTAGAGGAGGAAAAAATACATACTCACCTATGAGGTTTCTGTGTGCATCATAGAAGAAGGAAAAAAAAAAAGGGTTGTGAGTTCATGCTATAAATCAAAGGGAAAAAAAGCTCTTGCAGTTCACCTCTAATATAACCATCAGCATCTGGCTTAAAATCATGGAATCAACCAGGTTGGAAGAGACCTCCAAGATCATCCAGTCCAACCTAGCACCCAGCCCTATCCAGTCAACTAGACCATGGCACTAAGTGCCTCATCCAGTCTCTTCTTGAACACCTCCAGGGATGGTGACTCCACCACCTCCCTGAGCAGCCCATTTGAATGGGCAAATCACTCTCTCTGTCAAGAACTTCCTCCTAACATCCATCCTATACTTCCCCCGGCACAACTTGAGACTGTAGCCCCTTGTTCTGTTGCTGGTTGTCTGGGAGAAGAGACCAACCTTCACCTGGCTACAACCTCCCTTCAAGTAGTTGTAGACAGCAATGAGGTCTGCCCTGAGCCTCCTCCAGGCTAAACAACCCCAGCTCCCTCAGCCTCTCTTCATAGGGTTAATTGATTGCACATCTGATACAAGACAAGAGAAGCAACAACCTGTTGGAGTTTACCTTCAGCTTTTATTAACTTCATTTTGTGGTAGCCTGAATACTATTGTCCAGTTTTTCATCTACATTAAGTTATAGCATATCATCATATTATTATCAAAGAGGATGACTCAGCCTTGTCACAATTTGCAGGATTTGATTTCCCAGGCAACAATGGTTTATTACATTGCTAAAATTAATCATGTCTGCCCAGATAATACATGCTTTGGGCCCAGTATGTGAGCTGCCATTTCCAAAATAAAGGAATTTATGTCTAGAATCAGGTAACATAAAGGAACAGCTTTAATAGATAAAGCTGTTATGAATGTAAGTAGAGGCTTCTGCTGGAATTTTGGAGTGCTTTATTTACGTGAAGAATTACCTGGTATGCTTAGGCTTTAAGGAAATTCAAGCACGACAGATTATTATTCACAAACTATTAGCAATCACTGTTTTCAGTCTAAAATCTTAGATTCATCTGTATTTGGAAGACAAAGATGAGAATTATTTGGAAATTAAGATGCGGTTCAATGATCTGTAACCTGTACTGTGGGAAGCAGGGTTTATTGGAGACTCTGCTGTCTGGTTAAACAAGGCATAACATAGTGAACTGGATTCCCACTGATGTAGGCTGAAGTTCCAGTGTACCTGAACTGTCTAGCAGCTCACTCTTGCCAAAGGATCTAGATTTAGTGCCTTGCTGCCTGTCCTGACTCTCAGCTGTGTGAAGGTTTTTCCCTCCCTTCTGCCAGATGTGGCCCTCACTACATGCTTCCAATAATAAGTTAATTTCCCTAATTTAAGATAAAACTACCCATTGCGGGGGATGAGTTTCTGTCAGTTTGTTGCATTTGACACTTTCTAAACTGATTCCATGTTTGTTAGATTCAGTGCAAGAGGAGTGTGGAAGAGTGTGCCCAGGAGTAGCTGGGAGACAGAATGAGATAGAGGAAATGGAATAGGGTCTCTCCCTGCAGTAGTAGTGGAAGATAGTTGATTGATTCACCCTTACTTCACATTTTGTTAGATTTCGTGAAGGCAAGGGGTCCCTTCTGCTTGTCAAGGAGGTGGTGTTCTGCACAAGCTCTGTATGTATGTGCAAATGTCAATCTATGCTACAGAGAAAATGACAACTCCTCACTGAGGCAGCCAAGCAGAATAAAACCGCATGTAGAAGCCTTTATCGTTGTAAAGGAGGTACCCAAAATATGAATCAAACATTTTCGGAGAGAAATGCCTATAGAGAACGGAGACAAGTGGTCTCAGAAGTGTGAATTGCCTCTTCAAGGATTGTTAACACACATTCCCACTTAAGTGGTTACTTAGATAGCAAACTTGTAATTGTTTATTGGAGCATCTAGGGAAAGTATGAATGAGATGGTGTGGAGGTACCCTAGACAAAGCTGCCACAGCCTTTTAGGGAAGAGTATTGTGGGTTAAGTAGCCTGTTGGGCTATGAAACAAGTACCATAAGTACTCTGCGATTGAAAGGTAAGGACAAAAGGAGACGTTGTTACTGGGTGATTTCAAACTTTCTAGGCAGAGCGGCAGTACAGTGTCTCCTTGAGAGTGCACAGAAAAGAATGTCCACAACTAGGCCTGGGATATCTTCCAATGAGGTAAACCTCAACATAAATTAGAAATATTGTAACAGATGACCAGAACAAGGAACTCTGAACATTTCAGACCCATGAGTATGCCGAATCTCAGGTCAAAGATGCTAAGCACCCTCTGCAGAATGTTGTGTTCAGGTTCCCAAGTCTCCTGGGATTTCTAGCTGTTGGCTGTGTTTGTGAGTTCTTCCTAAGCAGAGCTGTATACTACTCCTTAATTTTTCATGGTTGAATGTATCCAGTAAGGCTTGTTTGACAGTATTTGGTTGTCTTCTTGACTGTGGAAGGTCCAGATACTCTTCTGGCAACAGCACAAAACTTCTTTCAGATGTCTTTACAATCAACTTAGTGAGCAAAGTCTTTTATGGAGCTTCTACTGCAAACTGGTTTTACCTGGTGGTAGAAGAGCACAAATATGATTGCTGGTATCTCCTACATTTTATGTCATAGTGACATTACAGATATGTTTTAGGTTCAGAATCCTGTGTGCAGTAGATTTCATTACAGTGTTTTGTCTCCCTGTGTTTTGTACTGCTGTTTGTGTGGATTCCAAGAAGGCAGTAGTGCTGCTAGAAAAACACCCTGGTTTTATTTAAGCTTCAGTTCTCATTCACTGTCCTATTTTGAATAGAGATTGTTTGGGCCCACAAAATGCACTGTAACTGTTAGGCTTCTGTTGTGGTGTTCAGCTGGCAGGAGTGGACTGTTTGTTTGCCTTGTAGAAAAGTGCTGCCACCGCATGTATGAAGCACATAGGAGACTGAGGCAGTGCCTTATTTCAGGAGCACCAAGTCTTGGCTTCCTGGGAGGAATCTACACCTGTGTATAGATTACATATATTTCCTTCTCCTTTCTTTGTAAAGTCATCAGAAGTACCACAACTCTTTGAAGATGATTTATTATTATGTAGTATTGAAAAAATACTTGTTAGTGTGATAGTAGGACCAATCGATCTGCACAGCCTTGCGGACTGTCTGCTCCGGGGACTCGGACATTGTGCGCCAGGCAGAGCTGTTTGTGTGCCTGGTGAAAAAGTTGCTCACGCCTGCCACACTTGTGTTAAGACCTTGTGTAAAGTTGTTTGTGATGTTGCCCAGTGTTAGAACTCTGCATTCAGACAGAAGTATTCTGCATCAGGTGTTTCCTGTAAGACAATCCTCAGGATAGAATCACAGAACCTTAGAATGGTCTAGGTGGGAAGGGACCTCCGAAGGTCATCTAGTCCAACCTGCCCTTGCAGTCAGCAGGGGCATCCTCAACTAGATCAGGTTGCCCAGAGCCCTGTCAATCCTAACTTTGAGTATCTCTAGAGATGGGGCTCTGACTACCTCCCTGGGCAACCTGTTCCAGTGTCCCACCACCCTCATAATTAAAGAACCTGTTCCTAATAGCCAATATCAGTCTGCTCTTAGAATAGAATCAACCAGGTTGGAAGAGGCCTCCAAGATCATGCAGTCCAACCTCTTCTCTAGTTTGAAGCCATTGCCCCTTGTCCTATCACCACAGGCTTTTGTAAACAGTCTCTCTCCATCCTTCTTGTAGGCCCCCTTCAGGTACTGGAAGGCTGCTATTAGGTCTCCCCCAGAGCCTCCTCTTTTCCAGGCTGAACAACCCCAGCTCCCTCAGCCTGTCTTTGTAGCAGAGGTGCCTCAACTTCCTCATCAATTTTGTGGCCGTTCTCTGGACCTGCTCCATCAGGTTCATCAGGTCCTTCCTATATTCAGGGCTCCAGACTTGGACACAATACTCCGGGTGAGGTCTCACCAGAATAAAATGGTAGAATCATCTCTCTGGATCTGCTGGCAACGCATCTTTAGATGCAGCCTAGGATGTGATTGGCCTTCTGGGCTGCAAGCGCACACTGTCTGCTCGTGTCCAGCTTCTCGTCCATTAGCAGCAGTTTCAGGCACAAATGTTTCCAAGAATAATGTGATGAGTGTTACCACTTACATCCCTGCCTTTTGTCCTTTTTTTTTGTTCATTTTAAATGTGTACAGTGCTTGGCCTGAAAAGATGCAGCACCCGCATGGTGTTAAGAAAGAAGCTCAGTGTGGTAGAGATGCTTACTCCTGTGTCAGAAGTGTTCTCATAAAGCAAATACATTTTTTTTTTTAAGTTGTGATTTATTCATAGTCACCAGAGACAAATTTATATTGGGCAGCTAAATTGAACCTGATGCACCTGGACATGCAAGGGATTGTTAAAGGATGTTCACAGTGCTCCAGTGCTTGATGACAGACCTGGGTGCAGGAACTGGGAACAGTGAGCCTCTTTCTTTTCTTTTGTTTTTTCTTTAGGGTGCTGCTAACTTCAGTGAGCATTGATAGGAGTGCAGGATGTAACCCTGTCTCCATTCCCGGAGTGGTGTGAGGAAGGAGCTGGAGAGCAACTCCATAGTGCTTCAGACTGAGCCACTGCAGAAAGGTTTGCAATCTAAATCGACAAGAAAGTATGTGTGACACCGAGAGGTCCAGCAAAAATTGTAACGACTCCTTGAATTTCACCTGGAAGAGACCAGAACAAACTGGAACTTCTAACTGTCAACAGAGGAAGACAGAATTTGGTTTCAAGTAAAGTAAAAGTAAGTCCCAGTCTGTCAGGCAGTTATTTTCTTTTCTGTACAAATACACATGAAGGTGTGATGGTGAGATGTACTAAATAATCTGTTGATTTTTCCTGGTGGAGTAGTAGAGTCAGTTACAAAGTAAAAAATCAAGGAAGAAATGTTGCCAGAATCTAAACCTGGATTTCATTAAAATGTGTTGTCATCTCTCTATAAAATACATCTGCTACAATGTTCCAGAAATTTTAGACACACAATAGAGTAATAAAGTGCTTTTATAACTTGGGCAATACTCTGCCATAGATTCTTGATTTCCCCCCTACTGTTCGTATGAGATTACCTCAGTACAGAAATGTTTGTGCACTATAAGGAAGGAATAAATGGGTTGTGAGTGGAAATTCTAAACATCATGTACAAGATGTGTTTTATGGAGAGGACAATCAACATCAGAAGTTTGTCAGCCTGTAATTGCCCTGCAGATAGGTCAGCAGCACTGGCTCCTGCCTATGCTGTGCTCACTTGTACCTTTGTTTCCCGTTTTTTCCTTCACTGAGGCAGCTTCACTACTGGAAACAAGTGTGGGAAAGCCAGTGCAAAGGTTACTTCATTGCTGGTGCTTTTCCCAGTTGTGGGTGTTGCTGCCACTCATTGAGCCAACCTGTTTGTCCTGAGAGTATGGAAGCTGTTTAGAGGGCAGTAGTACTATGACCAAAATGCCTGGTGTGGCAACGCCAGCCTGCCCCCTCGCAACGTTATCGCCTGTGAGAGATGTCTTTAGTATCGTGCACTTTTCCTGTGCAGAGAAATCCCTTCCCTGGCTTCTTCCTGGGCAAATATGACCCATCCTTGAACACAATGCAATCTGAGAATGGGGTGAAGATCTCTGTCAGATAGACATAGTTCTGCTATGTTCTTGGTGGGGACATTTCCACAAATGAAAGTTAACAGGTTAGGTGGATAGTTATTCTAATATCTTCCCCAAAATATCTGTTCTTTTCACATAAAATGTAAGATTTTCCTCCTAAAGGAGAAAATTCCAAGAGATCTGACATAAGTACATACATTTTATATGCAGCTCTCTGGCTGTGCTTCTCTTCAGTATGCCGTACCTCTCTAGAAACTTCCAGTTGCTACTGAAAATAGTAGGTGGGTAATACTGCATCCCAGACACCCAGAACAGGTATTTCCTTCTCTGTTTTCTACCCCAGGATGACAGATCTTAATGCAAAAAATCTCCCCATGTCTGTCTCATTTGACAGTAATTCTTTAATGTCAGCTGAGCTGTCAATAAATAAGTCTTGTCGGGTCGTCTGCACATTAAGAGGCGTATATATTTTGCTTTGTTCTGGAGCCCATAGAGCCCCCTAGAATGTTTATGAGAGCAGTGCATGTCCTTCATAACAAAGGCTTATGTCATGTAAGCCATTGTATGTCCTGCCTTCAGAAGCATCATCATAGCAAAGCAAAACTTTGCTCTGAATAAGTGATGCCACGTGGTAAGCCTTATCAAACACAAAATGAAGCCTCAGCACCCCAAAACAACTGGTCCACGTTGCAGCAATATCTCTTCTGGCTAAACATGCAGGTCAGAAAATGCAATTCTGTAGCTTCTTGCGGGGGGTCGTTCTGGTTTGGTTTGGTTTTTTGCTTGAGTGGCCTCTTACAACCAAAATATTCTGGCTGCAGTAAGTTACCTGAAACATTTCAAAATAGTGTGATATAAAACCAAATCATTTTCTTATTACTACATCATGTGTATTGAAATATCAATTAACTCTGTGGTTTTTAAAGAAGGGAAAAGTCCATCACTGGTAATTTACAATATGTGAAGCCTGAGTCCAGAATGAATTCTGACAGCTTGGTTACCATAAGCTCCTCAGAGATACAGTGCTTAGTGGAAATGCTGACATAACCGTAACGATAGTGGCAGGAATCGTGCCAGTAAAACAGAATGTCCTGTAGGCAGAATGTAAGGCAGAATCCCCAGATCAAAACAGCTTTGAAAGAAGAGCTGATTAAAAAAATGAGTGCACACCTATTCCTTTGACCGAGAAAGAGCAATCTCTGCTGGCTATTTTCATCGTCTCTGTTATACTCCATTTTGCCATTTTGCATGCAGCAAAACGTTCCAGGGAAATCTAAAGGACATTTTGTTGCAAATCTGTGAAGTCTTGCTGGAGAGCAGTGGAAGCACTTTGAGGATGTAGATGAGCAACAAAAAGAGCATGGATGGAGGTGCACACTGCAGCCACAGTGCTAGTGGGAAGAAGCACTGCTTTTGCATTTCTTGCTTTTCCTTCCCTGTCGGCAGTCTTGCCAGAACTGGTCATGATGAGCTCTTCACAGACTTATTGCAATAAAAGAGGTTAGCAAAGACTTAAATTGTTTACAATTATCTTGTTGCTCTTGCCTGGAACGGGTGAGGAAGGATTCACACAAGTAGCTGTGCTGGCTCTTCAGTGGGTTATAGGTATAAAGGGCATCCTCTTGCAGTGGTTCAGCTGGAGACAGAAGATGGCATTTGTCCATAACCTGGCTCTTTCAAATGGCAAGCAGTATAATGTGACATTTTGTGTGACAGTGTGGCAGACTGTGATATTTCAGACTGCTGTGAGCAGTGCTCTTTTGTGATTGCGTGTGTGTATATACACGTTCAAAAGATCTGTGAGAAAGTGCAGCATTCCAAAACATAAGTGCCTCACAGAATTGCTGGGAGGAAATCATTGCAAATAAAGAAAAGTGAAGACAGCAAAGACACTATTTAAAAAGAAACAGCTTGGAAAGAAGAAACAAAAAAAAAACCCCAACAAAACCAAAAACCCAAACAAACAAGCAAGCAAAACCCCAAACAACAACCAAAAAAGCCTAGACTGACATTACTTAACAGCCAGCTTTATTCTTTGTTACAAAGCTAAGAATAATTCAGCTTCATGTCTATAAAACTTCAGGGTACAGAAAAGCAGGAGAAATTATTTTCGGTTTAACTTTTTTCAATCTGAAGAATGCAAAGGTTTAATAACTAGCAGGTGATACACCAATTTAATGCAGATGTTCAGATTTTTTTAACGACCATTAATATTGCTTTTAAAAAAGAGCTCTTATTCTATGAACCAAATGCTAGAAAAAGAGACCATTATATGAAAGGAGGTGAAATTCTCAAATACAAGAGTTGCAAAAATTATTTTATTAGAGGTACAGGTAGGTTCCCTGCCTGTTAGAGATGAATGATTAGCTAAGCACAAAGGTTTGAAAATATCAAAGTGAAATATTAATGCAGAGCACAGTTATGGCTAAATTCTTACATACAACTTATGATATATGGCCTCAATCTTAAAATGCTGCTCAAGTACAGACAGTCTAGGAGCTGATTAATTGTTTCAGGCTTGTGTCTGGCTTCACCCAAAAAATTAATGAGCTACTGCTCAAATGTGCTTCAGCCAGTAATGTGAATGCGATTCAGAAAGGATTTTAGCCAAGACCAAAGATGAAATGATACACTGTGGGAGTTATTAATTGGTTTCTGATCAGAAACCAAGAAGACTAGTCAGAAGGAGAGATTAATGAGCGTGCATCCATCTTGGGCTGCAAATGAGGAGGAAAGATTTGGGTATTTGTGTTAACATAGCTTGTAGTTCTTTGGACTGTGGCCGGCAGATGCAAATGATTTGGTGTACAAATGAATTACACATCTTATTTTCATTATTTTATGTTTAGATGAAAGTTAAAATCTTTGGTCAGTCATGGAGAAATTCTCACTCCATTTGCACTCAGGGTTACTTGAATTTGGATTGGATGCTTTTAAAACATCCTACATTCTTTGAGCATTTTTTCCTAAGTTGAGAATTTTTTGAGTTATCAATGATGAAAGGCCAGGAAGAATGGGCTGTGCACCTGCTTCTGGAGGCTCTGAAGTTTATCCTTCTTCTGCTGTCTGCAGGCTGTGAGTTGTACAGCTCCTTTAGCTGTGCACACACCAGATGCTGACAGCTGAACTGCAGGAGATTTTACAGTTTCTTCGGGCTGCTTGAATGAGTTCAGGCTTCTTTGCTAGAACAGCAATGTCATGCTCCCAGACATCAGGATCAGGGTTGTGAGTGGCTTTACTGGAGACTATCTGGCAGAGGTAATAGATGTTGAAGGTACTTGAAAGCAGCTGAAACCTTAAAAGGTTTGAAAAATCTCAGGTGCAAGTGTTATTGATCTTACCCGTGTATCAATGATGAAGCAGAAGCAAGACTCTGGAGACACTGGGGATACTGCTGAAATATGTGACATTTTCCTTTGTGCATGCTATTTCCTGGCCTAGATAGGGGTAAAGCCAAGACCAGACAAAAAAACAATGCAGTCTTTTGCTAACATCATAGCTTTTGAAAGGAGACTCCTTGAAAAGATGAATACTGCTTTCCTGACTATAGCAATACATCTTTAACCCTAGATTATTTCTTTTTCTGTCAAAAAAAGGTCTCTGATTCCTTGGAGAGGCATGTGCCTAGAATGCCAGGCTCTCTGCTTGATGGACATGCAAACCCTTTACTTGCTGGAGCACAGTAGCAGGAGAGAAGTGAGACAGGAATGTCACAGGCTGGATGTCTCTGTGCAGGGAATGAAGCCATGACAGGACCCCCAGGGCAGTTTGCTACGTGGCAGCAAGCCGCATGCCCATCCTGCCACACCAGCACCACCATAGGGGACAAACTGGGACATTAAATTCTGGTCACTGAACAAACTGTTCAGCTCCTGCACTGTCTTCATTCAAGCGAATAACACATGTTCCCCCTGAAATTATTTTGCATTTCCCCAAAGGGTTCTTAAAATATCCACAACACAAAGTGCAAAGGAAAAACTGCTGGAATTTGGTCCTGCTGAGGGTAAACTAACAATATGAAGGATATGAGGCAAGATGCCATTTCATTGTGCTTCACCAGTGCTTGTAATTTACGTCTCATCACTTTCAAGGCCTTTGCTGCTAATATCTTTTTCTTCTAAGAATAGAGCTTAAAGGTGTTTTAAGAATTCTAGTTGTTGTGCAATTAATAGCATAACACTTTGTTCTCTGTAGATAGATTTGCCTATTTTGAGCAGTAAACAGTATTTTGCATGTACAAAGGGGGGGATGGGGAATGTTTTATTGACAGCACTTTTCCTTACAAAGGAATGAATCACATTCTTGGCAAACAAGGTCAAATTCACAAGAATGCTCAGTTTGATCAACTTCCTTCAAAACACTAAGCTCAAAGAGGAAAAAGGAGGGAAAGAAACTTGGATAGGCTTGGATGTGGAAGACATTACAAGATGGACATCCAAACAGGAAGATAATAAATCTAATTTACAATTTGTTTTGCCTGAAGCAAGTACTAACTTGCTGTTTCAGAGTCTAGTATAAATTAAGATAATACCAAAAGAGTTAAAAGTAACACATAATAAAGAGCCAGAGAAAAGAAAGCCCTGTCAATCTGGCAGACATGGCAGGTGTTGTCAAATATGGGTTTATTTGCTAGCCAAATAATGTGAATTTTCCAGAAGGATTAGTGCCCTTCCCTTCAGAATAGAAGATGGTGTCAGGATACCAAATATTAGTACACTGTAATTTAAGTGTGAGGAAACTGCCTGTGTTCAGGCCATAGTTTCACATGACAGAGTTGTGGGGATCCTTCCTTGACAGCAGTGCAGAATGAACCAAGCCATTCCCTGGTTGGTCTTCTCCATCTGTCCAGTAAACCCCAACAAGGAAGGGATGACAATGAAAATTACCACTTTTGGTTTTATTCTAGTGGATTCTTTTCAGATAGATCATTTCTCCATGGTCGTTCACCAAACAGCCATCCTTGGAACTCTGCAACACACCCAAGCAGCAGTGGAGAGGATGACAAGGGGAAGGAGACATGGTAGAGTGAGAAGAATGAAGCTGGACAGGCATCCCTGCCACTAGTGTGCCACCTCAGCCATGGTCTTTGGCACGGCATCAATCTTGAGGTTCGTTTGGCCCTGCCACTCGCTTCTGCTTGTAGACAGTCAAATTGCATCTTCAGTGACAGCAGCACACTTTTTGGCTGAAGTAAAAACAATCCAAGCAAAACCCCAAAACATTACTTAGTGTGGAATGCCCCTTTTTCTGTAGGTTTTCAGGTTCTAGGCCACCCTGTGGTCATAGAAAGATGACTGTGAGGAGTAGTGGAAGACAAAGAGGGAAGTAGTGCTTCCCAAAATTACATGTATCTCACTTGGTAGTGTTTGGTTTTCCACCCTACTTCACGACAGTGCTCTGCCACCCTTCACCTATGGTGTAACACTAGAGTTACAACGGGCAATAGGGCACAGCACCTCAGGGTACTTAAGAGAACCACAAGTATGTCACATCCTGCAGCCAGAATAGGGCTGCTGTGCTTCTATCCAGAGTGTCCCCAAAAAATACATGTTCACTTTGTGGGATGCAGAGGGAAATAATGGCAGAGGAATGAGAAGGTAGAGGCCCAGGAGGGATGGGTCTGGCTGCAAAGGATGAGTGCAACTTGAAGCAGGACCCAAGATACTGCAGCAGTGTTGGTGCCTAATACCCTGGGCGTTGCACAATTGCTGTTGTGTCTTCAGAATCATAGTTTCATTGTGTTGCTGCCTCCTGTCATGCTCTGCAGTGCTCTTGTGGCAAATGCAGTTCTTCCTCTCTCTGCAATCAGATATGTTATTTTTATGCAGTAAATCCCACACTTTTGGGACACTGTGAATTTACTGTGTATTCACCAAGCGTCTGCATTCCATCCATAGAATAAGATCAGTGCTTCCTGGTCCGGTTTCCTGCACACAGATTGTACAATAGGTCAGTACAGGTCTTGGGGATGTGTCCAGGTTTTCCACATGTGTAGCCTTCCTAACCAAGCTACAGTACCGACAATGCTCAAAAATCTGTGCCAGCAATTTTTCTTGGTGGAAAAAGAAAACACCCAGCAAATCTGGATGGCTCAAGTAAGAGTCTCCAACACATGAAACACTGGACGAAGCTCTAAAGGAGAAATGTGTGGAATGTTTGCACTGGAGTTTTTAAGACTAGACAAAAATCTGGTGTAGTGAAGAAGGACAGTCTAAATGAGATCTTTCCCAGCCTTACATTCCTGTGATTCCGTGTAAGGAAGGACTGGTTTGACTCTCCTCAGTATGAAGAATGGCAAGCACAGTGTGTTTTCTGCTCTGCTTTGCTCTCTAGCCTCTTCTTGATATTACCACGAAAACCAGCAAGACTGGACATTGAGGAAAGGGAGACTTGTATGCAGTGAGTCTGTCTATTCATGCATGAGGGAAATTGTGGTTGTAATGGTGTACTCTCATAGTAATGCAGAGCAAGATGGAAGTGTGATGAAGGCTTTTTCCAGGATTAAAATAAGCAGAACAAGAGCCAGTTGTTGTTTTGGGAAAAAGGAAAGCAATTGCTGTCAAAACGTTTCACCGACTTGGCAAAAATGCCAGGCTGGCCCTGCCTGCAGCATACATGGACTTCAAAGGGCTTATCTTGAATAAGGATTAGAAGGAGCCAGATCACTACTTCCTACACGTATTCAGCTGAGGTTAAATGATATGCAAGGCTGTACCCCAAGGGTGTGTTTTCCTTCGGATGCCAGCCAAGCTGCTGATGCCTATGCCTGCAGGCTTGTGAGATCAGTTTTGCTTTAGCTGCATACACCCAGAGGGAGCTCAGTTCTGACCCAGTGTAAGAAAGAGTGGGGTCACAGTCTCACAAACGGTCACTTCAGGAGTGCTGCTCCGCAGTGGGAATGCTCTGAAACAAATGGTCAGGCCCTGCTCCAGCGGTGAGCCTGCCACTCAGGAGGGGCGTGTGGTTCTCAAACAGGATGCAGGTTGAATAACCCTCCATTCCTGAAGAGGGTGGTCCGCAAAGGTCAGGGCTGCCTTCAATGGTGTGGCGATGTGAGAGGAAACTGTCTCAGAGCGTGCTTTCATAATGCTCAGACTGTGAATAAATTCGGCCTGTTGTACTCTGGGTTCCCAAGTGTTAGTCATCAAAAATGCAAATACGAGAATAAGGTTTGGAAAAGTACAATTCTGCAGCTGAACTTTCAGTACAGGACAAATAGGGGTCCTCCTCCCCTCAGTGGACTTTGATTTCAGACAAAGGGCTTTGCATCCCGTCTAGGAGTTCTCTCTGCTGTGTGGGAGAAACATACGGATGTAGGTGATACAAATCTGATAAGGCGCAGCTCAAAAAACTGTAGAATACCTGAGGCTGGAAGAGACCCTGTGAGGTGATCTAGTGCAAGCTCCTGCTCAAGCAGGGTCAGCTAGGGCAGGTTGCCCAGGACTGTGTCCAGTCAGACTTTGTATGTATTCACAGATGGAGACTCCACAGCCTCTCTGGGCAAGTTGTTCAAGCTCTGGACAGACAGGCAAATACCAGAGACCTGATGTCAATATAAATCATTCTGTCATAGAATCATAGAATGGTTTAGGTTGGAGGGGACCTCAAAGATCATCTAGTTCCAACCTACTGCCATAGGCAGGGACACCTCCCACTAGAACAGGTCACTCAAGGCCTGTCCCTTTTCACCTTCATGGTAAATTATCAAACAAAAGTCCACCCTTAATGAATGTACTTGATACTCACTGACTCTGGTTCTGATGAGGATGAGTATAATGATGATCCACTCTTTACCCGGTTGCATAATTATGAAAAAAGAGGCAGTTAGGTGCTACATGTGTTTAACACAGTGTGGCCCCAAAGAAATGCTCCTGGTTCAGGACAGCAGTGGCCATTACCCACCTAATGCTGTGCTAATTTAGTGGAAGGGCCTCTGAACCTGTTACAACAATGAATCCAGAAAAACTATGGAGATTTTTCATCCTTTGAGATAGTTTTCTGAGAATATTTGTCCCTTAAATTCCAGAAGGTGAGGGAACAGACAGGGTTATGCTTTCTGTTCCCATGCTTCCGAGCCAGCACTTTGCCCTGACTGTCACTGTTACCAGGGCATCTTCTGAGTTCTGGCAAGGAGATCTTATCTGAAATCTTAATTGAGGCACATTGAGCCTATCCAAGGCAGTTTTATATTGCTCAAGCTAAAGTCACTGAAATGTTTTAATTAACGAGCAAACACAGTCTGACGCTTTCCTCTGTGTGACGCACAGAAATCTGTCTGCTTCCTCCTGGAGCACAGTACAGCATGTCTGTGGCACAGGCTACTACAGTTACTATGGGGTAAGTATTTATGTGGCACTATAAAGGTGAACCAAGTGCTTTGCAAATACAAAACCGCTAATTCCCAAAGAATTCAAACACGGTCAAAAAAAACCATGAGAAAGTTGTCTTAAGGGAAAAACTGGATCCTG
This sequence comes from Tricholaema leucomelas, assembly GCA_013400475.1. Classification (NCBI taxonomy): domain Eukaryota; kingdom Metazoa; phylum Chordata; class Aves; order Piciformes; family Lybiidae; genus Tricholaema lacrymosa; species Tricholaema leucomelas. Next base: position 103,205 of record WAAF01010264.1, on the reverse strand, counting down.
CAAAGATCATGAATCACCAAGACAGGAGGTCTGAAGGACAGATCTGGAGAGGAGTTGTGGGATGAGTGACTGGATGTCACTCAGGAACACTGGGGTTTCTTTTCTAATTTGCCATTTTGCTCACAGATGACCTTTGGGAGTCAAAGAATCTATGCAGGTGTTTTCCAATTCATGCAGCTACTAAAATAAAGGTGGCCTACAGAACAGAGGCTGGGAGGACACAAAAGGTATTGTGCCAGGAGACCACTGGAAGGCACACGGGAAGCAAGAGGGAACAGAGGAAAATGAGAAAAGAAGATAAAACCTATAAATAGTTGAGGAGGCAGGGAGCCAATGACAGGAATTAAGAAAGAAGATGGTATCCTTCAAGTGTGGGAAAGGAGAATTAGACTAACAACCTTTTGGTTATGTTAAAGAGACTACAGAAGAACCTGAAGAGTAGCTGTAGGCAAATTAGTAGTAGCTGAAGCAAGTAATCACCAGAGCATATAGAGGAATTGTAGTCATGGTGACAGAACAGCAAGGACCACTTCAAGAAGAAGATTCTGAGACAGACACTAAGAACTTCAGATTGAACCTCTAGCAAGAGATCAATTATATGAAATAAGATGAAGAAAAATCTTCCCTAAACCCAGAAAAATAAACAGAGGAAATACTGAAGTAGACTTAGAGAGGACTGATAATTTTATATTGAAAAAAAAAAAACCAAACCCAAAAAAACAACAATTTGAGGCAGAATGAATATGCAACAGCAGCAGGAACTGCAGGAGGAGAAATTAAAAAACCCATAGGGATATGAAATTGGAAAGTCATGGGCAGAACAGAGAATCATTCTGCACTAGAAAGTTGCAGGCAGGAATTATTGAGTGCATTGGGGAGGAGGGTGCAGCAATCAGCAGTGCCAAGGGTCACCAAACAACTCCTGAGCCTGCCCTTTCACTGCATACACACCAAAGGGTTGGCATTGCATAGTGTTAGAGCATCTGGAATTACATGCAAGTATATAAGAAATGGAAAATGTATGGAAGAACAATAAGATTGATTTTGTTAGGCTAAAGGGAGCAAAAAGGAGTGTGGAGAGTAACTGTAAATAAATTACAGTACCTGAAGCAAGAAATGGACACACCACAGAGAAGATTTGTAGTCATGGCGATAGAAAAGCAAAGGCCACTTGTGGTGTTTTGCATGCTTTGCAGTAATTTGTTATGACTTTGGTGACTGTTCACCTTGATTTATGATATAATAATAGTGCTATTCATGTGTTTATCACATGCCAAGACTAGTGGAAGACTTTATTCATTTAAGTTACAGACTCAGAATGGTATTTGTCATTATAATCAAATTCTGTATTGTAATTATTTTCCAATCACCTGCAGATTATCCAACCTGCAGTTTTAGTGACTGGCAATGAATACCTATAGCATTCAGGGCCTTTTTAAGCACAGAGTTGAGATATTATGAGCTCTAGCAGAGAATGTAAAGGTAACATACAGGAAATACTGAAAAAAATAGCTAAAAACCTGAAAGTATGTTTAAGACTGCTGTGGAGATTTTTAGATAAGCAAGTATGTTCCTGATGTGAACTGAAAGCAGTGTGGCTGTTGTGGAAAGAAAGTTCAGAATAGATGTAGGTTGAAAGACTCTGTGGAAGGCCAGGAGACATGCAGTGATAATGATAGTCATCAAACAGGAACATGCAGTGGTGGAGCATTTTTAGAGTGAAAAGTCTTTCAGTTTGGATGCTATTTCATGTTACATTATTCTGTGATGATACTCTAGCAGAGCATTATGTAAGGTTGGGAATTTTTCAGTCTCCTATGCAAAGGTCTTAGAATTTTCCCCAACTACATTTTAGTGGATGTAATGCTGAACGTGATTTCCATAAAACTGCATCTTTAAGACAGTTGCATGGCACACATGGATTATCTGTCCCAACACACAATTTTCTGTTTCTATGGCAAAGGCCAGGTGATAATTGTCCCCATTTTTCCATCCTGATTCTGATTATACCAACAAATCTATAGGACTCAGGCCAAGGTAATTCATTCATGCAAGTCACTCTCCTCGTAGACAATGGTAAATACTGTGTCTCAGTTTTCTGGTGTCTTTGTTTGATGATAAAGATGTGTAAGCAAGAGCAAAGCACACAAGATCTCAGCTCCCAGAATACACAGAGCTGTGACTGTAATTTTTCCTCTACTTAGTGTCCTCTCTCCCTCAAGAAAATATGTGAGGTTTGTTGACTAGAGCTTCTTATGCTGCTTTGAGATGCCTTGCCAAGTTGTATGTTATCCCACTTCCTTCCTGCAGGCAATCCAAACAGGAGAGACTTCCCCTGGAGCCCTGCCCCTCACAGCTGCACTACCCAACTACCTAGCTCTCAGGCCCTCTCTTAGAGCACCAGAAATGTGGTGTCTGAGTGCTGGGCTCCACAGGAGGTCTGAGAACATGCCACTTCTGTGGGGGCAGACCCACAGAATCCCACTGTGCTCTGAGCGCAAGAGGTGCTGTGAGGCAGCAGCTGCTGGCTCACACTGTAGGGCTGCTCGGTGCTGTCTTGCAGCTGTGGCAGGTATGCCAACACAAGGCCATCTCAGCTGGCACAGTCACCATGAAAAGCCAATTGATTTAGGAAAATGCAGCAATAGGCTTACAGCACCACTGGAAAATTACTGTGTGTCAGAGAGGCTAGGAAGAGAGGATCTGAATTTCTGCAGACTAAGGAACAACCTAAGTCTTACAGGTTTCCCTTAGAGCTTTGTGCCCGAGTCATAGCCTGAAACTGAGAAACTGGACATCCCCTCTGACTCTTTACATTTTGCATGCTTTTAAACGTTCTTTTACTGACAGTATGATGTAATTGCTGATCGTTATTCAGGAGACAAGAATTCTGGTCCTACCTCTGCCATGGAATTGCGAACATTCATGCAGACTAGCCATGTTTCTCTAACTTTTCTGTCCATTTTATCTGTAGAGATGTAACCTATGCTCTGAATAGATGATCCCTTTTTATATGGGTTTTTTAGAGAGTAATTGCAGCCTTCCAGTGCAACATCACATATAGCAAGATTAACTGATACCTGCCCCAGACTCCTCTGTAATGTCCTCATTTAGTAGCTGTTCCACATATGCCTGGAGTTATGTGTTCTTCTGTTTCTTTTATGGTCACTCTGTCACCTACTTCCCACATTGTTTGATGCAAAATCAGACTCTTTAAAACCAGAAGTATAATTATCTTTCTTTCTAAGAAAGGATACCTATAGCTGATATCCTCATTTCCACTGTGGTCTTTCTCAGTGTTTCTAGAATATATGAATGCACATAGTTCAATCTATTACTGTTTGACTTTAGTATTTTAGATTAGCATCTACACCTAGATGGCACAGCATTGTTTCAATGCTGAGCTGAAATATATCACTCCCATAAAATCTTTTAGTGGAGAATCACCCCTCTGAATCTCCAATCAGTTTCTTAGAGCTGCAAAATGTCCTTGCCCTGGTGTGTATGTGTCTGTACACAGGGCAGGGGGTTTGTAGTCTCCACAGGCTGCACACATGTCTTATTCCTGCCTCTGTGTGTGCTCAGGTGCTGTTTTCCCATCCTGAACTCTTCTAGGAGTTTCCTAATCCCAAACCCTCACCTCCATATTAGTAGCTCCAAGAATTCTGTTGTATTTTCTTCTCCAGATTACTGAATACTCATATGTTTCATCAGGGTAGGGGTTCCTTACAACTCCCTCAATTTTTTTCCTCCCTACCCAGGCTTTTGGGAAGCCACTCTTGTCCTCAACAGTTTCTGAGTGCTTCGTCTTCTGCACCAAGCCAAGGGCTTTGAACGTGCATGTGTTCCTCATACACCTTTTCTTTCTGTTTGGAAGGTAAATGCTTCAGGGAGTCTGAGGCAGGAAGGGTAGAGTTCTGGTGGGAGTATTGTTATGCTGGGAGATGCTAACAGCTATTGTGTCAGGCCTTTGATGAAAAGATAATTACAGGCCAGATTGATGGTTGTTAGATGCCCTCAGCAGATGCCAGATCTTCAAGCATCCTGCATTACCCCCTTCTCAGTTTCTCCAGGACCAGAAGAGCACTGCCTACAGATGGCTAAAAACTTTTGCTAAAATTTTGGAATCTGTTGGCTGTGGTGTTCAAAAGCCATCTGCTTTGCATCTGAACAAAGTGATGCCATCAGGCTGATTGCAGGGACTTGAAAATTTGGCCAATCCATTCCCAAATGGAGACCACAACTGGCTTGTGCTGGTGAAATTGCACACAAAGTCCCAACATTCCTGCAGTCCTCTCGGGCGCTGCCTGGGCTCCAGCTGCAGTCAATGATTGATACAAAGTGTGGAGTTGGGGGCAGAGTACATAGAAACATGGGTCCTTGTGAAATTCAGTTTTGAGCCTTCTGTGTGAGGGCTGTAAAGGCAGTCCGACCTTACCAGTTAACATCAGCCTGGGTTCATGTCTCCTCTGCAAAGCTGAGACAGTTTTCCAGGTTTGTCCTATTTCGCTTACTTTGTGCTGAAATTGAATGTATTTCTGAAGTATCAGCTTTTATGTGCCTACATTTTTGCCACCACAAAAGAATGCTGTGATGGACCTCACAGACATAGTTCTGACAAAAGCAGCATATCTAAACCATAGTTAGAATTTGGTTAGAGGTTCTTTTTTCACCCACTCAATTATTAAAGCATTGAGCCTAGCTTTGGCATCCACAAATGTAATCTTGCATCATGGTTACACAGACACATTATATTCACACATAAGCTGGAGTGTGTATAATGTGCTGGAGGACTTAGAACTCCTGTTTCTAAGTAGTTTTGCATTTGTGATTTGGGAAAAGGATATTCCATATCATTCTGCAAAGAAAATCAATGTACTAAAGCAAAAACATTTCGGTACTGTTTACCTAAGTCTTTTTTTCCTTGCACGTTATTCATTTTGTGTCAGTGGCTTGCTCTAAACATGTCCTAGGGAAGGATGTCACTGTCAGCAAATTCTTTGTCTCTACACACATGTGCTTACATGCTCCTAATCATTTCACATGTGTGTGTTCTTTTTTTAAAAAGGCTAGCAGAGAACTACACATTGCTGATGATATTCTGCTTTAGCTTCCACTTTCAAGTTTTCTGAATGGGTTCATGCTTTTTATTTTCTTCCAGGTACTGTACAAAGAATAAGTTCATCCATCCATATTACAGTTATTTGGCTGCTAGGATTATTTTTAGCAGCACGACTTGGCAATTGATTCCAAATACAATCATTTAGGACAAGTCAAACTGTGAAACAAGAATATGGGGAGGTGACAAGGCAGCTCACAGCATTAGATGCAAGGGGACAGATCTACACAGAGCTCCCATTTCCCTTAATGTCTCAGGTGGGTGTAAGAACGAATGTGAAACGGTGCAGCCGTGGTCCCTCCCATCAGACCCACACAGTGGGGCAGACAACTGCTCAGGCAAGCCAAGAGATGAGTGCTGTGATCACTGTAGATCCAGTAGAGTCACTGAAGCAGAGGCATGAATACAAACACATTGACCTTTACTCTAAGGTAAATTACTATCTCATTCTTTAGTCTGTGAGCAGATTTGCTCATACAGACAATTCATGTTCTTCTTCTTATGTAGCATCTCTCAGGAGGTACCTACTGTGAAGAGCACAGTTGGAAAAAAAGACTGATGCACAGTAATCTTCAAAGACTTACAGAGATCAAATAATGTTTTAAAAGAGTTGTATCATGCTGCAACCCAATCGGGTCCCATTTTCTTAGTGTTTTCTGATAGTTTGGGTTTCTAATGGGTAAAAGCAGAAATAGTCTCAGTCTGTGGTAAACCAGCCAACTATGGGTACTTTGTAGAGAGCAGAATCAAGCCATTTCTCCTGTACCTGCTGCTCTTCTAGTGGGAATTTAAGCCCAGCAACTCTGTGCAAATGCATGAAATTCAGAAAGTGCAGCTGGCTGGAACCAGGAGGTGGACTAGTGCAACCGAGTTTCATTCCCAGATGGACTGGAATGCAAAAGGAAAACAAACCATTCTGAAGGAGAAAAATAAATTAAGATGTCTGTTTTACCTAGGTTTAAGAATGTGGATGACAACCAAAAAATAAATTAAAATATCTGTTTTACCTAGATTTAAGAATGTGGATGACAACCAAATCTTACAAAATATTGTATTAGCACAGAGTAAGCAATTTTTATCTCAATGCTGTTCCTTTAAACTAGTTTGAACTTTGTTGGGAAAAGGTCTCAAGCCATTGAGCAATCTCTAGTTTGGGCAATCACGATGCTATGCTTCATCGGGTAAGCACAGCAGTAATTCAGAAAATGAAGCTATGCTGCAGCTGTCATACCATTTAAAATTTACTTCAGTTTTGCAGGTATTTGAAGATTTCAAAATGAACCACATTACCCTGCAATATTCTGCCAATGTTGGAATCTACTCTGAAGGAATCTAACGGGTCTCTTTAGCTTTCCAGAGTCAGAGGTTTCCTCTTGCCCACAATATATTCCAGTCAATGACACTATTGAAATTCCAACAGTAATTTATATATGGTAACTGGCTGCCCTCAGATGAGACACTAAATAATTTCCGTATACCAGGCTGCATTTTTCTCATGAAATGTAGCACTCTACTGGCAGCCATTTCTCCTCCCAATCCAGTACCATTTATAAGCACTGCTGACGGTTTGCATGGAAAGCAGCTAAAAAAAAAAGAAGAAAGAAAAGTACGCCGAGAGAAATAGCCTTAGACAGGACTGTCCGTGAGTACAATTACTTATAGTCACCATGGCTTGGAAAAGGCTGCAAATATAGCTAAATATAGGAAAGGCAGTTATGCAGTGACTGCATACGTGCTCTCAGTCCTGTCGAAGACGCTGGGACAAGTCACACGATGAAAGATAACTGTGTGTCTTCAGTGTTTGCAGGACTGACGTTTTCCCTGCCAAACTGTGTGCCTCTACCATCAGCTCCTCTCAGCTTTGCAACAAGTTTTAAAGAATTTTGAAGTATTATTTTAGGACTGCAGGCATCTTTTCCATGTTAATAACCTAAAGATATGTGCCTATATATAGGAAAGCTTGCTTTCTTCGTGTTCTTGTTCTGTATTTACTTTCCTTGGTTATGGTTAGCGTGCATATTGGATAAGCTGAGAATCAGAGCCAGCCTCTCACAGGCAAATACTGTTGTATTTGGGTGTCTGGGGATTATTTCTCATTGATAAGAGTTTTTATTAAAGTCCACAGAGATCAGAATATTCCTGCTTTCATAAAAAACAGGCTCAGATCCAGGCAGCTCCATCTATAACGAGGTCAAACATAAGCTTTGCATGGAAAAATCCTTTGCCGCTTGAGTCTGCATTTTTGATCCAGACAGGAATTCCCTGGCTGCCTTCCTCCAGCACCTCAGAGCCCCCTCCTCGACACGACAAAATACATAAAAAGTAAGTAAGAGCCCTCAAAGAAAGCCCAACCGGAAGCCGGTAGAAAAGCCCAAACAGGCATTGACAACCTCGCCACTTTTAGTGTGGTTTCTAGTTCAGCGTGCAAAGAAGAAGAATAAAAGACTACCACAAAACTCAAACGTGAAATTGTGTTTGGGGTATCTGGCAAGCGGGCGGGCACCTCCAAACCGCTTACCTCTGCCTCTTTCACCTCAACCAACGGGAGCAACGCCATTTCCCTCACCACCTCTATCCACACAGCACAACGTGTTGTGTGTGGGTTTCTGAGGGTAAAGTGGCACATAGCTGCTTGTAAACCTTAAAAAAGCACCCCGAGAGGACTGTGGGGCACAGGGGAGGTCGCCTCCTCTAACTAAAACTTCGCGGGAGAGACCTCCCCTGCGCCCCCCAGTCCCCTCGGCGTGCGACAGCCCTCCACGGCCCTTCCCGCCCTACAAGCCCCTCCCCCCCCCGGTATGTGCTAGGAGGGGCGGGAGTGGAATGACGCGGGCGCCGCTGGTCACGTGACGCGAATGGAATGCCAACAATGTAGCGAATGTCCCTACTGCGCCCCGCACTCGGCGCCCGGGACGGACGAGGGGGAAGATGGAGATCGGTCCTCGCCGTCGAGGACGCCGCCGCCGTTGTTGAGCTGTTTCTTGACGGCTTCTTCCCTCAACCTCGATAAGCGAGTGGAGGCGCTGGGCGCCCCGCGAGGAGGTGAGCGAAGGCGGGTGTGTGCGAGTGTGTATGTGTAGGGAGGCGCGGCGTCGCGGTTTTCCCCTCGTACCCGAGTGAGAGCGCTTTGCCCCAACCCCTTAACTGTTGCGCTGCGGCCCTGAGGGGAAAAGTCGTGTCGATGAGGCGCGGAGAGAGGTGCGAAAGCGAGTTCGTCCTTGAAGAGGGAGCGAACGTCGTATGTGTGTGTGTGTGTCCCTCCCGGGGACAGCCTCGGCACCTTGCCCGCACCCTCCGACATTTTCCGGACACCCGTGTGACAGCCCAGCCCTGGCGAAGCGGGGCGGAGACGCGGAGCTGGAGGGGGTTCCTGGCCGCCTGAGGCCTCTGCCCCGGGACTGGGCAGGCTGGCCACCCCCCACTTGTGGAGACTTGCTCCACGGGGTGCCCCTGCAGGCCGAAGTCTATTTTGGGAGCTTTTTGCCTGCGAGAGGAGCGAGTTTCGGGCCAGTGGAGAAGGGGTTGGGACACCCACGTTCTTCGGGAATACTTTTGGTCATCACGGGGGTTGGAGGCCACGAACCTGGGCCATACGCCCCCGGGGAGGCGTTTCTGGAGGTGAGGGCCACAGGGAGCCGAGCTAGGGCAGACAGAGCTCGCGAGGTCGCCTCTGGCTGCGGCGGGGACCCTCCTGTGCCCAGTCAGTTGAAAGTCACTGCCAAAATTCAGCACTTCGCCACTCTCTGCTGCCTCGTGAGTGGTGTGTGTGTTGAAATACCCCATCCCCGGCAACGACACTCGCGCAGATGACGCAGAAAACTGTCCAGACGCAGCGGTCAAGTACCGCTGATGTGCCGTGGATGGGAAAGGTGAGCTGTTGCTGTTTCTCACAGCCCTGGATTGGACAGTGAGAAACAGGAGTTACTTTTTTGGACAAGGTTTAAGCAGTAGCAAGGCGAGGAGAAATAATTTTGGGGAAAATCCTCACTTCTTTTCGCTTAGTCTCTGTGTGCCCGCTTATATGAGGGAGCACAGTTTGTATAATACTGAAACGCCCGAAACGCTCCCTCCAGCAATCCTAGATGTCCAGTACGAAGTGGACAATTCCCCCTGCCATGAATTTGTGATTCAATAAAAGCAAAGCGAATTGAGAGCAGTTTCTTAAAGGTTTACTCTTGCAGTGATGAGCTCATGTGCAGTGCCTGCACAGTTAGAGAGCAAGCTGTTTCTGTAGCTTAAGGTTTGAGACTTAGCTTTTGAAACACAACTGAGCTTTAGTTTCTTGCATGTGTCCCGTCTCCACAAAGGCTAGCACATGCAGCCTGTTGATGAATGAAGAAGCAGGAGAGTGAATAGCTAGTGCTTCTGGGACAACAAACATCAGCATATAATTTGATGATAATTTGATATATAATATTTGCCTGATCTAGTTGGCTGATCTAGTTGGAAGTGTCCCTGCCTACTGCAGGAGGAGCTGGACAGTCCCTTCTAACCAGATGCAGTCTGTGAACCTGTGAATATCAGTGTGGTTGGTTGGTTGGTTGGTTACTGCTAGAGCATCTGTGTGTATTCTCAAATGAAGAAGAAAGTTGAAAAAATGGTCTAACTTGGTGCAATTGAAGTAATGCTGCTTTTATTTGAAATACTTTATCTTCAGAAGAATGGACAAGCTTCTAATTAGTGCAAACATAACATTTTTGAATAAAACTTTCAGATTGTTTACTCAGAATGGCTTGCAGTGCAAAAAATAGTTGTGAAAAATCTTTTCTCATGATGGCAGGAAGGCTATTGATACATTCAAGCTGTAGGCAAGGTGCAGATTAGAAGGATTTGTAGTTACCCAAATCCAGATGTACAATCACAAATGCTTAGACAAAAGTAGACACACTACCTGTCTTTTAAAGCGTATAATGCTTTTATTTTTTGCTTAAAATTAATATCATAGGAGGATTTTAAAGAGCAGGCAGGTTGTCTTTAAAAATGATCTGTAATAGTGAATGTTCTGATTTCTTGGCTTATATATTTATGTATACGGTTAACACTCCAGGAGGAGTGTCCCTGAACTCGAAACCTGACCTCAGGTGGTCCTGACCCCTCCCCAGGGGTGGGTCTGGACGCCCCCAGGTGATGGTTAGCCCACTCCCCCTTCCTGTCCCATAAAAGTAGAGGGACTTCCTGTTCTCTGTCTCTCGGACTCTCCCTCGATCACTTCACAGCCCTCTCAGGACCACGCACTCCAGCTCTCCCTGCATCTCTCCACACACGTGGTCACCATCACACACTCGGGTTGTATTCGTACCTTTTTTGTATTTGTTATTCTTCCTTCCCTACACCTTTTGTAACCTCCCTACCTTTGATACCCTTTTAAAGTTATTGTTAAACTTTTCCCTTTTAACTTCCAAATCGAGTGAGACTGATTTATTTGGGTGGGCTTACCTTTTCCTCTCACTTCCAATTCCTTTCTTTGGGGACAGGGAAGGGCAATTAATATAAATTGTCAGTGGTTCTATCAAAATTATTAGAGTCTCTGGGAATTTAAATTAGAACCTCAGACAATAAAGTTAACAAATCCTTCTGTAAATTATGAAACAAGTTTGCAGTTAGCTCCAGTACTCACCATTGTTGCTGTTCCTATTCACGCTGTCTAAAACATCAACGTTTCTTTCTGTTTTAGCAGTATTGTAAATGTAAGCTGAGGAAGTTGCCAACTGGCTTGACCTAGCATTATTAGACTCCAGCTTATGCTAAAGGTCACAAAAGTTCTTTATGTGAAGCATGTGTGTGAGTAGGAAAGCAGTCTTTGGCTGCAAAATATTTGGGGGACTTGCAAGTTTTTCCAGCATATCCCAGGTCCGAGTGTTGGCACAGGGACTGAAAAGGAAGAACAATTCTGATTCCTAAATCCAGGCATATGGTGTCTGCTGCTGTCAGGAAAAGAAAAACAGTTAGACCACTTAATTGCTCTGTATCTTTTAAGCACCAGCTAGTTATGATGTAATCCTAAAATGTCTGCAGTACTATTGTGTAGTATTTGTTAACATGACTATGTATTTTCTTCTGTTATATTCTAAGTAGAAAAAAAGATCTGTTCTTGATATCCTTCAGGTGCTTTTGTCTGCATTGAAAGCAATGAAAACTTGATCTCTTATTGACTCATAGTTGATTTGTTGTTTGTGGAAATACCAAAATCTAGATGAACAGCTTTAGCATTTCCCTTAAAACAAGGGACAAACCTTACCAGTGTGCACATGGGCATTTATGTCACTCTTGGTCCTCTATGAGGGTTGCAGGCTATCCTTAAAGAGTACCAGGTGGAGGAGTTCAAGACCTCAAATACATTGTATGTGTCTTTTTAGTTAGCTAAACATTTAAATATTAGCAAAAGAGGTTGATCTATGGATTAATCTCAAGTGATTAATCTATGCCTTTGCATTTCAAAGTGGTGAGCCATCATAAAACAATCTGGGATCTGGTGTAACTCTTGATTTCATGGTTGTAGAGGAAAGCTTGAAGAGGGATCTCTGCTAATGAGGAAGATGTGATTTGCTTCAGAGTTGAATGTGTCCATATTTTCTTAGTTGTTTGGCAAGCAGAATGGTAAATGTATAGGAATGGTTGTTTTGTTGGAAAATACTATAGATATCACAGGAAGAGTTGTCACAATGAATTGAGTTTTTGTATGAAGACGTGAAAACAAAGAAAGTAGTTTCTGGAGAAACTCTTTTTGATGATAAATGTGCTATGATGAGAAGCGAAGTTCCTCTAAAAAAAAATAATCCAGGAACATACAGTGTGTTACCATCTTCTCTATTTGCAAATTGAAAACAACTGAACTAAATTCTGACCTTGACAACAAAGCAGCTCGAGCACCATCCTGGAGTCACTTTGCAAGTGCTGGTACAATAGCTCAGCTCCGCTGCCTAGTTGTTCTCTGCAGCAGAGGTGCATAGAACTCTCAGAGTTTTTCTGTGTTGCGATGCTAAATCAGCTGCTTCTGTCTTCTCTGCTGCAACTGAGTGGCTTCATCTACCCCTTTTCCCCCTTTCTTCTTTATGAGGCACAGCTGATGATATATGTACACCCTCTGGCCTCTTCTTTTCCCCCCCTCCTCTTTCCAGTTCTGGGGAGAACTCTTACCTTCAGGCTTTGCTAAGATACTAGTATTTAAAGGCAAAATATCTCATCTTTCTGCTATTAATTTTGTTATTGAAATACTAGAAGTTGCTATGGTTAGAGTCATCAATATTTCCATTATAAATCTTTTTCATAAACTTCTGAAACTGAGCTCAGCTGGTGTAAAACAAACAAAATCTTAAGCAGGGGAAAAACATTTCATGAGCGTACTCATCCCTAATTATGAAATAGGATAGGCTTGTCCAGGATTTGGTTATGCAATTGAGTGGGAGACTTGCAACAATTAGGTACTGCAAAATTATTAAACATAGCTTTAAAAGGGGTTATTATAATTTATTTTGATAATTAAACTTAAACACTAATTATTTACTGATAATGTTGAGAACGTATTTCATAATCCTCTTCTTGAAAACAGATAAAGTGAACATTCTTAAAGGGAATCCAGCTGTGACAGCTTAATAGGTTAAACTGATTCACTTTCATTTGATTGAATGTCATGCTGTCCTTTCAGAGGCGTTTACAATATCAACTTAATTGCATGTACTTTCTATTTTCTTTTGTTTCAGAGTCAGTCTGCAAAATGATGATTCCAAGGATTTTCATTTTCTGTAGAAAACATGAAGATCGTGAGCTGAAATAAAACATTGGCAGAAATTTCTTGAGAATTTTGCCTTTTCTTTTTTTCTTCAAAGGATTATGTTTACAAGAAATTGATACCATCAAGTGACACCTCTTTGACACCTCTTTGAAATGAAGTAACTTAAAAAAATAAGAATAAAGCTTTATTTATGCTCAGAAAAAACTGGATTAACAATGAGGCCAAAGACTTTTCCTGCTACGACATATTCTGGAAACAGCAGACAAAGGTTGCAAGAGATTCGAGAAGGTTTAAAGCAACCATCCAAATCTTCAGGTCAGGGACTACCTATTGGACCAGGCAGTGAAACTTCTCTGGACCCTAAGATTGTAATAGGAAAGGATGCTGCAAGGCAGCAGCAGATGAGACAGACACCTAAGTTTGGACCATATCAGAAAGCTCTGCGAGAAATTAGATATTCTTTGCTGCCCTTTGCTAATGAGTCAAGCACTACAGCAGCTGCTGAAGTAAATAGGCAGATGCTCCAGGAACTGGTGAATGTGGGTTGTGATCAGGTACGTATGAGTTTGGAGGGGGGGTTGTCACTGGCTTCAAAACAAGTTTATACTCAGGACTGAAAAAAAAGGATTCTGATGGAAGTTATCAAGCTTGACAGTTGACAAAATGCACCAATTCTGGCAGTCATGTTGCTGTATGACTAGCAGAGCCATGTTAAAGGCGGTCATGGTGACCTCTAGGCTTCTCTTATGATTTCTGTAGTTAATATATAAGGGTGAACAGAGTAGCTCATCTTTTTTATTTTTTTTTTCCCTGTAATACTGGAACAAGCCTTAGCTATGAGTAATAGGGTGGAATTTTGTTAACCTCATCTAAGCTCAGTCCACTGTCAGAAGCAACTAGAAGAAATGCAAAGACAGTATATGATCTTTGAAGAAGCTTGCTTGCTGTGTCAGAAGCTAGTGCAACAGGCTGGATGTCCAGAAGTAGCAGTGATTGGGTGCACCCTTTTTCTTCCTCACCTTTTCTGCTTTTATCAAGAGGTGGTAGCCCTGTCTTAGATAAGGGACTTGGCACAGAGATGCATGTTTTTGTAGTTCAGAGATTGATGCTAGAATGTATTCTTAATTCAAAGACCATTCATGTGGTATGGAACATGGTCTTTTTCTGTTGGAGCTACATTCATTTTTCTCATACTTCCAGTGTTGCTATTGACTTTCACTACTGTCCAGGTATAGTTCAGAAGTTTGCTTGTTAGAGATTAAATAGTCTTTTGGGTTCAGATTCTGGTTTTTTTTGGAAACAACCTTTTTTTCCCATGCTATTGAATATCAGCTGTTGATGAACAGAAACATCCACAGGTCCTTGAGATAAATTAGAGATTTAAAACTGAAGTGCTTTCACAGTAATTTCCTTGATTTCAGAACTTCAATTCAATTATGGCAGTGTGAATTTTGAGTCTCCTAAGGCCACATTCTGAATCTCTATAATAGAACTTGCATCAGGCATTGTTATAAACAATCTGCATTTCTCTAGAGCTATACAGACGTTAATTAGTGTCATTTTTATTCCAAAGAGTTTATGCTATATGAGATAAAACAGATTGCAGAGCCTGTGAGAAATGCTTCAGTACAACTAAATACTTCCTAGTCTAGTGAATAGAAATGCTGTACTGAATTATTTATCTGGAGGAATTGTGGATTTCTCTGATACTAAGCATGCCTTGAAAACAGTGTTTTTTAGAACTCTACCCTCTAAGTCTCCCTAGCTGTTTAGAATGAGAACACTCCCTGTGCATATGAGCCAAGGTTAAATGAGCACAGCTGGATTCTGGATTGGAAATAAGCATTTGGTAGGTTACATGACAAGTCATTCACACACAGAACAGGCTTGTTGGACTGAAAACTTGGAAAATACTTTGAGCACACTACAGCCCAGAAATACCTAAGCACCTGTTAAAATGTCTTGGTAATAAAGGCAGTGTAATGTACTATATATGCAAAGGTTTTTGTATCTTTAACTATTTTGACTTAAGTGTTCACTCAGTGATATTGCTTCTTACAGAGCACTGAGAATTGGCTCAGTTCTGGCTGATGTGGAGATTTTTGCTACTTCCTTAAATGTAGCTGCACATTTTTGGTTGTTGATTTGTTGTTTTTTTCCTTGCTCTCAATGATTATTCCATTCTCACCTTTGGCTTTTCTCACTAGCTATGTCCTGTTCACTGGAGACTTCATTATCAGACCTGTCCCTTAGGTGTGTTTGGTGTGAAGTATCACATTTAGCTACAGTCCAGATAGGATTTCCAGAACTGCAGTCTTGTGGCTAAAAAGGTTGTTTTTTAATGTGGGTTCAGGCCATATGAAGGCTGGCTGTCCGAGAGGGTTGTGAATAAATGGAGCTTCTTGAGGTGGTGTGACTGGTACCTGGCCCTGGTAATGGGATGGTGTAGGGTGACAGATTTGATTACTGCTTCTAGATTCTTCCTTTCTTCCTGTTGCCTGAGCTGTTTTTAATCAAATGCTGAACTGGTTCAAAGCATGATGTGCAGTAAATCAGCCACCCCAAGGTACTCTGTGAATCAAAGCCTTTAAATGCCTACTGCGTGGACATCTTCTATGGTCCTGTAGGAATGATTGTATGAAATGCAGTGTAATTAAGTAAATACAAAATCATTGTGTCCTTCATAGGTCACAGTATGTTACGTGTGAAAACTTTTGTGCTTTTAAAAAATGTATTAGGAAGTTGCCAGTGTCCTCTTAAATGGCCCACATTCTTTCACAAAGATTTTTCAGCTACTGTGTAGCTTATGGTTCTGTAGTGAAAACTGGCTGCTGAAACTTTCTGGGAGCTTTGCTGTTGACCTGAAAGAAGCCAGGATTACCTATTTTTTTAAGAGATACAAACCAAAATTGCACACAGAATTAGTCATAGTTCTTCTCCAATAAATGGAGTAACTTGCCTGTTGTTTCCTTAAGTCATCTTTTCAGCAGTAATTATTTGGTAAGTTTCAATCAAAAGTAATTAGTGCAGCATAAACCGTTTGGAAATTTGTAGAACATGACTGCAAAAGAGCTGACCTTTTTTGTTGCAAAAGCTCTAAGTCAAAAGCACTAATACACTGTGCTTTAGTAAATAGAACTCCTTGGGCTTGGAAGTGTAACTTGCAGTCACTGTAGAGGGACAAGAGCATGTGTCTGTCCCATGGACTGGTAAACTACTGGAATCACCTGGGGCAACTGGATGGCGTTTGGGGTGTGATGATAAATGCATCTGCTGTTGTGGATTGAATTTTTCTAATGAATAGATGCAATTGAGCGTATGATCAGTGGCATTCCAGCAACCTGAATGGGCTGTACTGTACTTACTGTACTTCCTTAGGGCAAAAACAGCCTCTGACATTGTAATTTAGAGTGGGCTGAAACAGTTGTAGATGAACTGTAGAACATTACACTTTCACCACTTTTTTTTTTTTTTTTTTTCCCCTCAAGCAAATTTCCTTTCTTTGAGCAAGAGTTCCTTTTCTGGGTTAAGATTTCTGGACATAGTTGGGGCAGCTGTTTTTAAGAAGTGATGGTTTAGGATTTTTTTACAGGCCATATACCTCTGTAACATGCATCATGTACTATACATTGAGTTACTTTGCGAATATATGGAGAAGTCCTTGTGCTTCATTTTTTCCAGAGGCTTTTATAAATATCTCCCTAAAAAAAAACATGTACACTGCACCTGTGCCAATAACAGAACATTCCAAAGGGAAAGATCTGTCCTTTGAACACTAATTATAGTGTCTTTCAAGGAAGTGGATTGGTGTTTGTAGGCACTGTAATGTCTAAGAATATCAAGCTGACCGTCTTGTCATCTGTGTTACACTGAGTTCGTGGTATTCACTTTGTAGAAATGGGATGGGTTCTGTTATTTGATTTGGTTTTGTTTCTAATTCATACTTTGTACACTCCAGAATTCTTTTTATCTCGTCATCATAGATTCTATCCTTTCTAGGCAACTCATTTGGGAAAGATTCTGCTCTAATCTGGCACTTTTGCTTGATTTTGGGAAACTTTGAGAACAAGGAATACAGTGTTTATTTCAATTTGAACAAACATTTGCACTTCTTTAAGTGAGGGAAATTCTGCTGTGTCAAGCAGAGCTTGGGCAGAGGGACCTTTTTTAATTTTAAGTGTGGAACAAGTATTCTGTTTTTTCTTTTCTATGTAGATTGATCACAAATAATCCATGTGCCATCTAGCAGTGTTTTACTAAGCTATATAACTTCACATCCTATTCTTGGAGTGATGAGAAGAAATAGACACAATACAATGATTTTGTTTGGTAACAGATAATTCATGACTCTAGTTTTGCTGGTAGTAAAATATGTATTGTGATGTTTTTGTTAAGAGGAAAAAATCTTAAAAATCAGCTTGCATTTAAGGTGAAGGGCAGCAAATTTTGCACTAGCCCTGAGCAGACAGGGGAATTCGTTTCATAACAATGGCCTGTCTTGTAAAAAAATTTCTTTTGCTTGGGTAAAATTTACGTGTGCTAAGAGTTCTGCTTGCCCAGCTATTCACCAAAAGTTCCAGCATGAACATCTTAATCATCTTCTGGGTATTTTGGGTCCAAGTTGTTTTGTTAATGAAAAATGTCTGAAGAATAATCCCTTTGTGAGGTTGCCTAGGTTATTTTGTGGGACGTGTTAAAGGTGGCAAGAAACATCACAAGCTATGATGCAGGTCAAGAGAATATAAGTATGCTTGGGTTACAAGGAGAAAAAAGGGGCCTTCAAATGAGGGCACTCATTGACTGCAAGGAGAAGGATTTTATTTTAGCAGCTGAAGTGGATTTATCAATTCAGGCCAATAGTCTCCTGTGTATTCAAGTTAACCACTTACCTGTTCACTCTGTCTTCTTTTTATAGTTGTCTTGAGAGCTTACTTCATAACCCTTTTCTATAATTTTGTTGGTTTTTTTTTTTTCCTTCTTTTCTTCCAAATCTCTCTTTGTTGTTTCAATTTTTCTCTTTTTTGAGGAATTTCTAGTATCAACCAGTGTTCTTCCATCAAAATGTGTAAGGAAATGTGTTTTCCCACCACTATACCTGAAGTTAAATCATTCCAGTTCTTGTTAGTCTCCTTTCTTCTTTGATGAGCTGTAGAATAAATTGCAGGTTGGTAGTAGGATTATGTTTGAAATGATAGAACAGGAATCAGATGCCAGACTTAATTGCAGATAAGTCTTAACTCTTGAATTGTGTGAAACTAATGCTTCCCTAGTCTTCCTGACAGATAACATTCCAGAAGCTTGAGAGTCAATCTCAACGTTTGAAAGGATGCATTGCTGGAGAGTGTGCAGGATTAAGTTTGCATTGGGTACTTAAATTGTATTTATTAAAATTTAATTGCCAGGAGAAGGTTGAGCTGTGATTTTTTTTTTTTTAATAAAAAAAAGGAAATGGTTCTATCACAGTAACTAAAAATTCAGCATCAGCATTAACTTTGAAGAGAAAAAGCTCTTGTGACCAGAAGTAAAGATTGCCATTATTGTAACAGGAAGTTGATATCACAATAGTAGTAGGGTGTAACTGTTCTTTTTGCTTTTTTCCCTCTCTTGTTATAAGCCTGAATTTCTGCAGTTCTTTTCAGCTTGTATCTGATGGGACTCAATGTGATTTTGTGCTGAGACTGAAAAATAGCATCTCTGCATGCGAGGAAGTGAGGGTTTTGGTGGTTTTTTTTTTGGTGTTTCATTGGTTGACTTTTTTCTCAAAAAATTGAAATGACACTACATTTTCAGCAGAAGGACTGGATGCAGGGCTTTTGCATGCTGCACTCCTTAGAGGTAGCCTAAGATGTGTATTTGGATCTCATGTAATTCAAGCTAAGAATGCTTTTCTGATAGTTGCTAAATAAATATACAGGTATGTGCCATGTATAGAGTGAGTTTTGTTGGTTTGGGGTTAGATTTTTGGCTTTTTTTAAAAACTTTTCCCCCCACCTAAAGCATGTCCAAATGCACCAAGTAATGACTGTCCTTTTCAAAAATTAGTTTTTAGTGCTGTACCCTTAGGAAAAACTATTTTACAGCCTTTTTGAAATTAACTTGCCAGGAGAACTGAAACTAAGATAACAAAAAGAAAAAAAAAACCCACGAGAATTTAATCTTTACTCTGTGTATTGTCACCATGTACATGAGCTCACTTCTAGAGTCTACTCAGGCATTCAGTTCCATAATCTGACAAATCAAAGTGTACTACACTACTTTTTCTTCCATTTTATTTAATACATACCATTGTCAGGTATTGCCATATCGACAAAAGGGCAGAATGAAGTTACCGTGACTACATTTTCTGAAAGCATGGTAGCATATACAACTGCATGGCTGTTTTCTGGAAATACTCAATGTGCTGGGTGAATTCTTTCTAGACCACTGTTGGAAGGAGAAACTGTGACTAGCATGGTCATGCCCAGAAGGGTAGGGACTGAGGATTACAAGCTGTTGCCCTGGAGGTTATGTGCTATAAAACACAGCAGAATTGCTTTTTGATTGTGAGGTTGATCCTGTGGTACAGCAGACCACAGGTTGTTGGTGCTCCCCTGGGTGCAGTGTTAAAATCTTGCTCAGCTGCTACTTGTGGTGTTGGTGACTCCTATAGACTGATCTTGTCC
Organism: Tricholaema leucomelas; assembly: GCA_013400475.1. Classification (NCBI taxonomy): domain Eukaryota; kingdom Metazoa; phylum Chordata; class Aves; order Piciformes; family Lybiidae; genus Tricholaema lacrymosa; species Tricholaema leucomelas. The sequence continues at coordinate 83,692 of WAAF01010264.1, read as the reverse complement.
CCATGTGTGTAGTCTTGTGTATTTCCTCAGTGTAGCATTAATAAGGCTGTTCCAGTACATGCATTCTTTTTTCCTTGGATAGTGACTGTCTTTGAGTTGCAAATGCATGTACCTGCGAAGGGCTATCTAAAACAGGCAAGGAGAGATGTGAAAGAAACCTTCAAGTTGCTTTCTTGGTGACTGCGACTGCTGTTTTTTTCACTTATTACGTCTCTTAATGAACAGCTGGGCAAGCCCAGATTTTCGTGTATTTGACTTTGGGAAGAATTCTGGATGGATTGAAACCTGCCTCGTTACAGATATAGCTACTCTAGAGATGTTTTACTGCTGGAACAAATGCAGTTCACACTAGCAAAATCTAAGAGGGACAGTCTGCTTAAAGTTACAGAGGTTAATTGGGCCTTATGTTTATATAAGCCACGTGTACAGCTTATGAAACACATTCCACATTTTTAATTCTTTCTGTCTATCTTCATGACCTAATTGTGAGCGTAGCTTAGAGCAGCCATTTTTATATTGCTTGGAGCTGAGGCTCAGAGTGGAAAATGTCTGTCCTTATTTCTAGGTATTCATGATTCCCAAGTTTTTTTTAAAAAGATCAAAACTGAATTTTAAATTGCCTCTGATTACCAAAATATAGGCTGAAGTTGTTGTATTGTGGTGTTTGGAGTCATCCTGTCGTAGCAACAGCAGGTTCATTATCCAGTCTTGAGAGGGATCCCAGTTCTCCATTTTGAGAAGGTGCTTATCTAGATGCCTAGTGAAAGTAAACTGGTCAGATTTGCTGTCTACCTGCTCTAAGCATCTGCTGCTGGTCAGCCAGAATACAGCTGCAGCACGCAGGTGGTCAGACATCACCAGGAAAGCAGGACTCCATCAAGCACAACGGTTAATTGGGAAGACAAACACCATTGCTCCTAATGTTCCTCTCCTTCCTTTTTTCTTTGTCTCTGTATGCTGAGCATGATGTCATATGGTGTGGAATATCCCTCTGGTCAGCTGGGGTCAGCTGTCCCAGCTGTGCCTCCTCCTAACATTTTGGCACCCCCAGCCTACTCACTGGTGAGATGGTGTGAGGAGTAGAAAAGGCCTTGACTCTGTTTAAATCTTGCCCAGCAGTAACTTAAAATATCCCTGTGTTATCAACACTGTTTTCATCACAATTGCAAAACATAGCCCCATACTAGCTACTGTGAAGAAAATTAACTCTAGCCCAGCCAAAATCAGCACATCTTGGCATCTGGACTGAGAAAGTTCTTATACACAAATTGACACATAGAAATCAGGTTTCACCCAAGAGATGCATGTGTGCATATACATATTATAACAACTGCAGTGTCTGCATGACATCAGCAGTTTCTGAAGAACTTAATCCATAGAATCCACTGAAGCTTTCTTTTTTGGTCTAAGTAAACAAGATTCTGACGTTTGAGACTGTGTTCCGCTCCCCTGCAGTGTAAGAGATGGATTTTTCTTTCTTATGAGAAACTTGTGCTCTTCATTTTAATTGAATCCAAGCAATTAAAAATGTTTTCCCAGGGAGGCAAAGGTTGAAGAGAACAGGAGAGGATATGAATGCTTTAAAAAATAATAATAATTTCTAGGTCAGTTAATTTTCAAAAGGCTGAAGCCAGGGAATGCTGCGTACCCATAGCTTTGTGAATCACTTAACGCCTATGGCAGGGACAGCCTTTGAAAATAACTGTGCAGCTTTGTCTTTAATAATTATTAGCATATGTATGCTTATATGAAACTTGCTGCAATACATGTTGTAGAGAAATCTAAACATAATGTAAATACAAAAATAGATTTAAATGTAGATTGCTTGAATGAGAAAGCATTTTACAACTGTTTATTCTTTGTTACTCTGCTGCATCACTTGTAAATTACTCATTTTGGCACAAGCATGCAGAGATGCAGTGTGTTACTCCTTACATATATTTAATGTGGGAAAGAAGACTGCTGATACTAGGTAGTAACATAAATTGTCCTTCAAAGCGGTTGACTTCATTGGAACAGCTAGCAGTGTAAAATGAATCCTGTGTAAGTCTTTGTATGGTTAGGTTTGAATTATATCCACCATTTATGAATCTCTTGGAATCGAGTTACTTTAAAGCTCTGCAGCTTCATTCTCTTCCTGTTTATTTTGTTCTTCCACTGTATCAACTCTTCAAGGCTATTTAAGCCTTCCTTTACCTGTTGTCTGATTGCATTGTTTTTTTTCCTGCTCCACTGATTTGAACGAGTAGTACTTAACACCTTCTACATGCTTTTCTCCATGTGCCTCTGAATATTAGGGTTTTTTTCATAGTTGCAAACTATTAAGAGCTTTTCTATAGACTTAAGCCTTTTTTTAAATTCAGATTTGATGTGGCATTCTAAAGAAATAGAAATGCAACTGTAATGTGACTTTGACAGTATGTCAAATAAATAAATATATGTCCCATATATTTTAATTTCGACATCTACTCCCTAGTCTGTGCTTAAACTATCTGCCTGTCCATTGGTGCTTTTCTTCCAGTTTTGCCATACTCACTCCGTTCATTCCACCTATGTGTCAGATGTCCGCCTGATAAAAGTGCATGAAATATAATTTAATCAATGTAACTGGAGCCTTGGAAATACTAATATGTGCAGCATATTGTGGTTTGCAAACCAAAGCCAAATCTCTGGCTGCCCCAACTGAAAATTCAAAAAGTTGTGACCATATAACAGAGGTCTTTGAATCAAGACAAATCCGCTCCATATTCGGCTGGTTTTGCCCTGGCTCCAAGTCAGTGCTGAATAATTTTCTCCATGTGCATGCCACCTTTCAGGAGCCATTTTTTTTCTAATTGTCCAGCACAGTTTCATGATTGTTCTTTTAGATAATCCCCTGATTGCCTGTGTAATGTGTGCTGATCAGACATGGTAGCAACCAGCTGCCTGTGGAATTAATCTTTTCTTTCAAGTGCTTCAGCAGTTACTATGCTGGAAACTTGCTTCCATTTCCTTCCTGTGGTTATTTCTTGCTCCCTGGCCTTCTCTCCTATTCTTAAAATCTTTTTATTGTGCTCTCTTCTGTGAACATTATGTTCATTGACTGCTTTCTTCAAGGTGTTTTGTGAAAAGCCTGTGAAACACATGTGGTGTTGCAGTCATGCAGATGGTGGACCAAAGACATTAGTGCAGTGACCAGAGGTGCAAATCAAAAACTTTGAGCCTAGAAGGAGTTTATGAGCAGGCAAATGTCATCAGTCACTGTCAGGGCACGAGGCAAGCTTGCTCCCCGTACTACAAAAGCAGAACCACACTGGGAAGTGCCGGCAAATTCAAAAGCAAGCCACAAGAATTCTCATTTGCGTTGGTGCGCCTCCTCCTGCCTCCTATCGTTTCTGTTTACTGAAAAGTGAACCGTCAGGGTTTTTAGCCACATTAAAGTAACCTAGAAAAAGTATTTTTCAGTACTACTTTGGTGCTGTAAAACCTTCTGTAACAAATCAGTTCCACTTTTCCAAGTGCTTTGTAAGCACTAGAAATTGCTAGAGGTTGAGAACATGCTGTTGCAGGCTCTGCTCTACACTTATGCAGAAACGAGTGGTCAGGTTTACTGCCAGGAAGAAGCCGTTGCATCTTGAGCCTGAAACACCTCTGCTCAGGAGCCAAAGGAGAGTCTGAGCTTCAGCACAGTTTGTGGCAGAGCTTTGGTGTTGGAGGCAGAGGTGCCTTCTTCCAAATTCCTGGGAAGGTCAGAATGTCCCGCTGTGTGTTCAGCATCTCCAGGAACTCTATTTTGAGCAAATAGCAGCACTATGTGTTCAACAGAATTCTTTGGTATTTTGCAAAGCTATTTTCTTCCTCTTGCTTCAAGCTCACCACTGTCTACTAGAGTATGAATTTAGTCATTGCCCTGCCCTGCATGGACCAAACAGCCACAGCTTTAGCACAGCATGTAGGGGAGGCCAGTTTACTTTCAGCAATGCATAAAACTTCCTGTTCTCCACCTCTTCTATTATCTTGAGATAGGACTATTACTCAGCACTAGACAAAGCCCCATGACCAGCGAGCAGGGCACGACTAACCCTTGCATACAAACTTCTGAGCCAATGAATTTAGAGAGAACTCTGCTGCTAGACCACAGATCTGGTTTGTTTTGCCACTTTCACATGATTTTTCAACCTTTCCCCATCAGGGAAGGAGCTCAAATGAACTATTTTTGGTTGGTTTGTTTGGTTTTCTCCACTTTCACTCAGATCATGGCAACTGCTGAGGTTTAAACTCTGACAGGAACGTTATAACTGACAATGTTGAGGGCAAATGGGAAGCATAACAAGGATGAAGCCCTGGCTAATATGCAGGAACTGAATGTGTGAGCAGAGAGGATGATGGTTGGCATTTACTTGGAGAAGAGGGCAGTCAGGTCACAGAACTGGGGCTGCTGAGTTCAGCCATTAGTGGCAATTTTTTTTTTTTTTAACTGAAAGAACATTAGCACTAATGAAGTATCTGCCTTGAAAATTAGATGTACTTTTTAAGGATGAAAATCCTAATCGTGCACACTGAAGTGCTGTTTTGGTCTTTCAGCTCCCAGGCTGCCTGCACAACTGAAACCAGTGCATGTTTAGCGAGGGCTTGTGCTCAGGCATTAGGAAAGTCCTTTTCTTCAGCTCTGCAGTGTGGAAAAAACAGCAGCCTAAGCCAGAACTCTCCTTGTGCACCAGGGAGAGCAGCGTGGGGGTTCCAGCAGTGCCCCCCAACAGCGAATGCCTGCCGTTTGCTCTAGCTGGCAGTCACTGCAGAGGAAGAGAGGCGTCTTCACCACCTTCCTAGGCTATTGAATTTAAAAGCTCCAGTTTGCCTTGCTTGCCTCCTCCCCAATTCCCTCTTTTCAGTGTTTTTTTGTGTACTAGCTGTCTAAAGCTGTGCTTAACCCCTCATCCTGCCCACATGCTCTGCTCACAAGACTTAACTGCTATTTGTATTTGTAGGTAACACCCTTTTCTGTTCTAAATACCTTGCTTCTGTGCTTGTTACAATGGCTGTTCATGGTTTGGGGAAAATAAAGGATTTGCTTTTCATGTAAAAATAACTTTATTATTTCCATATGTGAGTAGCAATCAGGGCAGGCATATTTCCAGGTCAGCCTGGAGATGGGGCTGGTAGTGAAACCCTCTGTTCCAAAAATGGGCTGGAACCAGCAATAGTTCTTGATGTGCTGAGCAAGCTAACTGGCTTGGAGAGAAGCGGGATCCCTTTTTTGGGTGCACATACCAGATGTTGGTATTCTGCTATAGAGGGGAGCCAGGCATTGACTGAATGAGCACTTTACACTGTTAAGTAGTTATGTTAGTTTTAGAGTTTCTCATAATCATGTTCTTTTGATAACTGTAGCATAGATTTTGTATAAGAGGTTATAAAAGTTTCTTAGCGTATAGTCTAGAACTACAAGTGCTTAAAGTGAGTAGAAGGGATGTTAGCAGGAGCAGTCTGTATTACTAGGCAAGGCTGTGCTCAGTTTGGTACTGAGTAAATAGTAAATGTGCAAATTTTGGGTAGTATTGCTCTTTGCTTGTTTAGATAGTCCAGCTGTTCTTTGGATTTTGTTCTCTATAATAGCTGTCTTGTGAATCTTCTGGCTCATTGCCATGTCTTCCTAGATTTATATGAATGTCATGGGGATCCTTTTCATTTTCATATTTTGCTAGTTCATGTTTTTACTTCTTCAGGTGTATTTTAGAGGTCTCTTTAAGGTTTTTTAAAATGAGTCAGATTGCATTTTTCGTTTACCTTTAGAAAAGTCACTACAGAAGTAAGAAAAAAAGCACAGAAGGAGAATGACTGACAACATTTAAAACGTTCCTTTAGACTAAAGCAGATTTAACATGAATTAAAAACTTAGCTCTGTTTCAGAGTTGCAAAAGCTCTTTTATTTGCCAGAGAACTGTTAAAGCTAGTCATTTTTGGCATACTATCGTTCAGGGAAGTGTGACAAAGTGCAGTGGAATGCACTAAGCTGCAATCCAGCTTGTAGTGGTATATGACTTCAGTGTATGGAGTGTTGCAGGAAGTGCTGGGGGGGTGGGGAGGCCTTTTCATTTCATCAGCTATTGAGTAGCAGTATTCTTCCTCAGACTCCACCTGCAACAACAGAGTCCCTTGGATTCTTGGGGCAGAAGGCAAAATGTGAAGAGCTCGCATGATCTGAGATTGTGGTAGAAGTTCACAGTATCACCAAGGTTGGAAGAGACCTCATAGATCATCAAGTCCAAGTTGACTCTGTTCTTGGCACTGCTGCACAGAATGTGATGAAATGAGAAAGTTGGGAAGAACAGTATTTTGGGATTGCACAGCAACTGTGCATAGCTAGACTGAGACTAAATCCTCAGCACCACCATGCTGGAATATGTAGATTCTTCGGCTGAAATTCTATCTTCATGGAAATCAGCAGTAAAATTCCTATTGGTTGCATCAAACTGGAGCTTTTTTGTCTATTTCAAGCAGTAAGAGTACTCCATTTCCTCCAGTACACACACATGCAAAGTCCATTTACTTAGACTTAGGTTTTGTCACAGATTTTAGCCTTAAATATAAATCTGTTCAAATCTATTTAATATCAGTAGCTCCATTTTCAGATTGCATGGATAGTTAAACTCAACTATATGTGATAATTAGTAACTAGTTAAGAAATTCCTGTAATTTGAAGTATATTTGGTATTTTCCTCCTTTCTTCTCTAAATTCTGATTAGTTAGTGCCCACACAGTTTTCCAAGCATTTGTAGTGATATCTTAAGAAAACATGGCAGAATAAGATCTTTGGTCTGTCACCTGCATGGTAGAACAAGAGGGACCTGGGGATACGAGTTGACAGCCAACTGAGCAGGAGCCAGCAGTGTGCCCAGATGTCTAAGACAGCCAACAGCATCCTGGCCTGTATCAGGAAGAGTGTGGCTAACAGGACCAGGGAAGTCATTCTGCTCCTGTATTCAACACAGGTTAGACCACACCTTGAGTACTTTGTCCAGTTCTGAGCCTTTCAATTTAAGAAAGATGTTGAGGTGCTTGAATGTGTCCAGAAAAGGGCAACAAGGCTGGTGAGCACAGCCCTATGAGGAGAGGCTGAGGAAGCTGGCATTGTTCAGTCTGGAGTAGGCTGAGGGATGACTTTATTGCTCTCTTACAACTACCTGAAGGGAGATTGTAGCCAGGTGGAGGTTGGTCTCTTTTTCCAGGCAATCAGTTACAAAACAAGAGGATGCAGTCTCAAGCTACACCAGGGCAGGTTTAGGCTGGATGTTAGGAAGAAGTTCTTCACAGAAGGAGTGATTTGCCATTGGAATGGGCTGCCCAGAGAGGTGGTGGAGTCACCATCCCTGAAAGTGTTTAAAAGGAGATTGGACGAGACACTTGGTGCCGTGGTTTAGTTAATTAGAGGTGATAGGTTAGACACAACGATCTCAGCGGTCTTTTCTAACCTGGTTAATTCTGTGATTCTGTGATATTCTGTGATTCTGGTGTGGTATGGGTCATGTAATCAGTGAAAATTGCAAACAAGGGTTTTGCTGTTCACCTGAAGTTTCACATTTGCATTGTTCCATTACAGCAATAATCAAAAACAAAGCCACAGTTACACTGGCATTGCAGTAAAGCTGTGCATTGCAACATTATTGCAGAAAATGAAGTCTTTGCCTAGAAATTGTTACAACCTAAACTGGTGTTCTGGGGAAGGAAAGTAGGAAGGTTGCAGCACAGAGAAGGTAAAAGCATAACGATACTTAGTATTTCTTTTGTTCACATATGTATCTCTGCTGTTCTTACTGTCTGCATAGTTAATGTTCTTCAAGAGGAGAGCTTGAGGTTGTATTGAAAATGTGGTTAAATATTTATAGCATGAGTAAATCAGGGGTCAAGCTTGTGGGATGTCCAGCTCATGCCTCAGGTTAGAAAGAACGCAGAAGTTGCTTGGCAGCAATGCTTGGGAGCATTGTAATATCATTGGAAGCTCATTTGGCATTTAGGACATGGAATAAGACGTAAGTTGTCAGATTATTACAGGTTTCAATACTTCTGCTCTAGATTCTTAGTTCTACCCTTTTGCAAAGATGAGTTGAAAGCTGATAAGTGACCATTAAAATTGATATACAAGAATCACTGAAGCCATTCAAATAATGGGCTGCATATGAAACTACTACATTACTGTTTTCTTTGCTTGGCAGTACTTTGGATAGTTCCAACATCTCAGATATTGCATGTTCTGGAACATAAAACCTGCAAACTTCAGTTGAGGAAAAAAAATGCTGAATTTCAGGTTTTCAGACATAATTTATGTTTATATACTTATAAGCTTGCTTATCAATGGCCTCTGAGGTTAATCTGTGAAGATGGTGGCAGGTCCTGGAAAGCTTGATTAAAAATAATCAATGACAACAATTCTAAGAGCTGAGAAGTGCCTTAGCAAAAGGGAATAGACAGTTGCAATGCTTGTTACAGAAACTGAATTTTGATGTTGGAAGCTGTCTTCTTGTATGCTACTGTTCAGGAATCATTGCCTCTAATTCTGTCCCACAGCATTATCCAATGCAGTGTGCACATAGATGGGAATCCAAGGGAGATGCATGCACAATAGACGAGAGGAAAGAGCATTTCTGTGGAGGTACAGAAATTACTCCAAAACAACCTTTCAGAACTTATGTACCGTACAGGGACCTTTTCCATGCATCATTACCGTAGAGGTTTGTCTTTGTTTTGGGCTTAGTGTGCTCAAGGAGTATGAACAGTGATCTTATGAACCCACAGTGCGGTGTGATGCAGACACATCTCCCTTAACAGTACTTGGCAGCATGCATGTGAGTTGCATGGAAAGCAGAAGGAGTACTGTCTTCACCCAGTTCTCACGGGAGAAATTTAGGAACTTGGAACTTATTTACCTAACCAGACATATATCCTTATCTTTGTCAGCTTTGTCAGAAATGCACATAGAACCTATTATTTTCTACATCATCCAGAAACCAGTGCACTACTGCACATTGTTGCCTTCTAGTTTCTGGGACTCTGTATTGTGAAGCCTCTTTTCCAAACAATGTTATATGATTGTGCTTGTTACTGCCAGTGTTACCTTGTCAAAGCACTGGACAGATTTCATTCGACACCTGAAATACTTGAGAAGAATATTGCCTAGCATGATTTTGCTGCAGACCTGACTTTTAAGAATGCTTTCTCAAGGAAGAAATGTGATTGCTCCTATTTTACCGCTTTCTTAATATTTTGCACTTTTAAAGGTCTCAGAAGAAATCTATTGCTGTCTTTGAACAATATTCATGCAACTGAATATGTACCGTAATAATTAATGAAACCTGAAAAACAATTTCCAATTGTTCTATCAAGTGACATGGATTCAGAGCACTGGGGAACAAGTCTCCTGAAAGTTTGAGTACAGGCTTGAAAGAGGGAGGAACATTGTGAGGAATGTTGATCTGCTGCCAGGATTACTGGCAACAAGTAAGCAAATGTGTCAACACTGAGTGACATGGTCAAGGGACTGGTTTCTTTATCTGCTTGAGCCTTCTCAAGATTTCTTCTCTGACTTCAGCTATGAATGAAGGATAAGTGGATTCACATCCTCTGCTCTGCTTTCCTCCCTCTTTGTTTTAGTCTAATCAAGTTCAGACTTCTTTAGAGTTTAACATGTATTTTCTGAAGAAATACAGTTATTATGGAATAGGTCCAGTATGGTCCAGAGTCAGTGTAACAGGGTTTTTACTGGCTTGATACAGTGAGATATTTTTTTAGTTCCTCTTGTGGTTTAAATTACTTGTCTACATGTTGATTTATAGCATGTCATGTTTTCTCATGACTACATCTTGTTAAGATGATCAAATATATTTCTGGAAAATGTGCTTTTGTTGCTTTGAAATATTAGGTGATAAGTGCACAAGAGAGAGATTAGCTTGTTAAACCTAATATGACACCAGCAGACAAAATCCTTCAATTAAACACTTTCTTAAGGCAGCAGAGAAGAGGAAACAAAACAAACAAACAAAAAAAAAAAAGACAGCAAAACCTTATGGTTTGAGATATCACAGTTCCATTCACCTGGGAAGTTTGTAGGTTGGTATGAGGTTGATATGAGAGCAGGAGAAGAGAATTCTGGACTGGGGCTCCAGGAGAGCAGCTTTTGGTGCTGCCAGAGGTCACATCTTCCTACTAATTTCTCCCTGGTTCATTCCCACAAGCTGTGCCAGCACAGTGTTTGCAGAGCTGAGTAGAGACTGATCAGGGAGTTAATCCAGGTTAAAAATAACTTTTTGGGGATAGTGGGAGGTACACAAGAACAATCTGGGGGTCTTGCAGTGGGGCACAGAAAAGAGAAGTTGAGAGCAGTAGCAGCTGCCTTGGCTGTCAACCACTATCAGACAAAACGCTGAGAGAAAGCTCAGCCTGCGTTTGCATGCTCTTCTCTTTCCAGCTGTGCTCCAGAGATGGCCATCAGCTCAGGGAGGTCTCTTCTTATGGTTCCTCTCACCCAGGTCTTATTGCCCCAGCTGAGCTGCTGCTGGAGTTAACCCCACCTCACTTGGGTCAAAATCAACTGAGTTAGCTTCAATAGCTGAATCATAGGTCTATGCTAACCCAGTTGGCTGCCAGTGAGTGAACTGGCAGTGTGGTCAAGTAAGAGGGAAGCAGGTGATATCTCTGGCACAGGGAGCAGTGAGAGGCAGTCAGGGACATGGTGGGAGTAGTTTTCTGCTGAGACACTTGCAGCTGGATGATATGTGATTACTGAGTTATGAATGCTGAAACTGGTGTTGTAGTAGATTTTCAGCTGATCTCATTGATGGCTAATGGCAGGCTTGTGTAAAGATACTAACATTAAGGGGATGGTATTAAAGAGGGTCTTGCAAGGGGATTTCTTTTCATACAACAACCTAAAATACTATCACAGCCTTTGCACACAAATGGAGAAGAGCAAGAAAGATATTTCTTCACTATTGTGTGTCTTGACTGCTAAAGTGTGCTGCTTGGCTGATAGCCAACAGAAATAACATCAAGGCAAACTGAGTAAAGATGCTGCTAAGGCAATACCAGATAAAAAAGGCCAATTTAAGAGAGATATTATGGAAACCTAGAAGGAAATGTTACTATACTTTCAAAATACACTTTTGAAAATAATTACACAATAAAAGCAAAGTCAGATAGATGACTGTATTCTTCAGTTGTTCAGTTCAATATTATCTAATATTTCTCCTCCTGCGCTTTTGTGTTGAACTGGTCCTGGGTGACTGTTTATAAGGTTCTTCTAGGTTCAAACTATGTGTTACCAATGGATTTTTGTTGTTGGTTTTGTTTGGTTGGCTTCAGTTATTTCTCTTTGCCCTTCTGTGTTCTTACTGAACACATAAAAAGAGAGGTCATCTGAAGCATTACCATAAACCAGAAGCAGTCTTTCATTTTCTTCCCACTTCAGGTCAGTTTTGGGGACTCCAGTGGGCATACTTCCCTCCCCCTAGTAGCTCCCAAGCTGAGGAAGATGCAGCTGCTCTCTCAGGGGAATTGTTTACCTCTCTGTGGAATCTTGTCCCGGTCAGCTATGTGCTAAGAATGTGAATAATTCTGCTGCGGCTGCTTTACATATAAAAAGCCTGACCTTAAGATATTTTATCCAGCTGGGGCTTTTTCTTTCTTTTTTTTTTTTTTTAATGCCTCTAGCACTAGTAGAGTTGAGAGGTTTTTCTTGCAACTGCAGAGTGCTGCAGTGAGTACCGATAGTATGAAGCGTTCAGTACAAAGGGGTACTTCTGTAGTCTTTAAAAATCATTAAGTGGCAGTCAGTGGTGTTTAGCAATTCTTATTTTTTGACCCACAGTTATACATGTGTATTTGATAGAGTTAATGGAACTAAGCTTAGCAAGGAGACCTCTGGAAAATGTCTAATGAGATCCCAGGTGTTGCAGAGTTTGAGTATATTGTGTTACAAGGTTGAACATACTGATTTTAAAATGTTAAATGCCAAATGCTTTTTTAATATATACTTTGAATGAGAATTTAAAAAAAAATCATATAGTAATACATAAAATTAAAAAATGCCAACTGTTAAAAAAATAATATTGTATGTAAAAGTTCCATATAGTCCTGCTTTTTGAACAATAAATATGCCAAGCCAGCTTGCCCAGCACACTTTCATGTGTGTATGTGTGTCTGTACTGAAAAACACTAGGAATCTCAAGATAAAACCCAGATGTTCTTTCAGTCACGTGAGACGTGCTGGGTTGGACTGTGAGGCTGAGAGAGAAGTAGTCTTCGTTTGTCTCACAAAGGAGCTGTATTTTTCAGTTTTGGGAGGTTTTTTCTTTCTTTTTGACTGTGCATTACTGCTTGATGTCAGTTGGGGTCCCATTGTGGTATAAATACTCAAAGGAGAGAACAATTCAGTGGTAATGCATTCCAACCAGATATCATGGAGGTTTTATAGTTCTTTTCAAGTATTCCCTAAAGTAAAATTAAGGGGAACAAAGCTCTCCTGAACTTCTGAAGACCATATTAGGAATATGCTTGAACCTTGTTTGGGACATTATGTTAGTGTTTGACCTTAAAAATGAATGGGAAGCTTAATTTTTCTTGTCTTTATTTCAGTTTGTCCTGCCTTGAGGAAGAGGTTTTAAAACAACACTTTAAAGTTCTAGTGCTTTAAAACTGAGAGAAAAAAGCAAAACAAAACAAAAAGCCACAAGCAGAGGAGTATCACACTTAAAATGTAAAATCTTAGGAAATATAAGTTGCAATACCCTAAGTAGGCAGCACTCAATAAAAAGTGTCAGAGGCACATGTAACAGAAACAGATTGAAAACTCCATTTGTAGAGTTGGATTGGAGAAATGCAATAAACAGTACTAAAGCACTGCAAATTTGCAGCACCTTGTGACTTTCTAGGGAATGTCTGACTTTGGCAGGGCAAAAAGCTCTTCTAGTCTTTGGCACAATTCTTTTCTGTGCTTTGGGGGTTTATTCCTGGACCAAAAAAAAAAATCATGACTCTGTTTATTGAATCTGAATACCCAATTTACGAGTCCCTTGTATCCATTTTGGCTATGAAGTCATTTGCAAGCACTGTGAATATTCATTAAAAAACTCTTTTATACGTAACTCAAAATGTGTGCATCTTTATAAAAGGTGGAAGAGCAAGATCTTCATCTTAGTGTCCTTGGCCACTGAAAAAAATGCTTTGATACACAAATAGTGTTATTGTAAATGTAATGCCAGACAAGTATATTTTTTGCTAGCTTGTGAGCAATAATATTATCAAACACATCACTTGTTGCTAATGAAGAGGAATAAGCTCATCATGAAACCTTCACTGAGCTGCTCTTCTATCCAGCTTGACTTACTTGCCCTGATAGAGTAAGAAATTGCTGTCTCAAAAAAAGGTAGAAAGAATTGTGCTATCAGTCTGACAGTTAAGTATGTGAAAAGTGGGTCTGAGGGCTAGACTCTCACAGAAAATGTGCCCTGGTTACTAGTAAGTGTAAAACTAACACTGCAAAACACCCCACCTGAGAGAAAGTATCCAAAAGAACCTGATTCCAAGGGAATAATCAAAAGAGTTTAAATAGTTGCTGGATCTGTCATATTAGTATATTTAACAATTTAAGATGCATTATGTCAGGATTAGGTTTGGGTTTAGTTTTTGTTTTTTAAAGATTGCACACCAGGAATGTAAAGACAGTCACTTGGACCCCCAGAGTGTGGAGTAGGAGATGCCAGTTTTTTTTTTCATGGCTAGATTTCATGTATGAGGATCCTGGTACACAATTGGAAGAGAAGCTATAATGGAGTGCCTTTCTTTAAAAACCAGTGTGTTCTTTCCCTCATGATTGTGTCAACTCTGATGATGCCTTCTAATGTTCTAAGTGTGTTGAGAGTTTGCAAGATATCGGTGGAACCAATAAGTTCTTGAAGACCACTTGCTGTGATTTTTTTTTTTTTTCCCCTCTAGGACCTTGTATTGATTGCATGCTGAGTACTGCAGCATTTATTATTATTGTTAAATTGGCCTTTAATACTTCATATTAATGTCAGCACTGTTGGCCAGATTTGCACATTTTATTCATTTGTGTCAGACAAGAGCAGAAGTAGAGTAAGGAGAAATTAGTGTGCCTAAAGTCTGCCCATGCTCTTGGATAGGAACTTTCTGATTCTATTGGTGAAATGCACAGCACCTCTCTTGCTCCCCTAATGATTTCAGTACATCTTATGAAGAAGTAATAGGAAAATGCTTCCTATTCTTGTCTTTTCAAGCTGAATTCTGAATTGAGTTTCTGGATCCATTATCGCTCTCTGGATGCAAATGATTCCACTCCAGAGGAAGGTTTCAAACCAGATGGTGACTGAGTATTTGAAGATTTTTGTCCAGTGCATATCTTCCTCTTATTTATAAAGGTGGTAACACCTAATACTGCCTGCTAATAGCTTTTGGCAAAGTTTGCCACTCAGTGCTGCTGCTGCTGCTGCAAGGATTCACTGCTCTTTGCATTGACTTGCATGCTTTACTCTGAGCAGAAGACAGGGAGCTGGGGAGGTATTTTATTCAAGAATTAAGAACTTGGATCAAATACAGAGTCTTGGTAACAAGCTCTTCACTGACTTGGATTCTCTGCTCTGTAGAAGGGATTTTGATTTGGAGTACTAAATGGGCAATGGTTGTTCTTTGAATTACAATTGTAAGCATTAGAGCTTACTCACTGTTAGGCTTGGTATTGAAAAGGGATGATGCATTTCGTTTACACCTCTAGTTATTAAAAAATATGAACAGGATCTCGGAAGGTATTTTCAGTGAACATTACAAGAAGGTCATGATTCTTGGTTTGGGACAGGTCATTTGTCAGTGCATTACCATTTTCTTTTCTTCATAGTTCAAGAGCTATTATAGGAAGTTATGCCACCTTTGTAATATTAAACATATTGATGAATAATGTCATGGCTTGGCTTGGCTTGTGGGAACAACAGAAACTCATAAGCCTCCCTATTTAATGCAGACTACAGGTCTTCACAGTGGCTGCCGGTCAGGAGAGATAGGAGTGAGCTGGAGCTCAGGCTGAACCTGCTAACAAACTGTGTCCAGAGTGGAAAGTTCATTGTTCCTGTAATCAACATGAGAGGATTTCAGGGAAGTAAAAGAGCACTTTTGGAAAGCTGCTATGTACACACTCGCATGTACGTGCAGGTGCATTCAGACATGCATGACATAACCAAAGCTCTTCCATGCTGATTTGTAACATAAACCTGCCAATGCAGTGATTTATAAATGCTGTTTATATAATGTGATCTGGCTTCAATATAAGACTTCTGAATCTGCACATAATAGTGCTCCTGGTTTGAGTTTCCTCTGCTTTGGTGCTGAAGAAAGATTAGGAGAGGAGAGACTTGTACAACTTTCTATCTGTCAATGCACCTATCATGGGTCATCTGGTTAGGGTGAGTTCTAAGCAATTTAAATCTCTGTTCTGAAGTGAGGTCTGAAGCAAAGTCCGTGTTTTCTAGATTGGAGTCTTTCTGTACTCGGGGAGATATTACTGATGCCTGTTAAAGTTGGCCAGATTTGATTCTTAACTCAGCAACCTATGCTCCTTCAAAAGGAAAAGAGTGGGTGCATTCAGAAGGAGGCATTGGAGCCTCTGAAGTAAGCAACATGTATCTTGGATGCCAACAGTGTCACTCTCTCCACCAAATATCTGTGGAAACTAGGTTTCTGCCACTAGCTTTTTGGCCACAGATGTGCTTTTTCTAAGGCCAGATGAGTCAGACCCAACAGGGTTTTAGTCACTGTTCTTCACGTCTATCCATTAAGCTTCCTCTATGATGGGGCTCTCTGTATTCTGCTCCTCTTTCTCTTATACCTGTGTCCTGACTGGGACAGAGCTGCTCATCTCTGGTCTTGCTTCTCAGTCTGCTTGGAAAAAAAGAAAAGTGGTATTCAAGATAGCTTTTGATTATTTTCACTCTTTCCCAATTATTGTTGTTAATGCTGTGGTCTCCCTTTCCTTGCCTTTTTGTAATTGTTCTTTCTTGACAGTTGAGCTTCATGCAGAGTGCAGGTTTGTTGCCTCTTCCAGCTTCCTGCAGATCTTTCTCTTTTCACCTCCTTTCCAAAAAGCCTGATGTGTTTCCACAAATGCTATTTTATACGTATAGATATATATAAAGAATTTATTTCTCCTGTCTGATTGGAGATAACAGTCAAGAGCCTTATTTCTTCATGAAAGGTGTTGTGTCTTTTTTCAATGTATTGCTTTTGAATGGCTCACAGGCTTACTTGAAATTAGGTTAATTTCAACAAAATCACATACAAAGACATGCACACACGTATCTGTACATTTCTGTACGTACATGTGGAGACTCTGGGACGTCACAGGAGTTGCCTGACTCAGTGTTTTCAGTTGCATGTGAAAATAAACATTGTGTGTGTGTTTTTTCTTTTAAACAGACTGCATCTCTTGAGTAGTTCATCAGAGCTTCTTGAAGTGTTTACATACGTGCTCTTTGTCTGGAGATGCCTTGTTATAAATACTCTCTCATTTCATTTTACAAGCATTTGTTTGGAAGTATGTTGAGCAGCCATGCTTGGTTTATTTCCAAATGTCTTAACTTTGGGCCCTTGGATTGGCTTATAGCCTGAAGTTTGTATCTCTCCTTTTCATGCAGAGAGCCATATTTGAACAACTCGTGGAACACAAGGGCTGCAACATACAATGACGGAATGACAAACAGCTTCACGAGTCATTTATGGCCAAACACAGTGTATCTTGCAGAGAGCTGCAGTGAAGGAATGTACTACATGAGTTCACTTACAAGAACAAAAGGAACTAAACAACCAAAGCCCCCCCCCCCCCAAATAAGTTACATACTGCTTCTTGATAAAAATTGCATAGTGATAAAAAAAGTATTCTAACTGGTGCCTTTTGAGACAATTGTTAAGGAGCTATGTCATATTTCCAGCTACGGTTCTCGGATCTTTGTTGGTGGTGTTTTTTTTTTCCTGACTTGCTCTTTCCAAACTGATGAAGGTGTTGTGGTGGTTGTTCTTTATAAATACTCTGCTCATAAGTCTATCAAGTAGTTTTTTCTTCTTTTGGAAGTACTTCAGTAGCTGGGATTAGTCATAAATTTAAGGAAAAGCAGCTGGGAAAAAACAGAGAAGCATCATGATAGCCTCTTATTTTTTTGGTGATACGTGAAAGAACTTTGCATTAATTCTAGGGCTAGCAAAATACAAAACCTAACATGATGAATTCTAAATGTTGGCTTCATTTTCCTGTTTCATTTGTTTGTGTTTTAGTCATCCAGAGCTGGTTTTAATCTGAAAAGAAACCAGAGACATTCTGAACATTTGGCTTTCATCTTGATCATCAAAATATACTCAATCTCTAGCTACTTTTATTTTGCCTCATTTCTTCTATAAGCTATAGGAAATGCACCATGTCCTGTGCCTTAGAGGATGAGGGCAACCTTACTTCACGGTTGATTTGTGGTGGCAACAATACAAGAGTTTCTGTCCTGGGACTGAGGAGAATTGACATTTTTAGCCCTCCCAACATCTTTTTGCCTGCTACTCCAAGTTGAATATTTTGGACTGGGCTTGGTTATCTTATTTTTAATAACCTCTTGTACTGCCATGAATGCAGTAGCAGGAGCCCACTGTGTTGGATGCCACACAAACACAGAATAACAGATGAACCTGCCTTCTGTAGGGGCCTAGAAGAGTTTGGAAGCAAGCAGAATAAGCAGTGACATAGCAGCAAATATTACGTGAGTTTTGTTTGTGTGTGTTACTCTTTCGATAGGACATTTACCAGAATGTTGTGTCATTTCCAAAATCCTCCCTCTACATTTTGGCCATACTCCCTTTGCTAGCTCTTGATATATCCTTTTAAACCATTATAGAAAAGCCTTCTGATTAAAGTTGCTCCTTGCCTGTAATTCCCAGTTCCTAATTTACACTCAGGTTTTTTTGTATGTTGATGTGATTTAACTTAGTGAGTCCTATATTTCATGACTTCTCCATATTCTCCTTCTGTCTGCCCCGATTTTATGTACTACAGCATGTCTCTTCTGTGTGCTTTTTCCATTAGTAGAATCATAGAATCATGTCAGTTGGAAAAGACCTTCAAGGTCATTGAGTCCAAGCATTACCTAACTCTACAAAGTCTGGTGATAAACCATGTGCTATAGCACCATGTCTCTGCATCTTTTAAACACCTTCAGTGATGGTGATTCAACCATATCCCTGGGGAGACTATCCTTTGATAACCCTTACAGTGAAGGGAAGCTTTTCCTCATATCCGATCTAAACCTTCACTGGTACAATTTGAGGGCATTTCCTTTTGTCCTGTCACTTGTTACTAGAAGAGACTGACATCTACCTTGCTATAGTCTCCTTTCAGATAGAGATTGGTAATATCTCCTCTCAGCCTCATTTTTCTCCAGACTGAAGACCCTCATTTCCCTCTGCTGCTCCTCGTAAGATTTGTTCTTCAGGCTCTTCACTAGCTTTGTCATTTCTCTGGTCCTCAATGTCCTTCTTGTAGTGAAGGGCACAGAACTGAACACAGCGTCAAGGTGTGGCCTCACCAGTGCTGTGTACAGGGAGACAAATCACTCTCTTGTCCTGCTTGTCATGCTACTCCTGAAACAGGCCAGGCCTGTTGGCCTTCTTGACCACCTGTTGGCNATTTTTTTTTATTATTATTAAAAAAAAAAAAAAAAAAAAGGCAGGAAGGAAGCACTCTGACAATGTGAAGTGTCAGTGCAGAGTCAGTGCAGAGCCATGCTGGAGCAGCTGACCAAAACAATGACCGTAAGGGTGGAGTGCTACTGGAACTGAAAATAAATTCAGGAGTGCAAAGGGTAGAAATGCTGTAAGCAAGACAAAAATACAGGATTAAAGCTCCAAAGTCAAACTTCCTCTGCTGAAATCAACAAAGGAAAGGGATGCCTTTACCACAACAGTAACTTCTCCACCAGTGTTTGCATGTCGTCAAGATGGTGCGTACACCTCATATCAAAGCCATGTCCTAGTCTGATCTTTCTGAATAGAAATGGACTACTACAGTCATAAAGAGAATTAAGAGCCTATTTCACAAGAGGTGAAAAATAATGTGAATTGTCTAGCCTAGGAGACCAAGCTGCAAGCAGATAACAGCAGGGTTGCTAAAGTTAAAAGGAATGAAAATTAAAGGCAGAGGGAATAAAATGACCCTATGTAATTTAGGATGAAAGTAAGAGGGAGTTTTATCACTGCCAGAGCAGTATAGCTTTGGAGGAACTTCATTACAGGAGCAGTGGGAGCAGAAAAACTTTTAACTAGCCTTGGGGTAGATCTCCATTAGTTTATGAGTCGAGTTATGTGATTCGTGAATGGACTAAGTGATTCTGCAGAAAACAAATGGTCGCTCATTAGGTTTCCTGCTTCTTTAATACACCAAAACTGACAAGCACTAATGATTCTCAGGATAGTTTCTTAATTATGTGGCTAGAATATTTTAATCAGAGTTATAGTTAGGCATGGGAAGTTGTGGGCAAAATTTAGCCCCTGTTGTCCATAACCTGAAAACAGGCAAATCAGGAGTACAAAATTGCATGAAGCATCCAACTGGAGAATAGTTACAGATAGAGAATATTACAAAATAACTTTTTCTGTTCTTTGGGGCTGCAGCAATCCTGACAGAACACATTGGATACATAGTTGCCTGAATTTTGTAGGCTTTGCGTGTTTAAAATCATGAATGAAAATTCTTACAATGGTGGGCTATCATGGAAAGGTTTGTAATCAATTCTGGATCATCTCTTCTGGCATAAGCTCTAGGCTTTTTGCTTCCGTAAGGAACTTATATCTGTTTCCTGCATCTGTCACCCATCCTTCTTTGTGAATGGAAAGCAAGCAATTAGTTTTTGTTGTTGTTAGCAATTAATTAATCTTGCCAAATCTTGGAGGACCTATTGTGTCCTTCAGACACAATGTTCTTGGGAAAAAGTCTTACTTATTGTAACCTCTTGTGCAATCTTCACTTGGATGATAAATACATCTTGGCAACAAGGAGCTTTCTGAATGAAAAATGTTGCTGGACAACCCTGTAGTACAGCAAGAACGCAAACCTCTGCCAATGCTGGTGGAGTACAGCCAGACGAGAGGGTAAAATGGGGAAAGCCTTTCACACTGCCTACAGAGCGAGATGAAGTTTATTACATGCACACATCCAAATATCTGTTTACCATCAAACAAGGATTTTCCCTGTTGAGCATCTAAGCACAAAAGTATCCTTCCTTCTAGCAAAATCTTGAAATCTCATGGAAAGCTGCTTTCTGCCAGTGCAAGGCTGAGGAAATAATGACGAGCATGTTGACCATGCAGCTGTCTGATTTAGGTAGGTAATTGTAGGAGCTAGCTGGGGAACAGCCCCCTCCCCATTTTTCTATGTGAACCTAGAAATTTAGGACCCTGCGGAGTTGCCTCAAGCTGCTTCATGGTTCATGGCCTGACTATGGTTTTCCATTAGATCTGTTCAGAACTACAGCTGACCACCGAAAACTCATTTTGATATTGCAGCTGTAACATTAATGACAGAATTGTTAGTTGTGAAAACATGTCTTACCCTTGTAGCATTTCACCTTTGCTTTTTCTGGTTTAGTTTTTACACCAACCACCAGTGATGCTTCAAAGCAAAAAGGTGCATAAAAGCCCTGCAAAGAAAGATGTTTGAATCCTCTGAAGGGAATACACAGAATGCAGAGAACGAGTCAGGGCCAGGACCGCTCTGTTCCCTTGTGGTTTATGTACGCGCTGCCAGCAGCTTGTGTTTCTCCTTGCAGCCTGACAGCTGGCTGTGGAGTTAGCCGAGCGCAGCCAGCGGCCAGGTTTCTCAAACCATACTGTGGCTGACAGCCTTTGGCTTGGTGAAAAGGAAACGATCTGAAGTTAAAGGCCTGATGCAGTGTACCTTGCAGTTAATGGAGAAATTTTTGTTGACCTCAATGGGAGCTGGATTTGATCCTGTGCCTGCTTGAATGTTTCGGTGTTGGATACTGCTCTGAGCTTTTTGGTTTTGTTTTTTTTTCAATGTCTCATTTCTGGTCTTTTTTCCTATCTCTTTCTCAAGTGTGCTTACCCTGTGGTGGGGTCAAATCAAGGCAGCTCTGTGTCAGTGTAGCTGTATGCTTTTATCCTTGCCTAATGTCTGTCCTCTTGTTTCCTCAGCCCTTCTACTGTCTACATGATGAATTTGAAAGATTTTGGCTTCTATTTCTCTCCTCAAGACATTTTCTCCTTCTCACAAACACCCTCTATCTCACTTAAGCCTCTGCTCTCCAACAAGTGTAATTACTGTCAGTGCTTAATCTACCTTATACCCTTCTTCCCATCCTTCAAAACAATCCTTATTTCAGTTTCCTGCAAATGCAGCCCAGGCTCTGGCCCCTGCTGCCAGCAGGGAGCCAGCTTCCCTTTAAGCAGGTTTCTGGAAGCCCACCCTTCTCACTGCCTCATCCCAGCCATGCTCTCTAACTCAGCAGATCTCATCACTGCATTTCTTATAGGAAGGACAGGGCCACTGTGCCCCATTAGTCAGTAGCTGACTTGAGCATAGAGCCTCAGCCATGCATTTCTTGTCACTCATCCCTAGTGGAAAAAATGCTGGCATGAGTGGAGCTCTACTGAGGCAGCTGCCAGAAAGGAGAGGGCTGTAGACACCAAGGATGGTGATGGGAAAACCAATGCAGAGGAGGCAGAAGGTCATCTCTCCCCCAACCAAAACAATCCTGTAGCAGTTCTGGAGCTTCTTGTAGACCTCCTCTGTCCTGAAGTATCGCATGCTTCCAGAAGGGTTTGTTTCCTGGGTGGAGAATTACATGTGATCTGCTTATGAGAAAAACCCTGTCTTTTTGCATATGGAATGTTTATCTTTTGTTGGTCACTCCATTTGCATGGAAGTGATGCAAGACTTTGTCAGCTGGTATCAGAAACTGGGTCTGTGTATATCTCAAGATACTTATGAGAGAAACAGCCAGTGCTATGGGATGGTGTACAGGGAATCACAGGTGTTCTTTTGAACTGCAAAAAAACTTACTTCATTTTTTCCAGCAGTAATGTAAATGCTAAGCAAACAGGGGATGTAATGAGCAAACCCTTTGGAGAGTGGGAGGTGAGCTAATGAAAGATGAGAAGCAGTAATCTGGAGCACAGGGCTGCTGCAGCACTGGGGGCTTGTAGGGGTGAGATTGGCAGATGCATCTATAGGTCCCAAGCTCTTACTGACCCACTTAGGTTATTGTACAGTCCACTGTGAAATGTACTGGGCTTTCCCTCTCCTATTATTCCCACTGAAGCTTAAATATGAATCCCCTACAGTGTCTTCTGAATGTAGAATGTCCAGCTTCATCTCCAGTGTAATTTCTATTCTGTGTTTCTGACACAGGGAAAAGAAAGGAGAAAGTAGTGCAACAGTACTGAGATAAGAGGATTGTTTTCAGAGATGTCACAATAGTGCTGACCTGTTTTAGCCCTTTTCCATTGTTTACAGGCAACAAAGCTAAAAACAGGAGAAATAGATTTAATGGGTTAATTTACAAGCTATTTTGTTAATCATGTAGTACTCTTAAATATCAAGCATTTAGTACCATTAAATATGAAATATTTAGTATAAATACCAAGTATTTATACTCTCGGTAGTCCACTGCAGGCGAAACATTAAAAAACCCAACAACATCCAAGCCTTCCCAAATATGCATGTGGAGCACATTTGATTTAGGAAACTTTAAGACTTGTGACCTAAGACTAGATCTAGCTGGTGTAAATGGGCAGAGTGTGTTAGCAACCCTGTGGAACTGGGCTGTAAAGCCCAGAGTCCCTGGATGATGAGAATACTGAGCAGTAGGATGTGAATTTGTTAATGCTTTAGAAATATATTTAGAAGAAGAAGAAAGAGAGAAAAAAAAGTTGTGGGAAATTCTTTCCTTCATACATAATAGTTTTCTGTTGATTTAAAATTGCCCTTAGTAATGTGTTGATGCCAGTGAAATATTTCAGCTATAGGAAATGTGAAACCAACTACTGCTTTTCTATGAATTATGAGTCATAAATTGTACGAAAAATACTAAACTTGCTATAGCTATTCCCCAAGCAGAACCTCTGAGTAATGGAGAAAATGCTGCCATTTTGAGGGGAGTAGGAGGGAACTGAGCTAAGCAAAACAAAATGCCAAGTGCCAGTGTGTGGCTCTGTTCTAAGTGTGAATTAATGTCATCTGAGATGATCCTCCCTTGCTAAGTAAACAATTAGTGATACTTGCAGTTCAGTTGAACAAAGTTGCTCTTTGCTTCAGATGGTATGGAGTAGGGACGTACATGTTGAGGCTACCTGACTGTTAGCCAGTGCGCAGAACTGACCCATGGGAGAGCTTGTGCCAACCCAGTTGTCACATCTGCAGTCAAGTAAGCCCAGCCAAGAAGTCATAAACTCCACCTGATTCAGCACTCAGTGGGCAGGTTGTGATGACAGATGGCCCATCCCTAAAAATGGCAGTAAAGTGGCAAGACGATATGATATCTGACATTTGCAGACGAAGCTTTGGTGGTGATGTTGCTTTCGTCCAACTTTTGCCCTCTAAGAGATGGGAGTCCAGTTCAAATTAGCCCTCTAATACTCTGTCACTAAAGGTCATNTACAGGGAGACAAATCACTCTCTTGTCCTGCTTGTCATGCTACTCCTGAAACAGGCCAGGCCTGTTGGCCTTCTTGACCACCTGTTGGCTTGTATTCAACTAGCTGTCGATCAACACCCCCAGATCTTTACTGGGCAGCTTTCTATGATCTCTTCCTCAAACCTGTATAGTTGCATAGGGTTGTTTAACCCAAGTGCAGAAACTGGTANATTTTTTTTCCTGCTATATCAATTTGATGTCTAATTTTTGATGAGTGAAGTTCAGTGAGTTGAATTCAACACTAATGTTCTGAATTTCAGTTTCTCCATCATTTTAGAAAAGGCCACACAGTCTTGTGGGGATTCGTGAATTTTGCTTTGTAACCAGAGGATGGGGTTGTTGAAAGGTGTCCTACATAACTGAGCTATAAGTAGAAGTATAAACAATCTGCAGGAGTGTGTGTCTTGCTGTTCGTGGAGCAGAGGATGCTAACTGCAGTTGTGTTAGAGTAGTTTAACTAGAACATTCGTCTTTGCCCCAGTTTTAGTTTAAGGGTTGTGTGTCTGGCACATGTATTAACTTTTCAGCAATTGATGTGTGCCCAGTAAAATACAGCTAAAAAGACTAACCAGTGACACTCAGTCTACTGTGCCTAGAGTCATTCTCCATACAGGTAGCTAATGATGTCCCAGCTGTAGTAAGAAGTCTTTCTTCCCCATTGACTTTAGTAAATAGAGATCAAACCCTGCCTAATCAGCTTCTTGTGGCATCTCTGAAAGGGTAGAGCTTTCAAATTGGTGAGATGTGCTCTCAGATGCCAAAAGCTAAATTTCTCGTTCTGTTTCGTCCTACGTCAAACCATGCTGCCTTTTCTAGACCTGATTCAAAGTTTATTTTAAGGACACTTAAAGTACACATTTCCACTTGACGCTTCTTTAATTGCCAGAGTTTGGGTAGGTTGTGGGTTTTGTTGTTTTGTTCCTTTAATTTGTGATTTGTATAAGCCGTGCAAGTGTTTTCAAAATATGAGTCTGTTTGGCTTCAGACTGCTGTGGATTATAAAATGTTTGCATAAATGTAAGAATGCTTACTGGTTTCTAGCCTGCAGTACAGTGCTTGGGTTTTGTCTTGATGTGATTCAATTCCTGTTTGTTTTACACAGGAGATGGCTGTCCGAGCACTGAAGCAGACGGGTAGCAGAAGTATTGAGGCAGCTCTGGAGTATATCAGTAAGATGAGCTACTTGGATCCCAGAAATGAACAGATAGTGCGTGTAATTAAGCAGACATCACCAGGTGAGTGGCAACTCCTTTATTTTTTAAACTGTGGTTTTGGTTGCAGTAGGTTAGTTTTTAGAGTAATTGCCAGTAAGAAGTAGTGGGCTGGCGGTGTTGTGAATATGGCCCTGCAAGGTGAGATGGGCTGGAAGCTGAATGCGGCTCACCTGCTTAGCAAGTTGACCTTGTGCACAGTGGTGCTTATCCTTCAGTACAAGTCAGCTCAGTCATCTCAAGTTTACTGTGAGGAAAAAGCTTGTGCATAGGTAATTGCTATGGAGTTATGAGACACCTCACTTCCTAAGAACTCATCTGTGTTTAAGTACCCTACAGAAATATCTTGGGATGAGATACCAGAAGTTTTTTCACTCATCCCCATGGGTCTGCTTCAGCTCTGTCTCACGTAAATTAGCAAATTGAAGGAGTCAAGCCCTGAGTATGCCTTGTCAGCAAACATCAGACCACAGCTGACAAAAGACATTGCAAGAGTTGTTTCTATTCAGATATTGGCACTTCCAGCACTGCAGAGTGTTTTTGATCTGGGATGAGGATACACTCTGGTTTGGCTAGAGTTTCTTGCTTTTATCTTCTTTCAGTTTCAAAAATTGGCCAAGCAGACAAATAACCATCCTCTGACTGGCTGAACCTGCTTAATCACACACTACTATCATGTGCTGCAGAGAGGTTAGTGGACAACAGGCTGAGTGGATTGGAGAGCTGTTGTCAGAGGCCTGTTTCTGTGAGTGAGGAATTTCTCTTGTGTTACTAGCAACATTTGGACTTTAAAGGTCTTGTCTATGTTTATGAAATTTATTAAATCAATCCAATTACAGATCTCTAAGCATGGTCATTAACTGAGTTTACTGAGTGCACATTATTTACACATGAGAAATTTCTCATCCAGCTTACCAGCACCTTCCTTCTTGCTCAAGTTGAAGATATTGTTGGGAAGGTGTTAAATCAGGCATAGTTGATAGAGAGGCATGTGCAAAGGTGAGGAAAGCTGAGGAAGAGAAAGCTCATTCAGTTTACACAGAGAAATATCTGGACTGGAAGGAGGTCTTCAATAAAGTAACTTCTTTCTTGGGGGACTCTGAGGGTAGACAAATATAAGGAAGACAGAAACGTGAAAGGACCTAATTTTCTAGGGGTCAGTCCCAGGAATGCTTCAAATGTGGTGAGGAACAGTGATGGTCCTGTGTAACAAGAACAGCTTGTCTGGCATTTTTTATCAGTCTTCCTGTTTTATTATCAAAAATCCTAAGAAGGCATTTCCTATAGTGTTAACCTCCAGGATGACCACCTAACAGACAAAGTAGTGCTGGCCTGCTTGCTGTTTGGAGAGCTCTGTCCTAAAACAAGTACAAATATGGCTTCACCTGGGCCTTAAGGAGAATGTAAAAGATCTTAAACCAAATTACTGAACTGTATTTTGCTTTGTATAGCAAAGATTTAATTCCTTGAAGTGGAAGAAAACGTTGAGTCCTAAAGAGCTGAAAGGGCTGAAAATTATGTTTAGGCTAAAATTTTACTTATTCGGTTGTCTTTTTTGTATGTTTGGTTTTGCTTTCTTAACATTCCAGTGCACGCAGCTGTTTTGAATACTTCATCTTTCAAGGTGAAGATCCACCCTTGCTTTTAGGATACACAGAATGCAAAACTTAAGCATCATGCAATTGATGTTTGCCTGCCTGAGGTGCCACAAAGTCATACTGATTTGTTTGGTATGGCAGTGTTTAATCTCAGATAGAGTAGGTTTGCTCTGGTTCATTAAGAAGCATGTAATGCTACTTGGGTACTCTTCAGTTGCAGTTTGAGAATTTAATAAAATCTTTTGGTTTTGAATATTGGTGCTTGGAAATAGATTTTCAAATATTCATTTTTGTTCTGCTTTAACTTCAGTGGTAACCTTAACAAGAATTTCAGCATACTGTTAAGACTCAGATGATATTACTGTGCAACAGAGAGTTATGTGTGTATAAAAGCAGATGATCTCATGAGTATTCTTAATCTTAAGAATACATTCTGATCTAAAACCCTCACAGGCTAGAGATAGTCATAGCAACTACTGTGTTTGGTATCTTTACAAATCCTCTGTCAGACCAGAACAGACTTACTAGTACACAAATCTAGGGTGTGGACTTCATATCTCTTTAGACATCAGCACGATTCCCTGCAGATCTGAGGTATAAGTCCCAATGGAGGACAGATATTGCTGCTACTTTCCTTTGTGGCTTCTGATAGGGAACAGTTTGCCCTTGAGGCTCAGCATGAATCCTACTGACAGAGATGACAAATGGATGTTATGGCTGCCTCCCACTTCCAGGCCAGAGTAACCACTTCTTAGAATGCTTTGGATTGCTGCAGCCTCATCAGTGCATCCCGCTGTGTCCCATCAAATGAGCTATCAAGGCATGCTGTTATAAGTACAGCCTCAGCAAGCATGGCCTTGTGTTATCATAGGAAGAAGAGCTGCCGATTATAGATTTCACTTTAAAGGATACTGATTATTTGTTCCACACTGCATTGTTCATGAAACTGTCCTTTAGTGTGGGGGCAGCATCTTCAGTGTGCAAAGAGAGTGCATAGAGCTTAGTAATGTGTGTGTCCTTTGTGTATCTGTAGCAGGGCTGGTGTGTCAAGGTGAGAAGGCAACAGCTAGCTATGCTCAGGTGTGCTGCACCTGGCTCACCTGGGACATGCTGTAATGCAAATAACTGGGAAAACTTGCTATCCAAGGTCCAAGCCTGTTAGCTCAATACGGCTATTCTTGCAGACCTTGTGAAGTCATGATGATGAAAGGAAATGGTTTAGGCATCAAGGAGCCAAGTTCTGTAATTTGTGAAAGCTAAAGAACCAGAAGGGGAACAGAAAAATAGCCATAGCACAGAGTATCCCCTTGTCTTTTTAGCACAGCCAGTGCTTTATACACCTGCAATTTGTCCTCAGATCAAAGAACTGATGAAAAGTGCTATTAGCACTTCTAGTGTAGGCATGCTGCTATCTTGCCTCTGCATTCTTTAAAGTAAGATTAACATGTTGACACCCTGAAGGATTTGCCTTCCAAACAGATGGAATATGAGTAATATGAGGGGATACTCTGTGTCCAACACATAGGAAAGGATACAAGACAAACTGTAAGCCTTCATTGTGAGAGGAAAATAAGGATTTTTGTGGACGATAATGAAACAGAGAGGTGTAAATAGATACAATCCCCAGCGTCAGCAGTGAGCTCAATGTAGAAAAGTGAACTATGTGGTGACCTATTAGCTTATAGGAATGTTGACTTTAAGTTGTGTTCACAGTCCTTCTGGGAGCTTTTTTGTCCTATTGGTGATGTACTTAACCCCCTGCTCTGTAGCTTCCTCCTGTCTGTGAGTAATGCCTGGTAATACCGGTCCAGCTTTAAAAAAAAACCAGGCTGTAGTGTAATCTGATGATTTCATAGTTAAGGAATTTGTGCTTCTATTTTCATGATTTGATAGGACTCCCTGACGATTCCTGGCATGGGCAGTGTTGTGGGCCAGTAGCTCATTATCAATAGTAATACTTGGCACCTATAACTTCAAATGTTCTGAGTGCTTAAATTAGATTTTGGAAGGTGTTTTTATAACTCATACTCCCTTTGCAGTGTGCATGTGTGTGTGTATGTCTGTATGTATATCTGTATACATAGATGGATGAGTAATGCAAAGCAACTAGTTCACCTAAATTGCTTCCTAACTTTCCTCTTCTATGTTCTTTTTCTAAAGGAAAGGGCATTGTGCCAAATAATGTAACCCGCAGGCCAAGCTTTGAAGGATCAAACGAATCTTTTCCGTCCTACCATCAAATCAGTGGTGCAGCCTATGAAGGGACAGGCTTTGGAGCAGAAGGTGCAAATATGCTTACTGAAGTTCCAAGGCCATACATGGACTATTTAATCTCCACTTCACAGTCTACGGCTATGAATGCTCCTGTACAGCGACCCTCTGGAGTAGGCACTCACAGCACACCAACAAGCCATCAGCAGAAAACATACCCTACAAATATTGAGTCTTCTGTGATTAATTATCCAGTGGCTAATCACAGCAGTCAAGCCTTGCAGCTGCAGGCATCTCATGGCTCCAACAGCCAACATTACAGTAGGCAGCACATGATGGTGCAGGGGGAACCTATGGGTTATGGTGTTCAGCGGAGTCCATCCTTCCAGAACAAGATGCAGCAGGAGGGAGGATACACCAATCTCCCAAATAAAGGGGCAGTTGTTCAGAATAATTCTGGTCATGCGTTTCAGCAGGCACCAGCAAGCCTCTATATATCACATTCTCATCACAAACAGACAAGTCCCTCTTCTCATCAAATGCATGCGATATCCAGAGGTCCAGCCTTTGCCAGTGATTTTTCAGACAGTCCACCACAAAATCTATTAACTCCATCTAGAAATAGCCTAAACATGGACCTCTATGACATGAATAATACTCAAGTTCAGCAGTGGCAGGCAGCAACACCGTCACGCCGAGATTCTTTGCAAAATCCAGGAATAGAAGCATCTCCACGGCAACATGTATCCTTCAGACCCGATGCCACAGTGCCAAGCAGAACAAACTCATTTAACAACCACCAGCAACAGCCACAAGTGACAGTGTCTATAAGACAGATTCCTCCAGGAAAACCTGATCCTTCCATTACATCTCCAAATACAATCACAGCAGTCACATCTGCTCATATTCTCCAGCCAGTGAAGAGCATGCGAGTGATGAGACCTGAGCCTCAGACTGCAGTGGGACCTTCCCATCCTGGTTGGTTACCAGCACAGGCACCAGCTGTGGATGGCTTGGAGATCATTGAGCAGCATGTGCCACCTGTTGGAGCAGCTACTGCCTATCAACTAGACGTGGATTACAGTAACCAGGAGCTGCGGTGTCCACCACCACCGTATCCCAAGCATCTATTACTTCCCGGTAGCTCTGAGCCATTTGATATCAACTGCTTATGCATGGGCGTAGAGCAGACCCTCCGTGTAGTTCCCAATTCAACGTGCAATAAGGCCGAGGAGAATGGTGAGCGAAATGATAAAAGCAGCAAGAACACTAAAGCTGAAAAGCCAAGCAAGGATAAAAAGCAGATTCAGACGTCCCCAGTGCCTGTGCGAAAAAATGGCAAAGATGAAGAAAAGCGGGAATCACGGATAAAGAGCTACTCGCCTTTTGCCTTCAAGTTCTACATGGAACAACACGTAGAAAATGTCATCAAGACCTACCAGCAGAAAATTAACAGAAGATTACAATTGGAGCAAGAAATGGCTAAAGTAATTCTCCTTGATTTGTTATAATAAAAGCTAATGGGATCAAAATAATTATTACTGGGTATAATCACTCAAACAAATTATAAAGATGGTTTCCACTAGAAGTAGTAGGTACCCAACACTTCCCTATACCAGACTTATTTTCACTCAGAGATGTGGATGAAAGGCTGGGAGGCTGTTTTAAAAAAAATGAGATGGGAAGTAATTTATCTTCATACCAAAAAAGTAAAATGAAGCAGAGCTCTCCTATAGTAGGAAAGTATTAGGTTTGCTGAGGCAAGAATTTAGAAGCCATGTTTGAGGATGGTATAATTCTAACATTGCTTTGGTAGCTCTCGAAAGCTCTGAAAAGTTTTTCCTTTTGCCCTGCTTTTTCCTTACTGCTTCATGGTAGCCATTTACTCACCAGAAGCTTGGTTGAACTTGGCAGTATATTCACTCTGACATATCTTCAGATGAATGTGTAACACTGGACTGGCAGTTGTCTGTTGAACACGTGTAAATAATAATACCGTGCAAGCAATTGCATCTTGAACTGATTGTGGGACCCTTGATGGAACTTGTTCTAGAAGCAGGTCTAAGGGAGGTGCACTTTGAGTGAAAGAGCTTCTTTCATACCTGATTGTAGTTCTCAGACCTAAGCTGATTCACTGATAGGGCTGCATAATAGCTAACTACTCAGTCTTCCCTAGCATGACTTGCAGAGTCAATTAATTTGATCCTTACATTGCTGCAGAAAACTCAGCAGTTTGTTTGTTGAGGTTAAAATTAAACAAATAGCTTCTAAAATTTTTGAAAGGTCAGCATTTTAGTGACAGTTAATAGTTTATCCCCACTGCAAGTACAGATTGTGTTGGATTGCTTGGATTTTCTGACATTAAAATTGGGAATGATCTGTAGAGAAGTAAAAGAGCAGCTAATCGCATTAGTTCTCTTCTGACTCGATTTTTCCTTCACTTTATCACTCAGATAATTCACCTACAAACAAACACAGCTCCTTCCCCTAGCAACCTCATCAGTGGCTGGTATAATATGCTCAGGAGATTTCGGCTACCTGCATATCACATTATTCTAGAACTTACCAAAACCACAACTGATTAATTATTTTAAAACAATAAACACTGTCTTCTTTTATGGATTGCAGTTGCCTTACATTTTAAAAACAGTATGACTTGTTTTGATTTGGCTGTCACCTTCAGTCTAAAACTTCATCCTACCCATTCTGCAAGTCTATGCAGGCCTCCTCCATTCATCCAAATTTCATTTTCTACCGTGGGGTTCTCACTGTGTAGTCTGACTGCCCACATTCATCTTTGAAGACCTACACTACAAATACGAAATTAAATCAATCTAAGCAGCAGCCATGTGGGTGTCTGCTTGGGTCTCCCTAGCCTGCTAATCAGTCAGCTCCAACTCCCTCCACCTTCCTCCCCATTGCCTCTCCTCACCAGGCACTTTGTCTCAAAGTGTCTCATTTGTTGTGTATGCAGAAAGAAGAGGGCAATGCTGCAGAGGATCACCTGATTTAGGGTAGGGTGTCCCTGCCCATGGCAGGGGTGTTGGAACTAGATGATCCTTGTGGTCCCTCCCAACCCTGACTGATTCTATGAGTTAGCAGAGGAAGCTGAGGATCAGCCTACGGGCTTCAGTGGCTCTCAGGAGAGGGATGGGCACAGAAACGGGCAGAGCTGGTGGTGTGCAGGCTCTGTCTTGAAGGGTGGAGAAGATCTGGTTGGATATCGCTGCTTCTCACTTTTTCAGGAGGTTGCTCCTCACAGCCACGTGAAATGTTACTTGCAGTAACAGGAGGCATGCTGGAGACAGGAGGTAGACAAACCAGCTTTCTACAGCTTAGGTACAGAGGGAAAATAACACATTTTGAGGGAAAATAGCACCAGGGTTTGGGCTGCAGTGGCTGAGGAGAGGCCAGGCCTGAGAGTTACATGCCTATATTTTGGAAGGGAAAAAGGAAGTAGTTTATAGCACTTCTGTAACTTCAGAAGATCTACAGAGTTTGAGAACAGAGGTTGCTTATGGCAGAGGAAGAAAAACAGTTTCTAAAGAAGGTTCCCAAAGCACTTGGGAATGTGTAGGTCAAAACTAACTTCTTAGTTACAACTACTTAATTACATGTACTTAATGTGAGTTTTCCTGGAGAACCATTCAATGGACCAAGTGAACTACTGCATGTAGGCTGAAGTTTCAGTTTAAGATAAGCAGTACTGCAGTGCACATACGTAGAGTGGAATGCATTGGCAAAGTGCATATTTGAAAGGTATAAACTAAATACCATGATTGGGTTTGTTCCATTCCCCTCTCTGGCTGTATTGTTGCTTGCCTCTCTGTTCAGTCAAATGAAAACCATAGACCAATCTTGGATGTGGAAAAATCAGGTAATGAGTTAGGGCACAGTGAATTTACCAGTATTCTGAATACCTGGGCAGACTGACAGGAGAGTACCTTCTCGTGAATGCATCTTTTCTGCTTCTTGGCTAACTTTTCTAAGGAACACTTTGGGAATGCTTGTTCGTGGTTCTTTTGCTCTGAGTGTAACCATAGTTGCTCTTGTGGCTTTCTTTCCTTTATAAAGGCTGGCCTCTGTGAAGCTGAACAGGAACAAATGAGGAAAATTCTCTACCAGAAAGAGTCCAACTACAACAGACTTAAAAGGGCCAAAATGGACAAATCTATGTTTGTGAAAATCAAGACTCTGGGTATTGGTGCATTTGGAGAAGTGTGCCTGGCCTGCAAAGTGGACACCCATGCCCTCTATGCCATGAAGACTCTGCGAAAGAAAGATGTGCTAAACCGGAACCAGGTGGCTCATGTCAAAGCAGAGAGGGACATACTTGCTGAGGCAGACAATGAATGGGTGGTTAAACTCTATTATTCCTTCCAAGATAAAGACAACTTGTACTTTGTGATGGACTACATCCCTGGTGGGGATATGATGAGTCTACTGATTCGCATGGAGGTTTTTCCAGAGCGTCTGGCTAGATTTTATATTGCAGAGCTCACCTTGGCTATAGAGAGTGTGCACAAGATGGGATTTATTCATCGAGACATCAAGCCTGACAACATTCTGATAGACCTCGATGGGCATATCAAACTGACTGACTTTGGACTGTGTACTGGATTCAGGTGGACTCACAATTCAAAATATTATCAGAAAGGTAATGTTCTTAGACTTTATTTGTAATGCAACTTGTAATTGCATTAGTTATTTTGAAACAAACAGGTACCACTTGGCAAAAATGCCAGCTCAGAAAACAGGGGTGGTGTGTACGAACTGTCCATGGCAGTATGATGTGTCCATGTCTCTCTGGTTCGTTCATTTTTTTTGTTTCCAGTCCTTTGTTTCCAGTCCTGTTCAAATCCCTATCAGTAATGTGGCTGACCACTGCAGCAGCAGCAGCAGTTTTTCAGTTTATACATTTTCTCAGGATCTCTTTTGATAGCAAAATAATAAATCGCAGATTTAAAGTAGTCTGTGCAACTTGTGCATGTGGCATTGAGGCGTACTGGCATCTGCTGGCAAAAAGAGCCTTAACAAGTGATGCAGCTAACCTAACTGTACTCCATTGTTCAGTATGTTCCATGTGGGAGCAGGCTTTCTTGCTCTGAGACAGAGACCTTTTTCTGGTTATGGAAAACCAGCTGTGAAGGGGAGGACAGGAAGAAATGCACTGGGTTTAACGCTGAAATGCTGCTCTTCAGAGTTGAAGGTGGCACAACTTGATCTAGACATATACTTTTTGTGTGTTTTGTTTTATGATGGTGAATGGAAACTTTCTCTCCCATTTTAAAGGAAGCCATATCAGACAAGACAGCATGGAGCCCAGTGATCTTTGGGATGATGTGTCCAATTGTAGATGTGGAGATAGGCTGAAGACATTGGAACAAAGAGCTAAGAAGCAGCATCAGAGATGTCTAGCCCACTCACTAGTTGGAACGCCTAATTATATTGCTCCTGAAGTTCTGCTTCGTAAAGGTAGATAACCTGCATTTTCCTTCTGCTTAAGTGAACTGCTTTTGAAATACCTTTTTTTTTTAAAGTATGCTACTTTGGAAGATTGCCACACAGAAGGTCACAAGCACTTAGTTCAGATTCACAAGGACAGATTTGTTTGAGCTAGGTGATCCTTGGGGTCCTTTCCAGCCCTGACAATTCTATGATTTCCCTATGTGTTACACTTTTTAGCATCACATCGTTGACCCTGATGGTGGTCATACTTGGTGTGTCTGTGTATATTTACATTCCGAGGCCTTTGACTGAGTCTACTAATAAGGGTGCCAGAAGATGTTGGCAGTGATAGTTTTCAAATATAAAGCAGATTATCTACCCTCAGACAGTACGACTGTGGCCACTAACAAGTTTATATAGACCAGTGAGTAGCCAGCTGATGGTTCTGAATCACTGATTCAGATGGGCCACTTTAAGTATTTATGCTGTAACCTTATGGAAACAAGTTGCACAGCCAGAATCTTGGGAAAGCCTACCAAAAGATCTTCCACAAGAGATCTTCTGCATCCAAAAGCTCAGGTTGGACAATTTAGACAATACTTGGTGACTGTGCAGAAGAGAGATGGTCACTGTGGTAAGGAGATTAGATATTCAAAGTTGTCTGTAAACCAAATCCTAAGCTTCATCTTTCTCAAGTCAAGAGATTTTGCACTGGACCCTGCATCACCTGATGACACAGATCTCCACTGAAATCAGCATTTAAATCCTCCATTCCTTTTTTTGGAGATCTCAGACATATACCTTATTTGTCTTGTCACAGCAATAATGCAACTGAAATTGTTCTCTTCTTGAAACTTGCTCAGAAAGTAGTCTGTGGTTTTCCGCTGTCTCTAGAGACAGGCTGTATCTTTCAGCAGCTTTTCAAATTCGTAGTGTCACTTCCACTGAACCTAGGGGGGACATCAGTCAGTAATCCTTTTTGTTCTTTCACATCCATTTTGTGATGTGTAGTTAGGTAGCTGTGGGGCAGGGCATAAAAATCCATCTTCACTCTTACTAATTATATGATTTCACCACTCACCTTTTTTGAGAATTTAATTTATTCAGAAAGATTCCCAGACAACAGGATTAGACCTTCACTGATAGCAGTAGCGTGTCAGCAAGTAGAAGCAAATTTATGATGGGAGTCCTTTATTCTTACATCACAAGTTGTTTGTCTGAGAAAAGACAGAAGTCTGTGCTGTATGTTTTGATACTTAATTGCAAGTAACTGTACATGTACTCCTTTTATTGATGGAGGTCAACCTTTTGTCTGCACCTTTCAGGATATACTCAGCTTTGTGACTGGTGGAGTGTTGGTGTGATCCTCTTTGAGATGTTAGTGGGACAGCCTCCTTTTCTGGCTCCCACACCCACAGAAACCCAACTGAAGGTAAGCGGATGCAAAATTCCAATTTGTGGTAGTATTTTAAACTTTTCCCTTCTCCTATTCACAGACCTATCCTCTTTTCTTTCACTGGAGAAAGGAGTAGTGGTTAACAAAGCCCAATATTAATTAGGTCTATGCAAGCACAAGTCCTTTCTCAGTCAATGAAGATACTGAATATGAGACTGGAAGCACCTTGTCCAACTACATAGGTAGTTGTTGGTTTTGTGAGTCTTCTCAGCACATTTCTCATTCCTTAAGCCCAATCTGATCCCTTTGAATTCTTTAGAGTGCCTACCAGATATGAGTAAGCTGATTTACCTGTTGGTAGTGTATGCAATTGCCCAAGTCTTTCAAACTCACGTATGGAGTGGTTTTTTATTAGAAAGGATGTATCTTAAAGAAGGACCTGGGGGTCTGGGTCGACGAGAAGCTCAACATGAGCCGGCAGTGTGCACATGCAGCCCAGACAGCCAACCGAGTGCTAGGCTGCATCAAGAGCAGTGTGGCCAGCAGGGCAAGGGAGGTGATTCTCCCCCTTTACTCTGCTCTCGTCAGACCCCACCTGG
The DNA here is from genome assembly GCA_013400475.1 of Tricholaema leucomelas. Taxonomy (NCBI): domain Eukaryota; kingdom Metazoa; phylum Chordata; class Aves; order Piciformes; family Lybiidae; genus Tricholaema lacrymosa; species Tricholaema leucomelas. Next base: position 47,509 of record WAAF01010264.1, on the reverse strand, counting down.
AGTACTGTGTGCAGTTCTGGAGCCCCCAATACAAGAAGGACATGGAACTGCTGGAGCGGGTCCAAAGGAGAGCCACGAAGATGATCAGAGGGCTGGAGCACCTCTGCTATGAGGACAGGCTGAGAGAGTTGGGGCTCTTCAGCCTGGAGAGGAGAAGGCTTCGAGGAGACCTTATAGTGGCCTTCCAGTATTTGAAGGGAGCCTACAGGAAAGCTGGGGAGGGACTATTTACACGGTCTAGTAATGTTAGGACGAGGGGGAATGGGTTTAAGCTGGAAGAGGGGAAATTTAGACTGGATGTTAGGAGGAAGTTCTTTACAGTGAGGGTGGTAAGACACTGGAATGGGTTGCCCAGGGAGGTTGTGGATGCTTCCTCCCTGGAGGTGTTTAAGGTCAGGCTGGATGAGGCCTTGGGCGAGCTGCTCTAGTGGGAGGTGTCCCTGCCTGTGGCAGGGGGTTGGAGCTGGATGATCCTTGAGGTCCCTTCCAACCTAAACCATTCTATGATTCTATGATTCTATGATTCCATGAAGGTGTGTGTAAATTAAATATTCCCTCAAGTCTGACTATGCCTTCAAATTCAGGAAGGAATTTGCCATTATAAAAAGTGGAATAGCTCCTTTTATCTTCTGTTAGACAAAGTTTCTTGAATCATTAAAGTAATTATTAACAACTGATGCAATCTGATCACCAGGTTCTTGAACCTCTGAAATAAATATGCTGTTGAGTTGATTGGCTAGTTGAATGCATGCTTCTGTACAATTAAAGTTGGCAATCAGAAGGATTCCGTTCCCAAGATTAGAAGTTTAGTATCTTTCTTACCTCCAGGTGATAAATTGGGAAAGCACACTGCACATTCCCTCACAGATCAAGCTAAGCCCTGAGGCAACCGATCTCATCACAAAGCTCTGCTGTGCTGCTGAGGACAGACTTGGAAGAAATGGAGCAGATGACATTAAAGCCCATTCTTTCTTTCACTCTATGGACTTCTCTACTGATATCCGTAGGCAGCCAGCTCCCTATGTTCCAAAGATCAGCCATCCAATGGACACTTCAAATTTTGATCCAGTTGAAGAGGAAAGTCCTTGGAACGATGCTAGCGGTGACAGCACCAGGACATGGGATCCACTAGCCTCTTCCAACAGCAAACACACAGAACACGCTTTCTATGAGTTTACGTTCCGAAGGTTCTTCGATGACAACGGGTATCCATTCAGGTATCCCAAGCCTTCTGGAATGGAACTTGGCCAGTCTGAGAAATCTGATGTAGAAGACAAAGGTGTGGTGGATCAGGCCGGAGCTTGTCAGCCTGTATATGTGTAAATTATTGTATAAAGTACTCCAGATAAGACTAATCTCAAATCCAGTAGGGCCTTTAACTGATCCTTTAGAAGCTGGTCCTGCAGTGCTTGTTCCGGTGTAACTTCAGCTGAGGCTAGAGGCATCCTGGGGAGTCAGAAGCTTGCAGGGCCAGGTCCTGAAAATGGCACTCTTGAAAGTTCAGGTCAGTTTTACTGTAAATAACTGTTGCTAATTACACTTGAAACCCTGGTCTTCACCAAGATCTGCAAGGCCAGCAGTCTATCACTTCTAGGCCTATTTATATTTGAGGTCAGCACCCCCCTACTCAGATTAACATTTACAGACTTCTGCAACTGTCAGCGTTATTTTTTAAATGAATAAAGAGCACTTATATTTTGTTTATAGCAGGGTTTTTTTTTTCCTACTAAATTATAGGGATTAACTTTGACAAATCATGCTGCTGTTCTTCTTTTCTACATTTTTATTTTATCCATAGCACTTATTTCACATTTAGGAAGATGCATAAAGCTGAAGAACATGTGATGAAAGGTCTCTGTGCAATAACATAAGAAAAAAGATTTAAAAAAGAGAGAAAAAAAGAAACCCACTCTCTAATTCCCTAATGTTACTGATGCTGTTGCATTCACACCGTGATTTTTGTCTGTTATATGTATTTTCAACATTTCAAAATTGTGACATAACCTTAAAGCTGCTTTATTTCTTTCTGCTTATTGGAGTGTAATAGGAAGCGTGAGCACATGACAATTTGGGTGTGATTTCATTGTCTAGTGTGTGAAGAATGTTGCATGAGCAGTGTTTTTCTATTTGAAATGGCCTTTTCTTGCCATTCACAGGCAGGTCCTGTGGATCCATTTTTAACTAAGGGTCTAAAATTAGACCATTTTAAACCGTGTGTTGATAATGTATTGTGTGGATGGTTTCCTCTTATGATTGTATCCAATATTAATTTTGTAAAACAGATTGCAAAGGTTATAACTGAATAGCGATTTTGTGGTCTGATGTGTCATAGATCATTTTAGTGAACCTGTATCATCAGCACACACATTTCCCCACAAAGGATCAGTACTAGCGAGACCATTATTGCAAGACTAATTTGCAGCATCAGCCTCAGCTGGGCTTATTCAGGTAGCGTGCAGCACAGTGTCCACTGCTGAGGACTGGCGGTAATGCAGAGCACCAGTACTAACAGACGTAGCTCAACTCTTCAAAACAGAACGTCCAACGCCGTAACACATCGAGATCCTAAGTGCAATGAGGCTGGTGTTGAGTGCAGCTCCACAGACATCTGCGGACCCTGGAGGAGGTACATGGCTTTTCCGGACATCAGAGCTCTCCAGGTGACTGGCTGTGTATCCCTTTAGGGTCCTAATGTCTGAGGCACTGTTGGCATTGTTCATGGGTCACTCTGTCCTGTTGTCCGTAGCTTAAAATGTTGCTGTGATGGAGCACAATAGTCCTTCATTTCTGTCAAATTATAGGCATACTTTGAAATATCAGTTCTTAACTATGTTAAAATATGCATTTTTCTTATACGTGTGAGAATTATTCAAGGTGATATCAGAATACTAAAGATAATTAAGCCATACATATTTGCATATATATTATATATAACTAAATAAGTAAACACACACAAAAATCCTTAATTCAGATTAGTGTAACAGTCCTATTTAAAGTGATTGATGAAATAACATTGCAGGAAAACACTCCTTTAATGTGTGTTTTGCTTTATTTTATTTTTAAATCTGGAGCTTCATTATTTTTTCCATATAGTATTCCACATATTATTCCTTAATGTTTTAGCATATCCTATCCTATCCATTGTTTAGATATCTAAGCAACAACATATAAATTTCATCAGCCTAAACTAAACTAAAGAAAAATGATTGTGTATTTGTTTACATTTGTATGAAAGGAATGTTCTGAGGTATGCAGTGCTTGTGTTGTGACAGTTCATGTAAGATTCAGTATTACTGCTTTTTTATATAGTAATGCCATTTTTTTGTTATTTACATCTATCTGACATTCTTTCATGTGGTAGGTTCTTTCTCAGGAACTCAATTTAACTGTTATTTATTGATATATCATTGCCTTTGAAAGCTTCTACTGGCACAATTTATTAAAACCTGAATCAAAACCTATAATGCATTGTGTGTTCCTGAAAAGGATCATTTCTGCCCGGCCTAAAGCAGAATTTTTAATGGCTTTGTTTTTGTAACGTTGGCGATGGCTTTGAGCTATACATGAGATCCAAATCTCACTTCTCCTGCAGCATTTAATGTGGGATCTCTGGGTACCTCAAGACGTCGTGGCACTTACTCTCAAGGGCAGGATACCCAGGAAGACTTGCCTTGTTGTGACCAATTCAGTAGATGGCAATAGAATTCAATGCAGTCACTTTATCTGCAGTGGTGGCTCTGTCAGGGCAACCACAACCAATATCCTTGCCTGCCCTGGCCATCGCCTCTGATGCATTTCTGAGATGTAAGTAAGGTGTCATAGAATGATAGAAAGGTCTGGGTTGGAAGGGACCTCAAAGATCATCCAGTTCCAACCCCCCCATCATAGGCAGGGACACCTCTCACTAGAACAGGTCACTCAAGGCTTCATCCAACCTGGCCTTGAACACCTCTAGGGAGGGAGCAAATGCAGAGGTGTCTGTAAATGCAGAATCTGCAACTAAGCAAAACGAGAGAAATCGGCCCAGGAGGAAAGAGGTGCTTCCGTAGTGAACACAGTACTCATTTTAAACCTGTGCTGCAGGTGACAGAAGCCAACTCTCATTTCACCTAGAGAAGAACTGATGTGAAAAATCTTTCAGGTTTATCAGGCACTGTCGCTTGCAGACATCTCAGGAGTAAACAGAGACTTGGGGTAAATTTTATGAAGTTTGGGTAAGTAAACAATATACCCTGTGTCAGGACTGGCTCTAAGTATTCTTGGTTCTGCCGAACTTTCTGCAAAAAGCACCTGATTGTCTTCTTTTAGGGAGTTCTGTCAACTCAGTGCTTGTATAAAAAATTATCTTCCTTAAAAAAAAAACAAACAAAACCCACCAACACAACCCCCTCAGAGTCCTGACTGAAAGTAAGGAGTTTATTAATTTTGAGGTAGTGTTCTTGGTGAAGGTCACAGGTGACACTTGAGATGTAATCCTAACTTTTACTGTGAACTTGCTGCTGATCTCAGTGAGGCAGGAATCTCATTCCTGAGTTTCATCAAAGACACGTATGTGCAATAACGCCACATATTGTGTGTACAGAAGTGTAAGTAATTGCCTCAAAAATGTACCTAGTTGCTGTTCCCAGAACAGAAACTTTGTAATGCAAGGGTGCCAGTGGCACAGGAACAAGGGCCTCTGAAACCCATCACACCTGTGCCAGGCAGCACCAACAATTCTTGGTAAGCAAATGATTCCTAGCTGGATGCAATAGAGCTAACAGTAGGAGTTGTAACCAGGTACCTGGCTCGAGTAGCTTAAAGGCTAAACAAGAGAAAGAAGAATTTGACTTTCAAATGGAAATAGAAGAATGAGGTTAACTATGCAGGAAGCAAGTGATAGCCTGAAACTTGATGGAAAACCATAAACATAAGAAAATTCTGTTCTTTTCCCTGTAACTTTTGAGGTATGAAATAACTCATTTTAAAGCTTTCCTAGAGAAACTGTTGCAAGAGGAATTTACAACAATTTGGTTCAATCCCAAAATGCAGAAACATTGGCAGAGAATAGAACTGTTACTAAAATTATTATTTGAATTAAAAATATGAAGTCTTTCCCACAGGAAATAATCTCAAAAGCAGATAAGGTAGAAACAGCAACCATTAAAACACACCAAAAAATAAAAGCGTAGAAATGTTTTTTTTCTGGCAAAGAAATCTGCTGCAGCAAGAGCATGAATTTGTGCTTTCCTCTGGTTTCTGTTCTGAGCTGTGAATGAACAGTGAGCAGCACTCAGTAAAAACGGAGTCCCAGGCTCTTTTTTGTCAAAATAAATTGAGGATCTAAGCCGTAAGGCTGTGGTCACCTTCTGCAAATGCAGGAGTAGCTCCAAGCCCTGCAAAAGAAACTGCAGCCTGGTGACACGGGCAATTGCAATTCAAATGGACTGATGGAGGCTCTGACTTGTCAACTCTTGTGGTTTGGGAAGTTCCTTTACTTCAGTTTTGCAAGATGAGAAATACCTGTGCCTGTGTCTGTTGTTCTTCAGATACGTGAAGAAAGTGGAGCTTCGTGAAGCAGCCCTTGTATATTTCGTAAACTTTAGTGGGGTTCAAAAACTAACAGGGTGTAAGCCACACCTCCTGGTGCTGGTCCCGGGATTCCTGTGACCCGGGAAAGCTCGAGGCATTTGGCCCCCTCGGCTGTTGTAAGAAAAGGGTAACTGAATGTCTGAGGGGTTCACATGGACGCAGGGAAACAGCTGATTGTGTTAGATCACAAACAGCAGCCAGGAAAAAGACTTTAAAGATGGTCCAGCCTTTCTGCAGCAGTTACCCCATGGGCATGTGTTGTGGAATTTATGTTGGTGTCTCCTGTTTGTCTTGCAATTGCTGGGAGCACATAATACCCAACACACTCCTCAGAGTCCTGCTGGGCAGGAGGAAGCCTGCAAATACGTAGAGAGTCAAACCTGCAACTCTGGGCCACACTGTACAGGGAAGACACTGCTGTCTGGCTGCCACACTGCCTCCATCCCAGGGCTACTTTAAAGGAGAGCTGGGCAATAGCTCGCTATTTCGCTGCTGCTGGTTTCCCAGCCATATCCTATGAAGGAGCTCACCACATGCCATGAAAACCCTAAGTTTTCCCCCTAAACTCCTGACTGCTTCTGAAGGCTGCATCAACTGTCCCATAAATACACTTGTCATAAGTAATAGCATTTCTGGTTTTCCTACTTCTATGCCTGAGGGTAGTTATGGGTGTTTTTTTGTTTTCCTCTTTTCATTGCAACAGCTGGTTGCAGAACTCTCTTCCTTTCCAAACGGAGTACTGATAGCTTTCCATGGCTGGAGGGGAAACTGGGCTAGAAAGGATAAGGACCTGCAGGTTACTGTGGCAAGTCGGACAGAATCTCTTCAGTAATGCTAAGTTTGAAAATTGTCAGGCATCCTGAGGGCAGCATCTCAGCCTCTTGTTGCAGTACCCTTATGGTCTGATGAGTTATTTGTCTTTTTGATGATTGCTTTCTACTGCATAGCTCATTCTTGGCCTTAATAGCAGCAGTAAGCTGGTCTCTGTAACTGCCTTTAGCGTTGGTTTGTCTAATGAAAAATTTCAGAGTAGTTAACTTCACTTAAAAGATATTAGATTGTGCTGACTAATGCAACTGTCAAACGGGAAAGGAAGGAGCACACATTTACTTCTTAGATGTCCAACTTTGCTGCTGGGAACTTATCACAAGGGCAAATTTTCCTTTGCACATTCTTGCGCAAAGCTCAGATGTCCAATACCTTACAGGTGTGTTCACCACCTATTTATAGTGTTTGGTTTTAGCTCAACATTGGGGGACTGGTAAGAGGCTTTTGGGTTTTCTAGCCCTGAAAACTAACAGATACAAAAGGTCAAAATTCCGGACTGATTGACAGGATAACAGCTTCAAAAGCATCTGGGTAGAGTGTGGTTTAACCTCATGTTATGCTGAAACTCCAACAGAAGGAGGAACTTGCTTGGGTAGACTCAGGGAAACCACAGATACCCAAACTGACCAGGGAGTGACAGAAACAGCAGTGGGTATCACGGCTGGCTTTACATCTGCTTTTGCTTTGAATGAGGCCAGGGGTGGATAAACAATAGGACCACAGAAAGGCCAGTTGGCGGGGACCTCTGGAGATCCTCCCACTCACTGTAGGCCTACGGCCAGTGCTTGGGCCAGTCAGCATTTTGTCCAGTGAAAGCCTCTGGCAATGGCACATCTTCCCCCAGCAGGAGAGGCTCAGTGCGGCTAAGTGGAGCAGGAGGTGGCCATTGCCAGCCAAATCTGCTGCTCCCCAAGCCCTTCAGAGAAGCCTTGCAGTAGAGACTCCATAGTTGTTTTGGCTCTGGGCATCATGGCACTGCACAAAAGCCTCATTGTCATCAAGCATTGCCCTGTAGCTGTAGGAAAGCACAGAGAGACAGTGCCAAACCAAAAGATTTTGAAATACAGTTAAAGGGTTATGAAGCTCTGGAGATGTAGGTGAACATACCATCTCAGGGGTGTCCCCTTCCTTTGTCCACCACTGATTGGAGCCGTGCACAGCCAAAGCATGTCTCACCTGAAAGAGATCTGTGTCAGAAAATGTGCACCCACGTAGCTGTAGATAAGTGGGGTGATTGCCAGAGAACAGATGCATGTGCCAGATGAATGGCAGCACACTGCTCAGGATGACGATGATTTGCTGCAAGCCTTGTGGGACACCTCTGGCATGTCACCAGGGGGAGTAACATGTTTTCTAAATTCAGAGTCTCAAAGATGCCTTGTCCTGGCTGTGCAGTAGGACCCTAACACTGACACAAGTCAGCATCCTGCCCCTCTGTCATACTGGAAGAATTATTTAAGTAAAAGTATCTCTCAGAAGAAAGTCATCTTTCCGTTCCCAGAGATCAGCTGGGGACAGGCTGTTTCCCTCAGGGAGCTCTATTTGTGTTGCTGAAGACCAAAAGTCACCATGCAGAAACAGGCAAATTCAGAGCCACAGTGTTTGATTTTTCTTTTTCTCCTGAAAGAAAATGCTTCTCACAGGAAAATATTGATTTGACAAAAATGGAAACAGTTGGGGATAAGTTACTGGTGCATTACAATCATACTTTCAAAAACAAAACAAAAAACTAAACAAAACAAACAAAACCCCAACTTTGTTTAAAAAAAATCAAAGCAAAAATTGTAACAAAAAGGCAAAGGTCTTGTGTTGTATAAACCCTAGAATATTCAAAATTCTAGAAATAAACATGAACCGCTGTGACTAGGTCATTTTGATGCTTCCAGAACAGATTTTGGAAATACCATTTCTTGGAAATTTCCAACTCTGCATTCCAATTTAGGCCTGAAGGACTTCTTTTGTTTTAACATGCAATTTCCCACACAGCAGCACCTGCCAATTTCAACTAGCTCTAAAAATAACAAAGAGGTCAAAGCAACCCAAGTAATATCTGGAATTAAATAGAACTTAATTAACAATCTCACCTCGAATGGAACTCTGAGGCCAGCAGTCTTCTTGCCCTCTTTTTAAATCTAATCCATATCCCAGCCAGGGCTGGGAGCCAGGGTCACGGTAGAAACGGTACCAAGGCTGTGATGCGCTGGGCCAGAGCCTGCACCTGCCATGGATGGAGGGTGTGTGGTGCTGGGGAGACAGCCCATACACACGCAGCAGCAGATACAGCACCCCGCCTGGCACAGGGGCTAAGCCGAGCAGCTGAACTTGCACCACAGTAGCAACACCCACGTCCGAGTCAACCGCTGGGAAGCAAGGCTGTGTCAAGTGCCAACGTGAGACAGGCTAAAGCTTATTTACCCAGGGAGTGACACTGCTGCACACACAGCTTGCTTCATGCTATTGAAATGCTGTGGTTTGCTGATCTGTCAGTATTTTTTTTCTTCTATGATTCAGCTCAGGGTAGCAGTGGTCACTGGAATCTGTGTCCCATGTGGCTGTGTGTTTGCAGCAATGCAGGAACATTTTGTTATTGTTGCTTTCAAAACGAACTGTTGCCCAGATCTGCTCTGCAGATTTCCCAATGGAAGGTACAAAGTAATAGAGGTGGCAAGACACAATGATGTGAAAGCATTCCAGGGCTGGCAAGTTTCAAGCACAGTGACCTAAGGCCATGAGCAGACTGGAAGCACAACACAAACATATCACAAAGGCGTGACTTCTGTGTGGGCTAAACCTGTTCTGACAGAAATGCACCAGGAACCGACCATGGTTCTTGACGCCAAGTGGTACCAATGGGCTTGTATCCATACTGATTGGGACTCCTGGCCCATCTCTCAGCAATGGTTTTTGTGTCCCTGCTAACTTGACTAGCCTAACACAGGACCAGCAAGTAGCTGAACAGTGTGGATGGTCACAGCCCAGGACATGTGTCATCTCACTGTTCCAGAAAAGCATAGTATGGGGCACATGCAGCCATCCATGCATGATAGCCAAGCCTCTGCCTCCACTGTCACAGATGAGCATGGCATGTGGCATGCCTACAAGATGTCAGGAGGAGCACAGCAATGATAACCACAGCAAGCAGCATGCCAGGGCATCTCCATCTTTCCTATTCCCACAGAGTGTTACTGTTTGACAGAGGCCTCCTAGTATTCCTTGACTGAAGCCCACATAGTCATGGCACACACTTCCTGCCATGTGTAGCTCCCTAGCCAAAACCACTTCCATGTTCCTAACAGTCTTGGCTCTGGTGATTAATACAATCATGACCTTGAAGTCGAATTACTCAAAATCACAGTAAAATGAAGAACCTCAAGCAGGTTGGAGACAATGTACTAGAAGCAACCTCATCGCAGTGCTTTACTCTTGTGTTTGGTCCCTATTAAATTGAGCCTACTTCTAAATCTCCTACAGAGGGTGAGAAACTTGGTGGCAAGCTACAAAATTGTAATTGCTTGGTGTAGAGACTGCTTGGAAAGATTTTTAACAGCTGGTTTGGGAATCAGCTGATTTAATAAGTGGTTTTGTCAAAGCACAGTAAATTGCTTCCAGCATGTTCCTGCTTGGGTTCCTGCTCTACCTCACCTACAAGACACCTTGAGGTGACCTTACGCTGTCCTAAGCAGCCTAGTCTGAATTCATCATGGTTGGACAGGTAGGGCCCCTTGCAATACACAGGAATCTGTGGCTCCAGGCCAAGGATTCCCAGAACCTGCTGGAGGCTCCGCTAGACAGAGTGGAAGTCTCAGCAGTACTAAAAAAGGATCAGTAAGATGGAAAGCAGCTTATCTGGAAGGAAAAATCCTCTTTTTAGCAGCTGATAAACAGCAAGGAAAATAAAGCATGGCTGTACCCTGTAAGAAGAAAACAGTGATGACAAGATGACAAGTGAGTCTTGGACTAACTGTTTTCGTGCTAAGGAATAACTGTGGTGTGGTACAGACAGACCAGCCTCAGAAAGAGCAGCTGGAGTTCAAGGCACAAGGAAGAAGCTCTCCAAAAGAGATTGCAGATCACTCTTTTGGTTTTTGTTTTTTTTTTACCCTAATACAGATAAATTTGCTTTGCTTCTAAATGATTGACTTAAATTGAATGATTAACATCCTTACTATTAACATAAAGCTTCCTCATCCTTTTATTATGAATTTAAATGTTACTTTGCATTTTCTGAGTATCAACATACATAATCAGGCTTGGCTTCCTTTTGTGAAATATCAATAAAATAACAGCTTCTACTGTCAGGGTCTGGCAGATTTCCCAGTTATCGAGCTACTTGAAACAACATTTGTCATTGCTGAAAGCCGGTTTTTAATAGAACATGAAAGAGGACACAGAAGTTTTACTGCTGCCCTCTTGTGGGTAGGATAATTACTGCTCATCTCTGCCAAGACTGTCACCAAGAGATGTTGAATTATCTCAGCACTAGGAGCACAGGAATGGTTTTGAACACAGCATAATATCCTTTAATACCTCAGATTCCACATGCTGCTTTTTATCTTCCTTTTAAAATCAACAGTGGTTTGCCTATGAAGGACTTATGCAATCAGTGATGCTTTCTGTGGCTCTCTGCTCCTCTAGAGTTCCTCCTCTGGGCACCACACAACTCCATGCTGCAGGACACTGGATCTCAAGCTTGTATTGTTAGCATAAGTTTTTAATTGCTTATAGAATGCCGGGGGGAATAGTGCAGGTTTATCCAGTCTTCATAACCTGATTTTCAGATGGCTTTCTCTTGCACTGGGAAGCACACTTAAATTAACATGAGCATATTGTCCTCCTGTTAAGGCGCTTTCCCCTAGCGTCTGTATTTATTTTTAAAGTGAGTAACAGCAGTTAAGTGGTCACAAGAGGGTATTAGAATCTGTCACAGCAGACACTGGTAAATGTCCTGAGACAAAAGCACTAGAAATACAGAGGCAGGTAGAGAAGGATGTTTAAAGCCCAGTGGAAAGACAACGAAGAACACCTGTGCAAATCAGCGTCTACTTCATTCTTAAATTCTGAGATATGAGTCAGAGGTGAAACATTTCCCTTTGAGTCTTTGCACAGGGCAGCTGTAGCTGATCAGCCCCTGTGAAAAGAAACAAGAGGTGGCCAGTAAAGATACCTGTCCCTTGGTGACTCCCTATCCTTCTTTTTCCACACTTGCTGTCAGCAGACAAAAAGCGAAATGAGGAGAGGTGCAGCTTCAGAAAATGCATCATCCTGTTACCCCTCTAGTCTGCCTTTGCCTCTGGTTTAATTTTTATCACTGAGACTAGGTAGAGGGATGCAGAGGCTTGTACTAGGATTATTCTCCCTTCTCCATCATGGCTCTCCCTGCCAGACTCCTGAGCAGTGGGATGAAGATGTTATATCTTTGATAGGAGCTGAAACCCAGTTCCTAAAAAAGGAACTTACATGCATCTGATTAATTGACTCTTGCCTCATTAAGACTGTTCTGACAACGCTCAGGTTGCCACACAAGACCCCACTAAGTCCAAATCCCAGGAGGTCCCTGAATTCATTGGACAGATACTCAAATACCAAACCTTGCCCCCACTCCTTTAAAACTGAGGGTCCTTCTTCAAGCTGATGCCAAGTTAGCACAGGATGAGATTCACAACCTAGACAAGGGATTGCTTAACAGACCATCAGAGCCCATTTTGTTAGATGTGTTATGGGTATCTCTAAGGCAAAGGGTAGCTAAATGAATTGCTCAAGAGAGCACTGGGGTAGGGTGTAGGGTGAAGTTTCTGCTTCAGGGCAAGATTTTTGAGTTCTCCTTTGATATCCGAAATCAGGTGCTACGGCACAGCCTATACAAATTCATACGGAGTTTTGGTAAGAGCATATACTCATTTTTTAAAGAGCACCTTATTACCTGGAAATAGAGCTGATCCCTCTCTACCTCAGTATTGCTATTTGGACAAAAAAAAAACATCCCTACTATCTGAAATCAAGAGAGCTTTCATGATATGACAGCCAGGAGTATAATGAGATGGACTGTCACAAGAAGGGTAAGGGAAACTTCTGGCTTCAGAAGAGGCAGAAGTCCAACATGAGCTACCCTCCCAACTCCAGCCACGAGGCCACTGACAATGTTTGAGTGAAAGCAGCTTCCCAATTGTTGCCAGGAGAGAATGATGGGGTTTAGATGTCTACTGCCCACAAACAGATGAAGATCTCTGGGCAGAGCTACCAAACAGGCAACATAAGTATTGGGCTGTTTTCTCTGTATCAGGTGGGGCTGTCTCTGGTGGTACCCTCAACAAAGAACTGTATTTGTTATAAGCCCGTAATAAGATACTCAGCTTGCCCTAAGAATTATTTATGGGCTTGGCAACCTTTAAGGCTGAGGTCTGGATGTCCTCAACAACTGCTGATGCTAATAAGAACTGAGAGTACTCCATGGTTTCAATAGATTAAGCCTAACTTTAATAATTGCTGGTCTAAACATTCACAGTCCAGCAGCCGAGGAAGGAAAAAAAGCTCAGGAAATGTAATTCAATCTTTCAGAGTGAGCATTTCGTGTGGACCTCAGCCCTGCCACTGGACCATCTCCTCACAGAACTTTTTTTGCATTTGAGGGACCCACTGATACAGTACCAAAATCCCAGCCTCAATCTGATTGCTTTAGACATGGTCCAGTCTACAACCAAGTTAACTGGGTAGAGAATTTATATTTGTGACGTTTATCACTTCTTGAATGGGGCAAAGAGGACTCAGCATTTAGTCACTGTGGAGCTCAAAGGTAATCACATCCCACAAGCCTGATACATTGGAAAAGCATTTTGCAGAGCAAACCATAATAATAATAATTCCTGAACCCTGTCATAAACAGAAGCCAGTTGGACGCATGCAAGCTGCGGTTGGTAGGGGCCATCTTGTGGTAAGATGCTCATACAGTCATTTTAAAACGGTGCATAAGGAGATGCTGTTCAGTTAAAAAGAACTATTTGTGCCTCTCTTGACCTATCTGTGTTAGTGACAGTATTTTACAAGCCCATAAATGAAGATGATTGTGTGATGAACTGCCTCCAGTAAATGCAGACTGGGCATGGACCTGCAAGACAGGGCCAAGTAACAGTCAGACCTCATCAACGGGCTGAGACGGACTGCAAATTAAAAGGGACTTCATCTTTTTCAGGTTGATTTTAGGAACTTCTCAGGTTTTAAATTCAATTGCCTGGCACTTCAAAAAATTACATCCAAGAATACTTTCAAAAATAAATACTGTAGTTACTCCACCACGGAAATGATACAGCTGGACTATCACAAATCTGCTAACTACAAGCTACTGCAGTCATCTTCACACCAGAGCAGAGTATCACAAGCTGTGGCGCAGCCAATTGAGGAAAGGAAAGCAAAGGTGTCAGACCTGAACAATGTCTGGAACTGTGATGGAGCTGTTGTAGTGCTGTGTCTTTTGGCCAAAGCAAAAGGATACATGCAGCTCAGCTTCCTTTGAAACACAGCCAAGGTAACTGTCACCTCAATAGCTGCTTACAACAAAACTACACCATGTTGTAACAGCAAAACATTGATTGTCTTCTGGAATTTTCCAGAGATTAAAAAAAAAACACAAAAACCAAACCACAGCAGGAAGAAGAGGGTTTTTTTGCTTGAATTTCTTGACTCTTAGTAATAAAGCCTTGAAATCAAATTAAATTATGTATTCATATTGTTCTTATTGTAGACTTCATCATTACTTACATCTTAGTGGCATTTACCTATTGGTTTTTTTCATACTCAGTATTCAAGAAAGCATCCATTCACAGAGCTGACCATAAGGTAACTCACTGCTTCAAATAACTGATGACAGCAAAATATTTGAATAGTTTCAGTACAAAAATAAGAAACAACTGAAAAAGAACTCTTGAAAAGGGCTCCTACCTTCATGCCAGAGAATCTGGATCAATTGCTTTGTTACTCTGGGCACTACTATTCCTCCATGGCTCAAGCCCTACCCTGTTCTTTCTCAGTTGGGAGCCCAGGTCAGCAGCAATTGTTGCCAGTCAACTCCCTTTCTATCCATGGCCATGTACCAGTTAGGATGGGGACTGACCTCGTGGAGAACAGTGAAGGGGAGAGAGACTTGGGAATCCTGGTAGATGGAAGGATGGCCATGAGCCAGCAGTATGCTCTTGTGGCAAGGAAGGTCAGTGCCATTCTGGGGTGTATTAGAAGGAGTGCGGTTAGTAGGTCGAGGGAGGTTCTCCTTCCCCTCTACTCTGCCCTGGTGAAGCCTCATTTGGAGTGTTGCATCCAGTTCTGGGCCCCCCAGCTCAAGAAGGACAGGGAGCTGCTTGGGAAAGTCCAACACAGAGCCACAAAAATGATTAAGGAAGTGAAACATCTTCCTTATGAGGAGAGACTGAGGGAGCTGGGACTTGTTAGCTTGGAGAGTAGGAGGCTAAGGGGTGACCTCATTCATATTTATGAATACGGAAGGGGTGAGTGCCAAGAGGATGGAGCCAGCCACTTCTCAGTGATGCCCAGTGACAGGACAAGGGGCAATGGGTGGAAGATGAGGCATAGGAAGTTCCATGTAAACCTAAGGAGGATTTTTTTTCACTGTGAGGGTGCCAGAGCACTGGAACCAGCTGCCCAGGTAGGTTGTGGAGTCTTCCTCTCTGGAGATATTCAAGAACCATATGGATGCATTCCACTGTGATCTGCTCTAGGTGATCCTGCTCTGACAGGGGGGCTGGACTAGATGATCTTTCAAGGTCCCTTCCAGCCCCTGCCATTCTATGATAAGCTGGAGAGCAGCTCACCTGCTGATGAGGAGTACACAAGAGCACTGCTCAGCTCAGATGGGAAGAGACAATTTTCCTGTCTCCTTTAGTTGTGCTAGAGTCACTGTTGTGTCTACCCCAACTGCTGCAAGCATAGCACTCCTGGCATAACTACAGCAATGCTTACACAGAAAGAAAAGGGGAGGAAAAGAAGGATGGGATGCAATCACAGGCAGCTGGTGTTCTCTTAGGCAGCTTCAAGTAGTCCATGGGCAGGTTTGCAAGATGGATACAGTACTGAGTTTAACAGGTCATGGAAGCTGGACCATCCTGCTGTTTCTAGAAGAGACTCCTTCAGTTAAGGATGCTATTAGTCATCTGGGAATCCTGCATGGCTGCTACTAGAATGGGAGACACCATCTTCCTGAAACTGTTTCATGAAGAGAGAAGGTGGCTCCTAGGGCAGGATATCATCCTGCCCCTGGATCCTACCTCTCACTAAATAGCATCAGTAAATTTCATGAGAAGCTGCCTCCAGCAGTGACAGCTGTTGAATGGATCCCTCTGATGCTGCTCATGTTCTATCCTTCTTCTCCCTGCTTTTTCTTGTCATTAGCCACAGTGTTATACTTGCCGTTTGTCACAGTGATACCAGTGCAGCTGCCATCTCTCTGAACACTGTGGGTGATAATGGTGGCCAGTCCCACCCACTTCAACAGCACTGAAATATTTGGAGTAGAGAAATTAAACGCACTTGTTTTAAATAAAGGTGGAGTTATTTGCAGGAGTGGCTGAAATAGACAAAATTGCCTGCATTGACAGAAGCTAATGCAGTTGCCTTCATCATTTCAAAATTTCCACAACACTGAGAAAAGATGACTGATGCATACAGCTATGCTGGACTTGGTACATCATCCTCCAGTGCATTTCCTGCCAATTTGGTAATAACCACTTCCTGGCTAATAAACACGTTCTTGGAGTTTATTTGCCTTAATCACCTTAGCCTTCCGCTTCAGAGTTCATTCAGCCCAAAACAATGCTAATGCTTTTCTTTTCCTTTTTAGACACATCCTGATGTCAAAACTGCAGCTAGCAAAGAACAGGATGGAGGACACTGCACTGCTGTATCTCAGCAAAGAGAGCTACTGCTAGTGGCATTGCCTGAACCACTGAAAGGCTTCTGTACAGATCTCACTATCCTGCTATTGCCTCTTGCTCTGTATTTCTCCCCATTTTCCAGCATAGTACCACCAAGAAACACTTTACTTGGATTAGTTCGATGAAGGTTATTCCTAAATGCAGCTGCTGACAATAAGCTGTACTTAGGATACCAAATTAAACAAGTCCTGTGCTAATGGTTTTGAAGAATGGAGGGAGTCAAAACAGCAGCAACAGAACAAAGAAAACACAGTCATAACTTGGCTCCTGTCACACTGTTCCAACATCCCAACAAAAAAACTCCTTCAGCATTTTGCAAGTCCTTTGAATGTCCCATAGAAATAAACCAAACCTAACTCAGCATAATACCTTCTCATTACATGTGGCTTTTCTCCCTCTCTTATCCATATAAAGGTTGCATTTGGTCTCAATTTTTTCTAAGACAAAAATGGCATTTCCACACTTCAGGAAACATCTAAGCCTTGCATTTTTCTGCTCCCCACTGAAACCCTGACTTTTTTGATCTCTGGAGTGATTGGAGCCTGAAGTAAGCCATCCTGAGTAAATGATCAATAGCCTATCTTTGAGGCTAAAATGAAATCAATAGTTGTAGCCATTTCGGCAGACTGTTTACTCTGCTGCTCACTTTCAAATGACACATCATCTGTGATTACTGAAAAATCTGCTGGCAGATGCTACAGCTAAGAATAACGTGAAGCAGTGAGGTGATCTGCACAGGGGAAACTGCTTCTGAAGATGAGTAATCCAACAGATAACCTTTGTTTTCTTAAATTAAAATCCTAGCTGGGAATATTTCCTTGACAGTAAATTATTCATAATTATCCACTTGCTTTTAAAATTGATAATTTTAAAATAAACTGTCAGAGCATTTACAAATTATGTGTAGAAATTGATTATAAATTAGGATTGCTGCTTTCATTTCTCCAAAGCAGGATCCTTACCTACTATTTTTTGTTGTACAGGACAATTATGCTCAGTGTTTAAATTGACATTGGTTGTTTGCTCACCCTGGGTGTTGTATTAAGAATTAAGCTGAGTTTAAAGTTGATAGGGTTTTTTAAAATATTAAATAATCAAGCATGCTTCTAAGGGTAATGCCCTCCAAGTCCTGAAACCAGACTCAATCGAAACATTGAGGAGTAAAACTGACCTTGTCAATTCCATGGTATGTGAGAAGCAAATTTTCAAAGTATGTAACATACAAAATACATCTTTGTTATAAGATGGCTATTGCTCTTTCCTCAATGGATAACATTTTGAACAGCAAACTAGGCTGCTGGGCTACTAAAGCTGTGATTTGACATTCAGCGTCTGTACTATCAAACTGTATCCTACATGTTTGCTCTCTTCCCTAACTGCATTGACTTTTCAGACCTGTGTCACCCTCTTCCCAGAACAGGTGTCTCTGTAACCATGGGACTTTCCAGACTGGGGAATTAATTTTGCTGAGAAATACTGCAATAGAAATGCTTGAGTTTGTTGCTATTGTTGTTAGGAAAGTTCCCCCAGCTTGGTCACTGTGCAGCCTGACAAGTGCTTGTGCCAGAACTGCACAAGAGGAAGGAGAGCGGAAGAAATGACAGGATCAGAATGTTGCTTGTTGGATTTGTGTAGGTGAGGATTACGCAGCTAACAGCTAACCCACTGAAGCTGTGCTAGACATTGCTGTTGCTTTGCACCACCCTTGAGATGCCACTTCTGGTTGTGTTGGTATAATTGTGCAGCTGGGCAGCAAACTCAGAATAGCTTTCACCTCTGATCCTACCCTACGCACATGATTCTGTGGGAATTGTGCTTGGAACAAGTCCTGAGGTTTTAATCATGTAAGACCAGTAGCTCACCAAGCAAAAATATAGTTTCACAAATTAAACATCATGGGGGTTGTTATTCACAAAATGATTGCAAGCAAATCACAATTTTAACAGACCTAGCATGGGAAGCTGGGTTCATAGCAAATTTCAGCTGTTTACTACAAATATGCCTTTAAGAATTTAATACTCAAGGCTGCTCATCTAAGATATGATGCTTTATATAGTAGTCTAATATTTCAGTTTCTGACTGGCTAACCAAATTATTACCTATTTACTTTTCTGGTCAACACAAATGTAATCACAAAATAAAACTGCTCTGTGATTACATAAATCAAAGCTTTTGTATGTAGAAATAATGCAACTTACTTCATCAGAGTTTATCTGAACAATCATGTGAATGTAACTTCACTGACAACATACATGGACAACCAATAACAAAATCACTGTCAAACTACCTTTTAATATCCATTTCTTTAACACTGCTAACTAGGAAAGAAGACAGGGAAGTCATGGCATGAGAAAGCTGTGATGGCCCTGAGGAGGTAAAGCACATTCTGACCATGCACTGGCTCATAAAACCTCCATTGCTATCCTGATCAAAGAACTCTTTAACCCCAGGCTTTATGTGAATGTATCTCCTAAATTAGCAGTAATGCTAAAAGCTTAAGGGGTTGGACATGATTGCATATGCTTTGTGAAATAATTCCAGGTTGGATCCTGAAAAGTATGATCAATAAAACTTTCATATGTATCATTTGTTGAAATGATACTTAGAGAATACAAAAATATCTAGAATCATAGAACTATAGAACATTATAGAGTTTGGAAGGGACCTCCTGAGATAATCGAGTCCAGCACCTCTGCCAGGCAGCATCCCAGAGGGTACTCTGCACAGGAATGCATCCAGGTGGGTTTTGAACGTCTCCAGAGAAGGAGACTCCACAACCTCTCTGGGCAGCAGAAAATCATGAGATGCTATGCTTTCCATACAAGACAATCATGTTTCAGCTAAAGTCAGAGTTGGCCACCAAGGTACCCACTTGCTACACTGCCAGACCTCAAACCAGAGAAAGCAAAGCAAGATTAGCGCTCTCAGCTGCTGATACAAGGGCTGACTACAGGTCTCAGAGAGCTGCCACGAGGAAGCGCTGGGCAAATAAATGGGAATTGGCTCCATAAATGGGATGGCAGTATAAATGTGATCTAGTATGAGGAGTCCCTGCCCATGACAGGGGTGCTGGAACTAAACAATCCTTGAAGTCTCCTCCAGTCCTGACAATTCTATGATTCTGTAAATTTGGAAGAAAGTATAAAAAAATGCAGATTACACACAACTGCTTGAGACTTCCAAGGACCTCCTGCAAGATGAAGAAAAATTAAATTGCTGTTCTGAATTTATTAGAAGGATTAGGAACTTCTCTATAGTTGTTTATATGAATTTCCCTAAGTAGACTTGATTCTAAGAGTAAGCCAATCTGCAGTGAAGTCTCTGAAGGGCTGATGACGGTATTTCTGCCACGTAGACTGCATTAAAAAGGGGCATGTCAAGGGGTGAAAAGCCTATAAATAGACCTAATTTCAATACTTTTACAAATGGCTTGAGAACAAAAAGTAGAGCACGTTAATGAAATCTGCAAATAGTATTCAGGCAGGCACATTTTGAAAAGATTATTAAAAGTACTGTAAAAGAAAAAAATAAATTACTTTGATGCATGGAATAATAGAAATTGCAGGAAGATTTTTACTGTAAGACTCTGGGATTAGCACCCTAAAATTCCAGCTGTAATGTATGTATGTATCTATGTTTATCAAGTGATCTTGGTATGACCAAGCCACTAAAATGATGCAGATGTAAAACTAGTGGGGGTAATTTTACAACCTTGGTCTATGCATCTCCAACAGTTACAGAAAAAGCGATGCTCTTGTAAAACACAGTCTTAAGCATCGTCACTGTGGTAGTCCTTTTTCGAGATAGATCAACTCCTGTTACAACAGGGAAAGCACTATTTATGGGAAGGAATTTATTTATTTTCTAAACCTATATGAACTCACAAAAATAAAAATAAGGGCAACACAACTTTCTAAATATACCTAGAATAAACATATGGAAGGAACGTCATAGAATGTCATAGAATGTCAGGGGCTGGAAGGGACCTCGAAAGATCATCTAGTCCAGCCCCCCTGTCAGAGCAGGATCACCTAGAGCAGATCACAGTGGAATGCATCCAGATGGTTCTTGAATATCTCCAGAGAGGAAGACTCCACAACCTACCTGGGCAGCTGGTTCCAGTGCTCTGCCACTCTCACAGTGAAAAAAAAAACCCTTAGGTTCACACAGAACCTCCTATGCCTCAATTTCCACCCACTGGCTCCTGTCCTGTTACTGGGCATCACCAAGAAGCAGCTGGCTCCATCCTTCTGGCACTCATCCCTTGCATATTTATAATTTATATAGATTTATAATTATAATTTATAATATAATGAGGTCCCCCCTTAGTCTCCTCCTCTCTAAGCTTAAAAGCCCCAGCTCCCTCAGTCTCTCTTCATAAGGAAGATGTTCAACTTCCTTAATCATTTTTGTGGCTCTGCACTTGACTCTCTCAAGCAGCTCCCTGTCCTTCTTGAGCTGGGGGGCCCAGAACTGGATGCAACACTCCAAATGAGGCTTCACCAGGGCAGAGTAGAGGGGAAGGAGAACCTCCCTTGACCTACTAACCACGGCCCTTCTAATACACCCCAGAATGGAATTGGCCTTCTTTGTCACAAGAGCACGCTGCTGGCTCATGGCCATCCTTCCATCTACCAGGACTCCCAAGTCCTTCTTCCCTTCACTGCTTTCCAGCAGGTCAGTCCCCAACCTATACTAATATATGGGATTGTTCTTTCCCAGGGCACAACTCTACACTCTGCATGACTCTTGCCCCTGTTGAACTTCATTAAATTTCTCCCTGCCCAACTCTCCAGCTTGTCCAAGTCTCTCTGAATGGCAGCACAACTCTCTGGTGTGTCAGCCACTCCACCCAGCTTGGTGTCTACAGTAAACTTGCTGACAGTGCACTCCATGCCCTCATCTAGGTCATTAGGAAGACACCTAATTGGGATAAAGAAACCTTTTGCCAGCAAAGTAGCAGCAAATACAGTTAAGTTGAACATCACAAGGGCTCACAGCTGCGAAAAGCCAAACTCTGGAATAGGTGTGCAATAAGAGATGTGAGGACAATAAATACACCTTAGACATTATTAGCTTATGCTATGACTGCAATGTGAGGGGCTTAAACGTGGCACCATTGAGGGACTTCTGATTTCTCATGTCCTCTCAGAGATGATGTACAACTTTTTTTTTCCCTGGTTGACATCATTAGGCTGTCCTAGATCTCCTTATACCAACTACCTATCTGGACAATACTACTCCCTGACAAGGCTAGCAAATTTTTTAACTACCTGGTGTAACTGGAGCTGCTAAAGGATCCTTCTAATGTGTCATCATACCAGGAAGACCAATATTTCCCCCCTTTCTTTTTTTTTTTTTTCCCTTCACTAAAATGGTCAAACCCTCCTCAGACTAACATAAGAATTCACTTCTAACAGTGCAGTGTTGCAGTGCACTGTACTACAGGAGCCATCAGGGAGGTGGAAAACAGGCAAGATTTTAACTGGTTCAGAACCATGATGATAGCAGATACCCACCATGGAAACATGGCAAGCAAGAGCGATGCTCACAGTTCAGACTAACCCATGACTCCGGACCTTCCTTCTAAGGCATGCCATTATGTTCCAACCATACAACTCAAAGAAGGGAAGAAAGAAATCCTTTTAAAATTCTAGTTTATTCCAGAACTGCAAAAACTGAAAAGTCTTCTTTCTTAGGATAAGCTTGGATAAGTGCTGCACTCTGTCGTTTGGTTCTCAGGGAGGTTGTGCAAGCTATAGGCCCAAGGTGAAGCAGAAGATTTGTTCTGTGTAATGACCATTCTGTATCTGTATTCCCAGCTATTCAAAAATCTGTAACTGCTAGGACAGCTACAGGACTACTGTATATAGAGCAGAAATACAGAGGAACTAAATGACAATTCCTGTTGCATATTTCTGCTGTGACTTCAGAACTTAGCCCAAGTAACTAGTGGAACTTACTTTCTCCATTACAATTGATTTCTTTATGTGGTACATGCCTATGGCAATTGTACAAAGGACAGATCAGCTAATTAGTGGATTGCTTTCCTGAGTGCTTTCAAAATAGGAAATGGACAGATGATGAATCAACTTACAAGCGCTCCTCAGTATTTCTGCAGCCCAGAAGAACATTTCTGAGCAAAATTTCTTATCTTGTGTCAGAGCTGCTTAAGGGAAAACCTCCAAAGCAGTAGAGCACTGTTCCCAAATACAACAAGTAAAACTGGTACATGCATGCATGCACATGTTTTACACTGAAAAAGGCTTCCTTGGCATCTTTTTATGTGAGCTAGGATAAATGTTTTACCTGTGAGCTTCTCCAAACCCTACTCTTTTGTACCTATACAACACAGAGTCAGATATCCAGATCAGCCCCATCAATTCCCCTTGTACTAAGAAAGTAAGTCTTAACTCAGGGTCTTGCTGAAGACTTTCACTTAGGTCCTCCCTTTTTATGTAGAACCAGTGAGAACTTGCCTACAACTTGTAACCTACTGAAAGGATGGAAAAGTCACCTCCTAAGCAAATGGCCTTGGTAATAAACTATTAAGAGTAGGAAACTCTTTATAGGCATCTTTAGAAATGAGTCAGAATAGAACAATTTCAGAGGAGAGACTAAAGCATCAGTACTGTGGCCTGTGCTAATTAAAAGAATGACTTAATCTTGAGTGAATGACATTTATATGAAACAAGTAAGTGTCTAGAGATGGTAGCCTAAAATACACTGGTACTGCATTTCTCCCTTTTGGGTTGGCAAGTCTGCCTTCACAGCAGTCTTGAGATGAAAGAGTTGGCATTTTGTTTACTTAAACATAGATATCTACTGCATGAAGATTTTTAAGTGTTTCTTACAGACAAGACGAAACAGGCTAGCTAAGCTATCATTCTAACACTTACTACACCAGTAGATTATTCTTGAATACCCCAGAAGACCATGGTTGAGGCAGCACAGAAGCTGTGTGAAGGAAAATATACATGTTCTCCAAATACTTAGTCTAAGTTATTTCTGATAAACTGAGAACTGTGAATCACAGGCAACATTTCTGGTCAACCAGTTATAAAGCCTGAAGATAATTTTGAAGGTCAAAATGGCTAAACTTAGTGACTGTTGTGTTCAGCTCTCCCTCTCTTCACACACCAAGTGCTAACTGAGAGCCAGGAAGAAAAAGAATGTAAGCAGATACAAAAACAAAGACAGCAGGTTTCCTGTAAAGCAATTAACTCACTTGTTTTAAACAACAATTAAGTGCGCACGATTACAGCTTGAATACCAGGAATACATGTCATCAGATGCCAAATGTCTAGATCTAGCAACACTGTCCACCTAGCCTACACTTCTTTTACTGAAAAGAAATTCCCAGTGTCAATGGTATTTATCCCAATGTAATGCCTTTCTTATGAAAATCCATGCTAAATGAGAGGTGTGTGACTCAGTTCTTGGATGGAATATACTGAGTGTAACCCAGTCATCTGCATGTCTGACATCCTCCCAAATTACCCTTCTGAAGGATTCTATTGTGGCAACTTGACATCTGCTTTGGGTGTGCCACGGCTGCTCCTGGCCATTGTCACTGTTCACTGCTCTGACAGTGTTGCAGGTACTATTCACAAACAGCCAGACAATGCTCCACTTCTCTAGAAGCTCATTCTTATCCCCTGTATCTTCACCTCTGCACCACTGGTTAATACTGTTTGTACCTTCCTTTCAGCATGATTTGGACTTACAATGTGGAGATTGTGCACTTACGTATCTTTAACCTCTTCCCAGTGAACCTCACTTAAGATACATTCAATTTCTAGTCAAAATCTGTTCCTAACCAAACTGAGAACTTGAAATGAGTTAACCGAAAGGCAAATCTAGCTTTGCAGCATTGCATATTGTTGCTTCGTCATAAATAAACTGAA
The DNA here is from genome assembly GCA_013400475.1 of Tricholaema leucomelas. Classification (NCBI taxonomy): domain Eukaryota; kingdom Metazoa; phylum Chordata; class Aves; order Piciformes; family Lybiidae; genus Tricholaema lacrymosa; species Tricholaema leucomelas. The sequence continues at coordinate 23,268 of WAAF01010264.1, read as the reverse complement.
GAGCCAATGTCTGCTTCAGAGTCTGTACAATCTGAGAAATTCTCCTCAAAATACCAAGCTAAGTTTATTTTTAATTACTCTCATTGTCTTTACTTGCAGTTGTAGACTTTTACTGCTGCTATAAATAGACGCCAGAAATCAAGTCAAGATCATAAAATAAGACACACAGCAAACCCACAAAGCCTGGTTTCACTGTCTCACCACAGCAATGCAAGAACAGGCAGGCAAAGACAGGTACTCCCTCAGGACTTCTAGAATCTGCTTCATCATTTTAATTCATCCTGCACTTCTTCAACTAGAAAGGCACAGTTCCTAGTACAGACAAGGTGTTTCTCTCACAGACCTCTGATTTAAAGTTAGATCTTAAATTATTCACAAAAAAAGCCTTTGAGAATTACAGGAAGGATACCATTCTCTGCATCCTCCATGCACATTAAGATGAATTGTCACTGAGAAGGGCAATCTGCAAGCTATTTTGGCTTTATCAAATGAAGTATGTATAAGCCTTCTCAGTTTATTAGTTCAAATGTGGCCAAACACAAAGTGATTATCAAGTATGGGTATGTCCTATACAAAACTCATTAAACACAACGAATATTAAACCAAACACAACTAAAAAAGCTTGCATTGGAGTGTTTATAACTCATAAGTGTTAAGCAGCAGCAGTTCCCCATTTCTTATTAAATTCAACTTGACTTCAAATCTAGGAATACATTACAAACCAATGTGTAACTATGCTATCTTACACTCAAACAACATTTCCATCAAAATTTTTGTTCTTTCTCACACTTTAAAGCCATTTAAAAAACAATACAGTGGCTTTCTACAAAGCATCAAATCAATTTCTCAGCTTTATTTGTCCTTAGTTTTGTTCTCAGAAGCAGCTACCATTTTAGCACATGTATAGATTCTTTATGCTTGTAAGAGACACCTTGCACAGGAACCTGTATTTCCAAAATATTAAACTTTGCCCAAGTTCAAAGGCAGTGGAGCACTGGGTTCATAAAAGGAAGTACTAACACTGGGTGGTGCTACCAGACTTGCTAACAATAGTTTTGGCAGAAGCTTTTCTTCAAGAGGGGAACAGGGACTTGTGTGCCTATGTAATGTGACTGACACCATTTGTATGGCAATCTAGCCAGGGCATCTGAAGGAATTAAACAGAATTGTTTGAAATAATCCTGCCAAGTAGTTCACACTGGTGAACTGTCCTGTATCACTGGAGACGAGCATTGCAACTGGAACAGCTAATACTGAAGCCACTACTTTGTGCAGACTTTGTTAGGCACTTAGGAAAAGCCAGCAAAAAGATCAGAAAGTATTGCAGTAATTTATTGCAAAATTTATTTGCAGGACTTATTGTGGGACTGGTTGTAGAAATCTAGCCAGTGAAGGCAGATGTTAGGAAAAAGGTATCTGGGAAAGGCAGCAAACTGGAAGTCCTGGCCAGGGAAATTAGGTCTACTGAAAAAAGCTTAAGCGCAGGGTATGTAGGTAGAGATCTCTTCAACACATTCGGAAACCAGGAGGGAAATAGTCTTAAGAAAACTGGGAAATCAAGAATAGGAAATAAACTGAGATGCCTGGGTGATAGGAGAGGACAGTTTTGAAAACTTCTTCCTAACCAATTAATTCCTCCCAAGCTTGCACTTGCAAGCTTGCAATCGTCATTGTGCTTTCCTACTAGCAAGCCACTTCCCTACTGACTTTGATGTCATCTTAGTGCTCAGTTCTCCTTACTACAGTAGATCTTTCCTAGTGTTACTGTGTGCATGCGTAGGTCTGATTAACACATTTAAAACAAAACATCTAATTATTAACTGTTACACTACCAACTGTTGCCTCATTTCCCTTAAAATCTTAATCTTTACTCAAAATTAGCACTAGATGGATTATTTTCAGCTGTGGAAGAATGCAAGCTAGAGATAGATTGCTAGAGCAGAAAGCACAGGTTTCGTTGCCAATAACACTCCCAGCAGTGAATCCAAAAGCTTTGAATTATTTTAAGAGCATTAACACTGCAAAAGAGGGAAATATTAAGGAAGAATGTGATGCATCTTTTTTAGCCAACAGCAGAAATAGCTTCCGCATTCACTCTGACAAGATAAATGAACAATCAGCTTTTCTAAGACTAGCCAAGAGAACACTAAGATTGTAATACAGCTGAGAGAAAATATGACTGCTTGAACATAATCATTTTTACTGCAGATTACTCCAGTCATTCCTTCAGAAATTAGGGCAAGATGCACCTGCTGATGGTATGATAAAATACAACATTTTGTCTGCATGTATTCTATTGATTCGTGAAAAAAGAGTGGATTTAACGAACATGCTACTTTGGAAGTATGCTCAGACAATTTATATGGGAGAAGAGAAAGACTGATCAAACCACTATGCCTATTCAGGGTTATGGATGGATCCTACTGTGTCATACCTTACCTGAGACAAAATAACAGCTTGAGGACTGAATGAGAAAGGAACCTGGAGACCCTGATAGGCTGTGCCACAGACAATAATAGCAGGGCCACTCCATGAAAGTGGATAAGCTGGGAACTGAGGCTGACCACAGGACAGGTGGGGCAGCAGTCTCAACAATTGGAGTGTATTTGCATAGGATTTGGGCAGGGGTAGGCCGGTAACAGGTTTTCTTGAGACTCCAAGACAAGGCAACATAATGAGTCAGGTCCAGGGGCCTGCCAGAACGTCCAGCCTCCAGCCAGTAAGAGCAGAGGACAATTAGAGACAAAGGCCATGCAGACAAAAGAGTTGGAGACAAGGCTATATATTACATAGGTCCCTTCAGGCCTAATGATAAGCCAAGACAACTGGAGATAAAACATGACACGGGTAAACCTATGAAACTGCACATGCTAAAGTCCCAGTTGAGAGTGTCAGCATAATTCAGGCCCTGACACCTATGAAGCTAAACATAAGTGAGCATAACACCTCACCAGTGAGCAAGACTACATTTATAAAGACATTACAGGTTGTTTTCACAGGCATGAAGTGAGCAGATCAAGAGAATTATTACTTCTCTTTGTTACTTGTACTTGTTAGATCATGTCTGGAAAACCACATCACACTTCTGACTATTCAGTCAGAAGACCTGATGCAGAACCCAAGAACTTCCTTCCAGTAACTGACATTACCAAGAAAATGGAATACAACTATCGACTGAGGTGCATGGCAGCAAGATGAGACACAACTGCCGCATGGGGAGGTTCACATTTAAGTGGAAAACACTTCACTGTGACAGCAATCATAGTACTGGCACAGGTTGCCCATGTAAGTTGTACACTCTCCATTCCTGGAGGCTTTCAAGACCCCAATGGACAAAGCCCTAAGCACCTGGTCATAAGGCTGGTCTAGAGACCTTATAAGCCCTTCCCCAACCTGAACAATACTATTCTATTTCTATTGCTCCCATGGCTATTCAAGTGTGCTGCTGAACACACAAGTCCACAGAATGAAGGACCATTGAGCAAACTGAAGAAGTTGTTGAAGACTCTTATTTTGAATACAAGCTACAAGTACAGAAATACTCAACTGAAGTATCCCTCTAATGAACACATCATTTTTAAAAATAACTTTTTCCTACTCTTCAGTTTCTTTTATCATTACCTCTTTGCGCACACACTTCCTTCGCTCATTTTGCAGCTCTTTAGGGTAAGACTCATTGTACACTGCACTGTTTGCCCAACAACCACACTTCAGGACTTAACACTTTCACTACTTTTGAACTTCTCCATCTCTTTCGTTGCAGCCCTGCTAATATTACCCCACACTCTTTAACCGTGAAGTTGAATGTTACCCTGAAATAGTTAATATTTTAGTATGAATTACATTACCTTCTTGGAAACCACAAAATCAATCTTTCACACGCTTCTGTCATTGCTTCTAATCTTGTCTATCAGTGAGCACTGCTGTTCCCCGCTCAACACTGAAAGCTGTCAATTCCGGGGAGCAGATCTGCATTCTTCTTTTGAAAAGGCAGGCTGTATTTCTTGCTGTCATGCCCCCGCCTTGACCCTTTCATCTGCCGTTGGTTATGTTGTATAATTTTCAAGGAAACAATACCCATGTACACTCAGTTTATGTCAACGGTCTCTGAGCACTCAAAACTCCTATCAGCCTGCCCCACTGGTGCTTTCCAAACTTTGCACAAGTTCAACATCGGAGGCCTGCTAATGTCTTCTCGAGGTTCCGAACAAGGGAGAACCATGGCTAGAAACACCTGACTGCTGTTACAACTGGTCTAGCAAGATCTGTGAAACAAATCAGTCTATGCTGCTCAATGATCTGCATTGACAGACTCTGAAGATGTAGCTTGGCTCTACACACTGAATACTCCAAGGCAAGAGTCTACCTTTCACTTCAATTTTACCTGAAGATACCGAAGCTCGGGGCCTGCTCCAGGGTGGAAACTGAAGTGGGAGCCATCATATTTATTTAGAAAGCAAGTTCCTAAACCAAAATTAAAATGCCAGTGAAGGCACGGTCCCAGAGCTCTTTCACTCCTGCAGGTGTACAGCAATGTTCTTTCAAACATGTTTTTCAGACGCGACACTGTCCTGTAACTCACAACCAACAGCATGAAGTGATATCCAGATGGACTTACAAGGAAAAAAAAAATCCACCAAAACCCCTGCATTTTAGCATTTTAGATCAGTTTCAACCCTTGGCTTTTTTTCCCCTCAGTCATTTATCTGCCACCTTCTCTAATTTCCTAAGCCGTCGTTTAAAATCCAGTCCTTCTCACCCCAGTGCAAACCTGCAAACGTCACTAAGCAGAGAGCACCGCAAACAGTCGGCGCCCGCGGTCTCACCAACGCCGAGTTCACCGGTATGCACCGGGAAACACCACGGAACCGGGCAGCACCCAAACAAGGCTCACGCTCAGATTCCTCCCTGGCCTCCTCAGGCCACATTAGAGAACTGTAGCAGAGGTGGCGGTGGCGGGGAGGCCTTGGAGCGCTCTTCCCTTGACAGGCGGAGCGGGCGCAGCCGCGGGCCCCGGCAGGTGCGGCGGCCTCGAACCGGCGGGCAGCGGCCCGGCCCCGCCCCGGGGCTCTGCAGGTCCCGCCGCGCGCGCCAGGCCCGCCCTAGGGGCGGGCGGTCAGTCCGTCTGTGGCAGGGCGGGACAGCGCAGTGCTGGACAGGAGGACGGTCGCGGCGCGCGGAGAGAGAGCTGTCTCTGGCCACGCCGAGCGGACCTCGCTGGCTGGCTGGCGGCCGGTGGTCACGCCGCCGCAGCGCCGCCGCTTCGCCTCCGCGCCGGGGCCGGGCTGGGCCACGCTGCGCCCAGGATTGGCTGCGCCGCTGCCTCGTCCCAGAATGCAGCGCATGGCGCGTCATTGAAGAGAGACCATGATGGCGGCGGCCGCGGCGGCGGGGGGGGCTCCCGAGGTGATCGCCCAGCTGGAGAACGCGGCCAAAGTGCTGATGGTGAGGAGGGCAGCGGCATGCGCCGCGCCCCGAGCGGCGCCTCGCGGCGGGGGTGCCTGTGTCGCCCCCCTTCCTTTCCCCGCCTCCGGTCCCACCGCCCTCGCCTCACAGGCGCGGGGCTCGGGGCGCAGCCCGCCGGCGCGCGGCGGCTCTGTCGCCCCGTCTTCGCCTCCTCCCGCTCCCCAGCTGGCCCTCTCCTCCACGTGCCTTTCCTTCTCTGCCTCGCTGGCATCTCCCCACAGCCGGAGTCGGCCCCCACCGCGCACGCCGCTCCGCTCCATGTGCCGCCCGCTTTCTCCCCCGCTCCGGGGAAGGCTGCCGGCTGTCCGCGCCCCTAGCTTCCCGCCCCGGCAGGGTGACCTGTCCCCTCACGCCCCGTGCACCCGCACTGCCATTGTCCGTCGCAGAAACCTTAGTTGAAGTTGCCAGTGAGCAGCCTTCCTTCCCAGCGGCGGGGGCCGGGGTCCCGGGGCGCCTCCCGCGGCAGCTGCGGGACGGTGGGAGGTCATGCCCGGTCCTCGGCCCGGCGGGAGTAGTGGGACACTTTCGGGAGCGTGGTGGCGACCTCAGAAGTGCCGCGAACAGGGCTGAGCGCCTTTCGCTTCCAGAGTTTTCCTTTCCGTGGTGAAGCGTGGAGTAGTCAGAGGCTGCCGCATAGAAGCAAAGCGATTAGTGGTGCTTCGATCAGTGGTTCTTCGAGCCCTCATCTTGTTGTTGCCAGTTAACTGTTCGTGCTGACTGTGAATGCGTTGTGTGTTGTTTTCCATGGCTGCGTGGAAGAGAAAGTCCATACGGCAAAACTCAGAAGTGCGATGAGCTGAATGCCTGTCGACACCGTTGGTGTTAAAATCCCCTAGTCTTGCAGCTGTATATTGGCCTGTGTCATTTACAAGTCTTACTTGCAGATCTTCTGAAAAGTCTAGCTGAAAGCCTTGCCCACAATTTATCTTACCAAAATGTCATTCCAACAAATAATGTTTTAAAATTATTAATATTAAAGGGATTTCAAAATAAGCCAATAGCAGGAAAGCTGGCTTGGTATAGGTAATTAGTCAGTGGTCAGAACCTGAACAGTTGCAGTTTAAAGCCTAAAGTGGACAAACTGTAAAGCAGCCTTGGTTTACTTGCAAGTGTCCTGTCAAAACACGTGTATTGCTCTTTGTGAAATCAAAGCCTGAAAAACATGACTATATTTCCAACGGGAAAGTAAAGGTAGATAGCTTAGCAACAACTACTAGTCCTTTTAGAGGAAGTATGCAAATCACAGATTATTGGACATTCTCATAATGTCTGTGTATCAGTTTTAAAATAACACAGTTACTCTATAATGAGAAGTGTTTGTGTAGAGGAAATAAGTAGTAAGTATTATTATAAGACAGAACACATGTGGATGGAAGCTGACAGGTAGTTTTCAGTATTAAACTGATGTTATTTGGAGCATCACATCCAGAGTTTTGTATTGTGCTTGAAAACTTGATGTTACTAGTGTCAATATCATTTACCGAGTGTTGCTGTGCTGTTCTAGAGGGGAGATACAGCTTGATGTGGAGCTAAAGTAAACAATGCAGTCAAAAGGTTCAAGCCTTATAGGATGTTTGTACTTCTGTTAAAGAGCAGATGCTAAACTTACTGGTAAAAATATGTCTTGGGTTTGCAAGCACATTGTTAGGAATTTCTAGGTCACTTTCTCTTGCCAGCCTCTAATAGTATGAAAACTGGCTTGTGGTCATTAGATTTTTATCGTTGTTCTTTTCCCTTTTTCACAGCTGCTCTTGTAAGTTTCATAGACTGCGCTGACCTGACAAGGGTTGGTTAGGTGGCTTTTCCTGAGGAAGCTGCATAAAACAGAGATAGTAAGCTAAAACTAGCCATGAGGCTAAGAACTCAGAATTGGGCTTTGAGCTGGATTTGCTGTAGAAGAACTGTGAGAACCTGTTCAGGGTTATTGCTTGATGTTTCTTCTCAAAAATCATGAAGGCTTTGGAGTGATAAAGGGGAGGGGGAGTGCAGCTCACCAGGTGCTTTACAAAGGTGAATGTGAGACCCCAGAAACTGGAAGGATTTTATGTTCTGCTCTTGTTCTTTCTAACAACTGAGGAAAAACAAAGACCGCATTGTGTTTCAGGACTGCAGCTGGGTAGTGGTGATGTTAGTTCAATTTAGCCAAAAGTCTACACTGTTTGGTAAAATCTGATAAAAGGTCTACTTGAAGATGAGGGTAGGAAATAACTGTGTGCGACACTTGGGAAACATGAACTGATCAGGTAAGTTGGTGGAATCACTTAGGAAGCTGTTTATGTAAAAAATCTAGGGACCTGGGGAAGGGTGGTGGATATAGTGCTAGTAATGGATCTCATGCACAGGAGCTGGGACCTTGCGGTGGAGCCATACTTGAAGCAGTGGGATGGGGCAGAGATGCGAAGGATCTGAGAATGGCATAAAGTTTTAACTTGTCAGGAAGTCGTGGAAAGATTCGTCAAGGCTTTCTTCTGGCAGTTTGGCAGCTGATACAGTAGCAATCCTTAGAAAATACAGTTGACTAAGAAGGCATGAAAGGTGGTGCAACATACCTGAGCATGGGGCAAGGAGTGGTGGTGGTTTATGTGATATTTGTCTTGATTTCAAACTGAAATACTGAGCCTTCAGGAGAATAATGGACTAGAGGAATTCAGACATGCTAATAAAAAACATTAATGTGTTTGATTAAGTTTCCTTGAGGATAGGTATGGATTACTGTGAGTTCTCTGAATTGTCAATAAATATTTTCATAATTCTTTTTAACTTGCTTTGGGTTAGTTGAGTTTTCCATTTGGAAAACTGATTTTTATACGTTAGGTAAATGATACGTTAGCTCTGATCTCATGAACTGCTGATCTTTATTGGCTTGACAAACTAAGGCATGCAATGCATAAACGCTGGAAAGATTCAATCTGTTCTCTCACCAAGCTTCTCTATGGCTGTATAGAAATGCCTTTCTTTTGTTACCAGTAATGTCTTTCAACAGGTTCTAGATAGCCCACTTTCAAAATGTTTAGTTCAGAAAATCATTGAAATTTGGTCTAAGTTGAAGAGTTACAAAATATAAGCATGTAAACGTAAAAGATGAGTTGTCATTAGCTGCTGAATGTGCCTTTGAGTGCTGGTCCTGTGACAGTTTTCTTTCACGTGTGTAAGAATTTTTGCTATAAATATGTGCTTTTCGGGGTCCTTAATTACTTTCCAATAAAGCTAAATGATGTTTACTTCAAATAAGGTACCCATAGTGCCTTGTAACTTCAGGTGTAACAGTGTGGTTGTTCAGTTCCACATGCACCTTTGACCTATGAGACTGTCTTGATGAAGACCATAAACAAGCATTTCTATGAGCTGCATAAATTTACTGCTTGTCCATTTTCAGCTGGGATGGCATTCCCTATCCAAATGTATATGGTTTCTATTATATTGTTTTTAGCTCAGATGGTAATTAGTGCCAAATATAATTAGTATCAGTTAAGCACTGTTCTACTAAGTGCATTCATGGATGAGAGAAGACATAGAGTGTACAATTAAGGAAAGAAATGTGTCATCCCATAGATGAAAAGCTGAAGTAGGAAGCATGCATAAGACTGTTTAGTTATTGCTGAGAGTTTTTTTAAGTGGGTTGAAATTTTTTAGCATGAGATATTCTGTGACACCTAAATGGAAATTCACAGGTTATGGCTTGCTTCCACAACATCTCTCCAAAATGGGATGTTCTGTTCCTACCTGCAGCTCCACTTTCTCCCTTGTGACCCTGTGATGAACATATTAATATTGCTGAGATGGCATAGGAATTAACCAAGGGAATGGATTTTTGTCAGGTTAGCAAGATGAATTGGCTATCTGTGCAGCCATTTAGGTTGCAGAGGTAGCATGGGAAGGAGTGAAATTAGATTGCTGAACATGTACAGGGCTGGTCCGCCCCTATTAGCAGTGGTGAGCTGTCAGGTTGGCTCAAGTGTGTCATATAACTTCACTGTACAATGTACTTGCTAACTGAGACTGTCTTGACAGTAGAAGTGCAAGACTTTTCTTAGAGGTGCACAATGAAAAGACAAGAGGTTACAAGTTTCAGAAAGGGAAATTCCAGCTGGAGAGAAGGAAAAAAATCTTTAAAATCACAGTAAGTGTGGCTGGTGAGTCTGTGCCATCTCCCACTGTGGTGGTTTGGCCCTGGCTGGGGGCCAAATGCCCACCAAAGCCACTCTATCACTCCCCCCCCATTAGATGGATAGGGGAAAAGTAAAACAGAAGCCAGTAAACCAGTTATAAGATAGAAGCAATTTAATAATAGTAATAAGCACAGGTGAAAGCCGAGAGAGATGTTAATCTCTGCTTTGCATCAGCAGGATGATGTGAAGGTCGGTCTCAGGAATCAGGGTGCTCTACACATAGTGGTTCCCCTGTAGGACAAATGCCATCGACAAATCTCCCCAGGCTTCCTTCTTTCATTTAGTTCTTATATCTGAACTGGTGTCCTGTGGCATGGAATATCCCCTTGGCCAGTTTGGGTCAGCTGGCTTGTCTATGTCCCCTCAGACTTTCAGGATGGGGAAACATTAGAAAAGCACAGCCTGGGTGCTCAGATCAGCAGTAGCCAAAACACTACAGCACTGCAAAGTATGGCACTAGAAAGATCCTTTGAGGAGAATTAACTCCAGTTCAGCCCAAACTCAATACACTCGTCTTTGGAAATACTTTATACTTGACTAAACAATGTCCTGAACAACCTGATCTAACTTTAACACAAGACCTCTTTTGGCCAGGGGACTGGGTTAAGAGAGGTCTAGAGGTCCCTGTTATTATAAGCTACTCTGTGCAGCATGGGCGTGGGTAGCATTAACAGAACATTTGAGCAGAGGCTTTTGCAGAAGAATTCACTTCCTTAGAAGTTTGTAAATGTTCTAATTTCATTTGGGTCTGTTTTAGGGGTGTAAGAATTCACATGTTATCTTCTTGAGGTATTACTTGGGTGGTGGCTTATCCTGCTCTTCTGAGGGGTTTCAAGCTAAAGTTGGATAGTCTGACAATGGTCATATAAACTTCTCTTTAAGATGTTGTAAGTTTATAGAATAGGAATATAGGAATACATTATTATCCTTAAAATCTGAAACTGGTTTTTTAATATCATCTATCCCAATGATTTGTACAATTGGGGTTTTTTTGAGCTGCCTTTCTTTGACTTCAAGGCTGTGACAATTCTCCTTCCATGAGGAAGTTCAGTTTCTCTTTGATGCCTGTATTTGCTGTGGGGCAGTTTTTCAGACTGCAAAGCATGACTGATAGTGAGGGTGAAAGGAAGAGATGGACTAGCTCCAGTTTTGCTGTGGCAGGTTATATATTGGAAGACATTGAACGGATTAATTGTTCCAATGCTGAGAATATTTGTTGAAGTCCTGAAAGTTATCACTGAACAAAACAAGGTGGATGTGTGCTGTATTATAGCAGTATTAGACCAGATATCTGCCCAGATTAATTCTGTTTCCAGTGATCATCTCCAGCTGATGATTTAGAGAAGGGGTCTGAAAAATAAGGACAATCATTTTGCTGGTATACACTTTACCTATTTTGAATTAACAATTTCAAGAGCTCAAGGTAGCTTTGTCATGTTTAATGTTTGTTGATCAACTTTTTGTCCATGAATGTGTCCATTCGTTTCTAGAATGCATCTGTATTTTTAAGTTTCTTAGTTCTTATCATTGCTAGTTGTAGTGAGTTTCCCAGGTGTTTTTGAATAAAAACATGTTATTGAGAGAAGCTTCCTGCTAGGTCATTTCATTGATTCTTAAATTATGAGAAATACCTGATCATTGCTCTGATGATTTTTTTTTTTCCCTGTGATATCATTTGTATTTTTTTATAGCTCTGTATTGTATTGCATCTTCCAGTAATCTGTTTGCTAACTGAAGGGTCTTGTCAGTTTTCTGTGTGGGAGATTTCCTGTACATTTTATCATCCCTTTTCTCTAGCTTTTTAGGTTTATGATACCATTTTTGAAACATACTGACCTGCATTCCTTTTGTGATGCGTGTACTCAACGATTTTAAATGATTGTCTATGTTTGGTATTTTTCTGTATTCCTTTCCCAACTGTACTTAACATTGTGCTTTTCTTTATTACATCAGTGCTGCAAGGTAATGTTTTGTGAAGACCATGCCCAAGCCGTCCACATCTTTTTATGGAATGGTACTAGGTAACATAATAGTCCATCATATGTGTGTGTAGTTCTTCCTTTTGCTTAAGAACTGGCATGGTTGGTGCATTTTACAGGCATACAGTTCAGATTACAGCTTGAGAGATAAGAGATAAGTACATGCAGTGTGTGGCACGCTAATGAAAATTTTACCTGGGAGTTGAGAACTAATATGCATGGAGTGTACCTGAAGCACATGGTACTAAGGGTGAGGAATTCAGAGTAGTGAGGATGGATACAGATTCTGATACCCTTGAAAAACAAAGATGGCATCTAATGAAATGAGGTTCTTCATGTTTAGGGTTTATTTTCCCTGGCTGTTTCACAGAGAGAGTTTTGTCTTTTTGATTCAAGATGATGTTTGTGCTAGTTTGAAGCACCACAATGTTTCACACTGATTTGACTTGTCACTGATGCATTGGCTTATTTCTATGTTTTGTTCTGAGTTGTCAGTGAAAATAGTGTGTACTCTTGGAGCTTCATTAGTCCATAACTCCATCTGAGTAATTCTTCAGGCACTACCTACTGCTGTCTTCCCTTCAACCTGCTTCCTAAGAGTCTTATCGTTGTTACGCTAATCTGTGTTCATTAGTTAATTAACAGCTTTCCATATGGAGGGGGAGAAAAAATCCTTTTGATTATTAAGTTGAGCTGATGGTGTCACAAGCAGCTAAGTAAAATGTTCCTTTCCATCAATTTCTGGCACTATTTTGATTCTAAAAATTCTCTCTGTATTAGATATACCTCAAAATCTGCTACTTCCGAGACTTGACTGGCAAACTGTAGAGTGCTGCCTTTGACTTTATCAAAACATAGAGTAGCAGTACACCCACCTTGATGGCTACATAGTGAACTGGATTGGCAAGTGGATGTAGTGAGTGAAGGATTTTTTTAATGCAGGTAGTTTTCACTGTGCTGCATTGCAAACAATTTTGCTACCTTGATAGAGATGAAAAGGTTTGCCTGTGCTCCTGAAAGAAACTTTGATCAAATTATTCTGTTAAACCACTTAGGAAGCAGCAGATATAATTCCCTTTGTCTTAATATCAAGAATTATATTTTTTAATAGAAAATACGCTTAAAGTTATTTGGACTAACTTAGGAGCAAGTCAGTCAAGCTTTATTGCTTTTGTTACTCTAGAGGTTGGATACCTAATTCAAAATTTACAGAACTGTTAAGCAAAATAATAGAGAGACAGCCATAGTAGTGTTGAAAATATGACTTATGTCAGAGTCTCTTGAAGGCTTTGTATAATTAATTTGTGGCTGTGGAGTCAATGAAGTACAGAAAGGTGTTTTCCTGTTTATGAAGACAATCCCTAGGATTTCAGAAGGCTTGGCCAGGATGAGGCACATTTCATAGAAGCCTAAACCATTTTAACAGTGAGTGACTGAGAAACAACATTGCTTGTCTTTTCACTGAATGGATTATCTGCTAGTTTAGTGAGCTGAGCTGGCTTCCAGAAGAATAATGTCCCATCACTGCATTGCTTCTCTGGGAACCACAACCTTGGAGTTCTGTGGAGGCAGCCCCTGCTCACTACTGTCATCTTATATCAGGATCCTGTTGTGATGAAGGAAGAGAATAATACCAGCATCGTTCACAAATGTGTTTTGGAATCTTCATGGGAAGAGCTGCAGAAAAGTTACATGATACTTGTTTCTTTGTGTACTTTACTGAAGTCTTCTGTTTTCCTGGTAAAAGTAGACTCTAGTGCTTAGAATGCTGGTGTTTTGAAAGGGATGTTCTGCCACAGCATTAAGGCCGTATTGGAGTAGCAGTTATATTCCTTGAGTTTTTAGTTTTTCAGAAACGGGTAATTTGATGAGTTTGAAAACACTAAAAGGTAGTTGAGCCATGTTCAAGCAGTTCTTCGGGCTGCTTTGAAAGAAGCTTGAATTTGACTCTTTCACATCACAAGCAAATATCCTGGCTGCTGAGTTTTTTGCTCCAGCAACAGGTCAAAGTGGGCAGAGGCAGTCTGTAGAATGCATAGATAATCTAGTCTGACTACCTTGCTAGCACAGGAGTGCCTGGATCATGTTGCACAGGAATGTGTCCCCAAAACGGGCTGCAGCGTTGTTAACGTGGAGTCTGAAAATACAGTAGTTGTGTGTACTCCAGAGGCTGGTGGATTGTCCTGTACCATAAGGCATCTGTGACTCTGGGACTTAAGTACTGGTCTGTACAGAGTTTGATGGTCAGTTGGGTGCTAGACCAATTATATATATCCTTTATTATTACAAAACAACATTCCAACTATTGTGTCATTAGTGATGATATGCAAACAGTATCAGAGTTAACAAACAGCAGAAACAATTGTACAAATGTGTTGCATTGGCTCATTTGTGTACTCATTGAGGAGTTGCTGCCCAACTGCCACCTCTGTCACAGGATACCACGAGAGAACTTCATACCTCCATGTATTGCCTACCTGAGGATAGGGGAAGAGTTCCCATGCTGTTGATTTGTGGGCAAGTATCATCCTTTCTGGACCAGGATCTACATGTGTAGCTTCTCTGCCTTGGGCATGCAGCAAAGTCTCTTTTTGATGATTTTGTCTGACTCTGCTACTAGGTGGTCTTTAGGGTTTTGAAATGAATGCCCCTCAACTCTGTCTGCCGTGATTTGGTCTTGGCATTACATGGGCTCTTCAGTCAGTTCTTCATTCATTTTGCCATGGCATTACTCAGGCATTGTTGACAGACCCTGCCTGTCTACTGTGAGTTTGACTTTAGTGTTTAGAATTCGGTTTCCTCTAATGCTACACCTCTCATCTTAGAGCTACCTTTTACACATTGGTTACTAGTAGATTTTGTGGGGACTTCTCTACCGCATCTGTAGGTATATACCTATGTATCAATATGCAGTAACTGGAGATCCCCAAATGGAAGATCGGATCTATGTCTCTTGTTGCAACAGGGCTACAGCCCTTGGGGGAGAAGTGTGGAGGGGAAATGTTCCCCCCTTGCAGCTAGAGATGCTGGGTTGATATTGGATGCCTTAAAACTGAATTTGTTGTGTTGTTAAAGCAGTGGCTGAAAGAATTTCTCTTTCACTGATCTTACGTGCAAACAGAGCTTTGCATGTTTTCTGCTCTGATCACAGGTTTTGGATTTATTTTTTCATTAAAGTCTTTAACTGCTCACATTTAGCTTTTTATCATCTCTTTAGTCATTGACTTCTATTTGTTTTGTTAATGATGTTGCTGGTATTTAACTTTTCCTTTCAACCTCTCTTTTGGTACCTTCCCAGATGGCTACATCTAGCATCATTATTGAGAAAATGTGCAAATAGATGTACAAAACATGTACACTCCTCTCCAGTGAAGAAAACACTCCTCTTATCTGTCAGCAACACTATCAAAGCCTTACCCAAACCCCAAACACACTTCTTCCTGAGAGATTTAGGAAGGCTTACTGCAAAGCCTTTATTTTTGTGAGGTTGTTTTAAGTGGGATTAAGAACAGGTGTTGAGTAGCTGCAGGATAATGAATTGTTCAGTGGGGAATATATAAATATTCAATTGTAATATCAAAAGAAGTGGCAGTATTGTTTCTGGAACTATTCTTCTCTTCATGTTACGATAACATTCCCTCTAACAGTGCTGAGAATAAAATATGTAATTATGACCATATTTCTTCACAGTAATTTTTTAGTAAGTATGTGGAAGATCCCTGTGACTCTTCAGAACACGAGACGTAGCTGATTTATGCAGGTTTCTCAGAGTGGGCTCAGGCACTTTAAGGGAATCTTAAAAATTGCCTCTTTTGAAAAAAAGCCAAAAATATATGGATGTAGAATAAAAGAAAGATACTATTAAAAACTTTTTAGGAGAGGATTTCTCAAAATACGTGTTGTGTATCTGCTTGTCTGTGTGTTGGAGGATGAATAGAGATACGGAAATTCTTCAGTAACACGTTTCAGGCTGTATCTGCAAGAGCAGAATAAAGTAGTGAAAGAAGGTAGAAGGCACTGGATAGACTGCTCAGGTAGGTGGTGGAGTCATCATCCATAGAGGTCTTTAAGAAAAGATTGGATGTGGCACTTGGTGGTATGGTTTAGCTGATGTTGTGGTGTTAGGTCATAGGCTGAACTTGATGATCTCAAAGGTCTTTTCCAGCCTCTGATTCTGTGGAGTATATGGCATCCTACCTTCTCAAGTACGTACAGTATTATATGTATTTTTGCCCTTTTCCAGTAATGGACAAAATCTTAGGGAATGGAGCTTTTCCTAGATTTCATGTCTCTGTACTTACATTTGTTTGGTTACATGATTCAGGTATTGTATTATGTACGTTTTTCAGTTGTATCTGCCTGTAAGTTTCCATTAATGCCGTAACAGCTAAAAGCCATTAATTAAGGTAGGTGTCTAAGGGTGTGCCATTTTCAAAGTATGCTGAGACAAAAGAATGTTCCAAATCTAATTTATCTAAACTTTGAAAACTTAAAAAAATTCCCTTATCTCATTTCTAACTAACTCCTTTGAAAGAATGGTGATGGCTGTGCTAGTTTGAAGCTAGCTAGGATGTTTTGGTGAGAAGAACCAGATGATAGGCTGAGAAATGAAAACAGTGGTGAGGTCTACTTCACTCACAGTCTTGCTGAGATGTGTACAAAAGAAAGGCAAAACAAAGATTAGGTCACTTGCTTCCTCTCTTCGCTGGGAGCTTTTGTGTCTGTATTACCTTTTTACCTTGTATATTTCTGTCTATATCTGTATATACTGTAAATATCTGCTTGTAAATTGTGCCAGCTGTAAATATAAGCTTCATTCAAATTTCCAGAGCCAACTGAGTCTAGTCTGGGTGATTTCTAAAGTGTGGGGGGGAGGGGGATACCCAAACCATCACAATGGCCCAAACTGGTTTTGAAATTTTATCAAGATTGATGGAGGAGGAAGTGCTAAAACCTGAATTTTGGCAGGGAACCAGACTGCCCTGTGTTGCCTGCCTTTCTTCATTAACTTGGTGGGAGCAAATGCTTCTGTCATAGGAGGCAAAGCATAAAACTCAGAAACCAAAATGCAGCACTGTCTCAGTTTAAATATTTCACAGAGCAATGATTTCTAACTTCTGTGCTGGGCTGTGAGGTGGATGAGGGATTACCCATGTGATGTCCTGTTCCTTCTGTGATGTCGTACTCCATCTGTACATGCTTATGGTAGAAGGCTACATGCAAGTAAAAATAATACCACCCTTGCAACAATGTGTGTTTATAGTTGTTCTTCCAGTGAGTATGGTTTGAAACTAGAAAACAGGAAAAAAAAAAGTTGTAAGAAATGTCTTTGCATACAGATAATTAAAAAGTTTCTCTTGCAGGAGAAGAGCAATTGCTGATCATATTTGTTGTGCAGTGGACTTGATAAATGGGTTATGTATCACATACATCCCAGCTGGTGGACTTTGGGACGTTAATATTTCTATTACCAGTGTTACCATGATCTGCTGTCTAGTAGAAGATGAGTCATAACAGTTCTTTACTTAAGACTTTGTCTGGAAATTTACTGTCACAATCCTTCCCTTATTTTGTTAAGCCATACCTTTACTGTCTTAGAGGTACAAAAATTAGTGGTACAAAAGTGAGCTATTTGAATCTTGGAACTGAGTTGTGGTTAGTATTTCAGGAGCTGCAGGTGGGCTAGGGTCCTTTTTCTTGCCAAAGAACCAAGGTATAGTTCACAGTGCAGTGAAGGTTGCGGTGGCTATTAAGACTGAGGCTCCTCTCCTCCCTACTGTCTGGGGTAACAGGCTCAGGGCCTGACCTTGGGACCCATTTATCTTTCAAGACTCCTTAAAGGAGAAAGAGAGAAGCACTAGTAGTTGGTGGGAGCCAAGGGAAAAGTTCACTTTGTTTTCACCGACCCTTCTGCTCGCTGCAGAATGAGGGGGCTAAGTTTCAGGAGATTAAGGAAGCAAAGAGTAGGAATTGAGGCTAGTGTGAGTGCAGTTGTCGTAAGGGCACTTAAGACTTTTTGTATCCTTCAGTAAACTGTGTTTGTAGGATTCCTGTGGTACTGCAGTATTCATGTGTCATTCCTGCTGAGGTCAAAGCAAGCTGATTTTGTTAACATCAAATGATTAAAAGAGGTATAGAATAATGAGGTTTTCCATACGTGTTCTGTGTAGTTACAGTGTTTTTCTTGGTTTTGCCCTTTACTTCCATACTGTGTTGCATTTGTCCTGTCTCTACTGAGCATGTGGTGTGTATGGGTTGACTTCTTGTTGCTTTGTAGGATCCTTCTGACCTCAAGGGAACCCATGTAAGTTTGCTTTTTGCCACTAGCTAGATATTTTGTTGAAATTATCAGATAATCAACTGAACAGAACTACTGGTTTGAACTTGATTGTCCTTCAAAAGGTTAGAACAGTGAATTTATCATTTCAGAGTCTGATCTGGAACCTCGTGTCAGCGTTCATCCTCTGACTGTCCACTGTAAGTTAAATATCCACTATAGGACATTTCTCAGATTTATTAGTTGTCAGTGTGTTTAAATTTATGTCCTAACTGCGGTTTTGGAGGAAGCAGTAACAAAGAAACATGAAGCATGCACGTAATTTTCCAAGACATTTTTTCTTCGCTGCTGTGTACCTGGGTTTTCATTACCTAGACTTACAGATGTGAAAGGATATTTGAGTTTATTCTGAATTTTCTGAAACCAATTTGATACATTTTCTTGACCCCAGACATTGTAAAGGAAACATTAAGATTTAAAAAGAAAACGAGATTTAGATTGTAGTGTCTGTAAGGTCTGTGGTAATTCTGTGCTGCTTTTATGATTATTTTGTATGCAACTCTGCAAGTCTGGTCCAGCACTGACAATTTCTTTCCAGTGAGGGTGGTAAGGCACTGGAACGGGTTGCCCAGGGAGGTTGTGGATGCTTCCTCCCTGGAGGTGTTTAAGGCCGGGCTGGATGAGGCCTTGAGCAACCTGCTCTAGTGGGAGGTGTCCCTGCCTATGGCAGGGGGTTGGAGCTGGATGATCCTTGAGGTCCCTTCCAACCTAAACCATTCTATGATTCTATTGAGTTTAAACTCTTGGGATATGCAGAATTTCTCATGGAGAATTTCTTCTGGAGCAATCCTCTGTAGGGGCGATGAACTCTGGGCTGATCCCATTCACCTAATGCTTCCAGGAGGTTGGGGTGAGTCAATGTGCTGTTAGTTCCGTCGAGTTTGTGGATTTTCTTGTTGAGTAGTGTGCATCATGGTCAGGAAAGAGGAAGTCCTAAATATCCTGTAAGGAGACTGACAACAATCAGAGCTGACAGTAGATAAACACACAGATACATAGATCAACTTCATACCACCCATTTGGCAGTGTCCTACCACAGCTACCTGAGGCTGTACTTTCATCACCCTCTTACACTTTTATCCTTCTTCTCTGTAGTCCTGCTTCCTTGCACAAAGACTCTACTCCACCTTCTCTCTTTTGCCTTCCAAGTCCTACCTGCTCATCTTCGATCAGCAGGTGTTGCTACCTGTTTTGCAGGTGTGAACAGTGGATGGTATTCCTCTGCAGAATGGCTACCACAAATCGTGAATCTGAAGTGTGTTGTGTACATAGATGGTAGTTTAAGTGGAGAAACGGGCCCATTTCTTAGTAGAGAAGTAAAATCTCAGTAGTTTTTGTTGCTGGTTGTGGAGACGAAGCCGTCTCTCAGAAAACTTCTTGATACCAGTGGTAATGATTTACTCTGACTCTCCAGTCAGTATGTATATATAGTATCTTACATAAGACCATTTTAAAATTGAGAATAAACCACATCATAAACCACAATCTATCTCCCATTTCACTTGCAAGAGACTTAATAAAGTACTTCAGCTCCAAAATATGAAACAAAATCTGATATGAAGGAAAACACCCAAGTATTTTTTTCTTATTGTTAAGTCTCTGCAGAAAATGTGTAGGAGGTAATTCTTCCATTTGTCATGCATTTGTTCCAAGTATATACATAAAAAAAACAGACCACTCTAGGTTTTAAATAATTCAGATCATAATTACTTCAGGGATTTGGTTTTTTTTGTTTTGTTTTAGTCAATGTTTTTGTTTGAAAGTTTTAAATTTCTACCATCTTTGCATCTGTCTTTCCAATACTGAGTATCTATTTAGTTGGAAGATAAGTTACTTCTGTGATTTAAATTATTATTACCAAAAACAGGTGAAAAGGAACACACTTCAAGTTGTTTTAGCTTGATTTTTTTTGTAGTAACTTAGGTATTAGTTAAGGCTCTGGCAGTCATGTAACAACAAAACCTAATCTCGACAGTAGAAGCTGCTGTATGGATACCTTCTGACTTTATGCCCAAGACCCAAATGTCTGATCCACTTGTGAAACAATTGCTGAACACCTTCACGCAGCTAGAATTGTTGGCTGGTAGTATCTGCTTCTTTAATGGATCAGGCATCTCTATGTTGTTGGGTATCTGTGTCTGTTAGAGAAGTAGAGTGAGTAGCTGAGAAAGACAGTGTGGCTAGCCAGACAGTTCTCTATCTGACCTGTTTGATTTACCTATTCTAATAAGGTAAGTGACACAGTTAATCGAATTTGATAGAGTTAAACTTGGAATCCCTTTATTTTGATAATCTGATTATTTTCTACAACTCATCTGTATGGCAGAACTGTAGTGTGATTCTGTTAGGGAAGTCTTTGTTATTGAAGATACAGAAATCTGGTTCTAGCAGGTTTTGAGCAATCAGTAGAAGAGCACAGTAAGTTAAATTTCAAGACTTGATTATTTAGGTTTGTTGCAGCTGTAACAATTGCTTACATGGACACAGTAATATATTTAGCTGTCTTTGATGCACTAGATATAAATGACTGCCTTCACTTTTGTTTGATTTTTTTTTTTTCCTTTTTTTTTTTTCTCTTTCTATTTTTGCCCGTGTTCCTCAGTTATATTATCACTATCACACGGTGTTCCCCTGCACATGCTTCTCAGGTTCACTCATGATCTTTCTCCTTTCCATATGCCTCACTGTTACTTGGCTTCCCTGCCTGCTGGGACATGTTGGCAAGCCATCTGGGCCTCCTTTAGTTCTTGCTTCTCTGAGCATGTCTTGCCTGATGGTGGCTGTCAGCAAGGTCCAGACCCAGTGGTGCTGTTGCCGACTGTGATGGCTTTTCTTTAAACTGGTATATTGATAGAGATTCAGTTTCTTATTCTTGCCTCTGTTAGGCTTCTAAGCTCTCCACACTATTCTGAAGAACAACTAATGTGTTTAATTGGTTTTTCATAAGCTGATAACAGCCCAGGGTTTGGGAACAATTTTATTTTACCTCTAGAGTGCAGAGAAGTCAAAATTCCCAAAGGTATTTGCGAAGCTTAGTTTGGAGGGTTTATGTAGATTTTATGAAGTCACACCTCAGTAGAAATCTCAGCTTTTTGTTTCTACCCTCAAACCCTGTCAAGTTTGCAGTGTACTTCACTTGCAGACATAAACATTGCCTTTGGCAGGAAAGTTTCTTCTCAGCTTCAGTAGTAGCAGGTGCAAGCAATTTGATCTTCTATTTTAAACCCAAGAAAATTTTCTTCATAGGCATGTTTGCCTTTCCATAATCCTACTAATGTTTAGGCTGTGCTGTTCACAGGGGACCTTTCTTGTAGGTGGGAATACTGTGGGTGTCAGCTTAAAATGTTCTGGTGCACTCTCTGTGTTCTCTGAAGCAGAAAATCTGGAGGAGTGTGTGACTGTTCTTTGTGACATGCTAATTTTCAGATTTCCCCCAGTGTATTTGTGGAAAGATGCTGAATTCTGCTATATTCAGTGCTGCCTTGCTTTAGCAAAAGTCTAGGAAAAATCACAGTTTGTCTCTGCAAACTTTTCTGTCTGCAAGGAATGCACACTCTTCATCAGATTCTTAATTATGTTGATACATGATCATGGGCAGGACTTTCTGTAGTAAAATTATGATTTAGGGATGACACTACAAACTGGTTAACTAATCATGCTTACATCAAAAACTAATCTGTTATGGATTTTAACATTGAAGTAACAAAATTATTACTATTAGAAATTGTTCATTTCAAGATAGTGTCACTGTCTACAAATGACATCTAAAATCGGTAAGGAAATAATGTCACTCTTAATACACAGGCAAAACCCACATATTTTGATCCTGTTAATCAATATGAAATTTCCTGAACAGAATCCTGAACAGAGGGGGGGAGGATTTGATATATTTATTTTGTTTATTTTTTTAAAGTTGAAGGCTTTTCAGAAATAAGGAGAAGGAGCTAAAAAAAGAACCCTACAGACAACACTTCAAACATGCTTCTTCAGCCTTTTATCAGCAAATACCCAGTGACTTCAACTCCAGTGTTAGAGCATCTGATATTTGCAAGCCATTTGCTACCTTTCTCATGTCTTTATTGCCTTCATTGTTTGACACTCTCCTGTAAAATCACAGTTTTAGGTTTCTTTTTTCACAGGTGTGTTACTGATGTAGGAAAAGCTTGTACTAAACATGTGGTTCTGAATACGCATGTGTACCTTCAGATGCTCTGTCTTTGTTTAACTACTTCTATTTCTAACAAATCAAAACCCCCAGCCCCCTTTTTTTACCCCTTATTTTTCCATGTGTGCCCTCACCAGATGTTTCCTAGTCATATGTGCATTTTCCAAATGACAGTGGGTGTAACACTTTTTCATATCTTCTACTTTCCCCTTCTGAGTGTTGCTAGGAATTAAAATATTACCTTTTTCAGTGGTTTAAGGCTTATTGGAGTATTCTAATAAGAATTTAGATCATTGGTTGTAAAAAGAAAATAATTTTATATCATTCAGTCGCTTGCTGAAAGGTATAAAAAGGTAAAGTATAAACAACTATTTCTTCTTTGCTCTGGGGCACTGGATTTCTTCGCTTCTCTTTCTAGTCCAACATCTGGGGAGAGAGAGAGAGGGTGGTGTGGGTCCCTTCTGGACTTTCTTTGTCTGGGGTGAGGCATGGATTTCTGTGTTATTTCTAAATTGTACATAACCTTAAATACGTGTAAATATATTTTGTGTATATGCCTATAAATTTAGCTTTGCTGTAAATATAGCTTTATCTTCTAGTCTGTCTGAGCTGGTCTGTTAATTTCAATTTTTAGAATGTTTTTAAAGAGTATAGAGGATAACTTCTTGACACAGCTTGTGTGTCAGCCTACCAGGAATGAGGCTCTGCTTGACCTGCTGTTTGTGCGTAGAAAAGGGCTGGTGGGAGATGTGGCAGTCGGAGGCTGTCTGAGGTGCAGTGACCACAAAATAATAAAGTTTACAATATGCAGTGAAACTAGGAGAGGCATCAACAAAACATCCACACTAGACTTCTGGAGGGCAGACTTTGGCTTAATGAAGGAGGTGACTTGAAGGGTACCTTGGGAAAAAGCCTTTAAAAATGAAGGGGTCCAGGAAGGTTGGACCGACTTCAAGAAAGAAATCTTAGAGGTGCAGGAATAGGTTGTCCTGATGTGCCAAAAGCAGAGCCAGTGGGGAAGACAACCAGCCTGGATGGGTGAGGGGCTTGTGAAGGAATTAAGGGAAAAAAAAGAGGGCATATAACCTTTGGAAAGAGGAGGACATAACTCAGGAAAAAATTAAGGATGTTGTCAGGTCATGTAGGAAGAAA
>WAAF01010260.1:0-22227 GCA_013400475.1 Tricholaema leucomelas | reverse complement strand
AAAAAAAAAGGTAGAAATATCAACTTTATTTCTATTAGTTACAACTTTTAGGATTCAAGTCTAATATTAACTATTAAGGATTCAAATTAGATTCAAGATTCAATAGAGGAAAAAAAGGTAGAAAAATCAACCTTATTTTTGTTATTTACAACTTTTAGGATTCAAGTTAGAATTATCAACTTTATTTTTATTAGTTACCATTTCTAGGATTCAAGCTAAATAGTAACTATTAGTGATTCTAGTTAGATTCAAGATTCAATAGAGGAAAAAAAGGCAGAAATATCAACCTTATTTTTGTTACAGCTTTTAGGATTCAAGTTAGAAATATCAACCTTATTTTTATTAGTTACCACTTTAAGGATTCAAGTTAAATAGTAACTATTAGTGATTCTAGTTAGATTCAAGATTCAATAGAGGAAAAAAAAGGTAGAAATATCAACTTTATTTTTATTAGTTACAACCTTTAGGATTCAAGTTTAATATTAACTATTAGAGATTCAAGTTAGATTCAAGATTCAATAGAGAAAAAGAAAGGTAGAAATATCAACCTTATTTTTGTTAGTTACAACTTTTAGGATTCAAGTTAGAATTATCAGCTTTATTTTTATTAGTTACCACTTCTAGGATTCAAGCTAAATAGTAACTTTTAGTGATTCTAGTTAGATTCAAGTCAATAGAGGGAAAAAAAAAGGTAGAAATATCAACTTTATTTTTATTAGTTACCACTTCCAGGATTCAAGCTAAATAGTAACTTTTAGTGATTCTAGTTAGATTCAAGTCAATAGAGGGAAAAAAAAAAGGTAGAAATATCAACCTTATTTTTGTTAGTTACAGCTTTTAGGATTCAAGTTAGAATTATCAACCTTGTTTTTATTAATTACAACTTTAAGGATTCAAGTTAAATATTAACTATTAGGGATTCAAGTTAGATTCAGGATTTAATAGCAAAATAAAAAAGGTAGATAGATCAACCTTATTTTTGTTAGTTACAACTTTGAGGATTCAAGTTAGAAATGTCATCCTTATTTTTTTATTAGTTACAACCTTTAGGATTCAAGTTTAATATTAACTATTAGAGATTCATTTAGATTCAGGATTCGATAGAGAAAAAAAGGTAGAAATATCAACCTTATTTTATTAGTTACAACTTTAAGGATCCAAGTTAAATATTAACTATTAGGGATTCAAGTTAGATTCAAGATTTACTAGCAAAAAAAAGGTAGAAATATCAGCCTTATTTTTATTAGTTACAACATTTAGGATTCAAGTTAGAAATATTAACTATTAAGGATTCAAGTTAGATTCAAGATTCAATCAAGAAAAAATATGTAGAAATATCAACCTTACTGTTGTTAGTTACAACTTTTAGGATTCACTTTAGAAATATCAACCTTATTTTTTTTAGTTACAACTTCTAGGATTCAAGTTAAAGATTAACTATTAGGGATTCAAGTTAGATACAAGATTCAACAAAAAAAAGGTAGAAATATCAATCTTATTGTTGTTAGTTAAAGCTTTTAGGATTCAAGTTTAATATTAACTATTAAGAATTCAACTTAGATACAAGATTCAATTTAAAAAAGGTAGAAATATCAACCTTATTTTGATTAGTTAAAACGTTTAAAATTCAAGTTTAATATTAACTACTAAGAATTCAAGTTAGATTCATGACTCAATTAAAAAAGGTAGAAATACCAATCTTTATTAGTTACAACTTTTAGGATTCAAGTTTAATATTAACTACTAAGAATTAAAGTTAGATTCAAGATTCAATTAAAATAAGGTAGAAATATCAACCTTATTTTTATTAGTTAAAGCTTTTAGGATTCAAGTTTAATATTAACTATTAAGAATTCAAGTTAGATTCAAGATTCAATTAAAATAAGGTAGAAATATCAACCTTATCTTTATTAGTTACAACTTTTAAGATCCAAGTTTAAGATTAACTATTAAGGATTCAAGTTAGATTCAAGATTCAATAGGAAAAAAGAAGTAGAAATATCAACCTTATTGGTTACAACATTCAGGATTCGAGTTTAATATTGAGTATTAGGGATTCAAGTTAGATTCAAGACTCAATAGGGGAAAAAAAAAGTAGAAATATCACCCTTATTTTTATTAAGCTTTAACTTTTAGGATTTACCTTAGAAATATCAACCTTATTTTTATTAGTTACAACTTCAAGGATTCAACTTTATTATCAACTATTAGGGATTCAAGTTAGATTCAAGATACAATTGTTAAAAAAAAGGTAGAGATATCAACCTTATTTTTATTAGTTACAACTTTAGGGATTCAAGTTTAATATTAGCTATTAAGGATTTAAGTTTAATATCAACTATTAAGGATTCAGGTTTAATATCAATTATTAAGGATTCAAGTTTAATATTAACTCTGCATGGCCAACAGAGAAGGCATTAAAAGCCATCTTTACACTCCTTGCTGAAGAGCAGTAAGCTCTGCAGAATTTATGCAAGTCTGATACATCAATAGATATCAGCCATGACATCAACAAGCCTTCTGCATACTGAGCTGCAAAAGGCATCAAGTCATACATAACACTACAACTGCTTATCTGAAGAGCCAAGCATCAAAAAGGAAAGTGTTCAGAGCCAAAAGGGACTGGATGATCTTGGAGGTCTCTTCCAACCTGGTTGATTCTATGATTCTATGACTGCTGATATGCAGCTATTTACCGAAGAACCACAGGTATACATCTCACTGTAAATCACCAGACTCATGCCTGGTTAACTAGGGTAAGAATCTCACTTCACTACATTCACTGTAGAAGCAGAGACTGGAAGAACAGGTAGGAATAACCAGTCATCACAAGGGATGAATTTATACTGTACACACATGCCAACACTTCCACAACGGTGCCTGCTCTTAGGTGCCAACACTCCTGTTTAAAAAAAACAACTGATAAAATGAGATATATTTTGGATCTCAAGAAATGAAACTCTGAATCAATCATAGAATCATAGAATGGTTTAGGTTGGAAGGGACCTCAAGGATCATCCAGCTCCAACCCCCCGCCATAGGCAGGGACACCTCCCACTAGAGCAGGCTGCTCAAGGCCTCATCCAGCCTGGCCTTAAACACCTCCAGGGAGGAAGCATCCACAACCTCCCTGGGCAACCTGTGCCAGTGTCTTACCACCCTCACTGTAAAGAACTTCCTCCTAACATCCAATGTAATTATATCTAATGTAATTATATGGAAGCCCACTTTCATTCAGAGTTCATTTCTCTTTGGAAAAAAAAAACAATCCAAAAACATAACTCTCACTTGTACCCCCAAAGCTTCTCAAAACTGCAGCTAAGGCTTATAAAATGTGTCAGCAGCAGAGGCTGGTGCTGCTGCAGAGTGAGGCAGGTCTCACCTTGCTCTCATTCACAGTTTCACAGTCTCACAGTATCACCAAGGTTGGAAGAGACCTCATAGATCATCAAGTCCAAGCCGTTACCACAGAGCTCAAGGCTAGACCATGGCACCAAGTGCCACGTCCAATCCTGCCTTGAACAGCTCCAGGGACAGCGACTCCACCACCTCCCATGGGTCAAGAACTGGCTGGAGGACCAGGCCCAGAGAGTGGTGCTGAATGGTGCCACATCCAGTTGGCAGCTGTCACCAGTGGTGTGCCCCAAGGATCAGTGCTGGGCCTACTCCTGTTCAATATCTTTACTGACGATCCCTGGAGGTGTTCAAAAAAGGACTGGATGAGGCACTTAGTGCCATGGTCTAGTGGATTGGCTAGGGGTGGGTGATAGGTTGGACTGGATGATAGAATCATAGAATCAGTCAGAGTTGGAAGGGACCACAAGGATCAGCCAGTTCCAACTCCTCTGCCATGCCCAAGGACAGCCTACCCTAGAGCAGGCTGCCCACAGCCTCATCCAGCCTGGCCTTGAACACCTCCAGGGATGAGGACTCAACCACCTCCCTGGGCAACCCAGTCCAGCCTCTCACTGCTCTCTCATGCTGAACAACTTCCTCCTCACAGCCACTCTGAATCTCCCCACCTCCAGCTTTGCTCCATTCCCCCTAGTCCTGTCACTCCCTGACAGCCTAAAAAGTCCCTCCCCAGCTTTTCTTTGTAGGCCCCCTTCAGATCCTGGAAGGCCACAAGAAGGTCACCTGGGAGCCTCCTCTTCTGCAGACTCGACAGGCCCAACTCTTTCAGTCTGTCCTTATAGGAAATCTTGGAGATGTCTTCCAACCTGCTTGATTCTATGATAATGTGGCACCTATACTGGAGCCAATATTACTATGCTAATTATGTCAGCTAACTAAGAAGAAAAAACTCTGGCCACTTTTTGCTTAGCTATGATTCATGTGCTCTGACAGACTACAGATACTCTGCACTGACAGAGATATGGACTAAGCAACACGACAAATTAAATTGTTAATTATTGCAGACCAACTGCTCTCAGGAGCAACCTTTCTGAACACTGCCACTTCTCTGCTGCATGAAACTGGAAAATTAAATTCATGCTTCTTATAAAAAAAAAAAACACACCATTTTTTTCAATGAAAACTGAACAGGAGTACTTATTGATTCTGGCAATCACTAGAAGGCCTGCAGGTATTAATAAAGCTGGACACTGCTCAGAGCTGCTTTGAGCAGGCTACTTAGGACTTCAAGTAGTTGTCAGTGAACATGTCTAGTCAGTGCTCCATGGATACTCATGGATTCTTAAAATCATGGAACCACAGAATCAAACAGGTTGGAAGAGACCCCCTAGATCATCCAGTCCAAACTAGCAGCCAGCCCTGTCCAATCACAGAGTCACAGAATTTACTAGATTGGAAAAGCCCTTCAAGCTCATTGAGTCCAATCATTAGTTTCACACTGACAAGTCCTTGACTAAACCAAATCCCTCAGCACAACATCTAATCACTAGGAATCGCTGTGCTAGTTTGAAGCCAGATAGAATGTTTTGGTGAGAACCAGATTACAAGCTGTGAAAAGGAAACAATGGTGATGTCTACTTCACTCATAGGCTTGCTGAGATGTAGAAGAACAAGAACATAAATATAGATTACAGAGTCTCTCTCTGGGCTTTGTGGGCTGTGTTTCTCTCTCTAACCTCATCTGCCATCTGTGTGACTAATCCATCTGCTTCCTAACCCTGCTGGCTGACCTGTCAATCTTCCTTGGGTGTAAGGCAACGTCTTCAGTAATGTAGGGGGGTGGCAGGAAGGTGGAAGGGTGGTTGAGAGCCCCTTCTGGGGATTCAAGTTTCTGGGAGGGCTGTTGTGTTTCTGTATTACCTTTTACCTTGTACATTTCTATATAAAACTGTATATACTGTAAATATCTGCTTGTATATTGTGCCAGCTCTAAATAATAAGCTTCAACCAATTTCCAGAGCCGCTGACTATAGTCTGGGTGATTTACAAAGTCGGGGGTGGGGGTGTAGCACCCAAAACATCACAAACACTATGGGTGGAAAGGACCACCAGGATCATCCAGTCCTACCTTCATCCCAGCATCCTTAATCAACTAGACCATGGCACTAAGTGCCCCATCCAGGCTTTTCTTCAACACCTCCAGGGACAGCGACTCCACCACCTCCCTGAGCAGCCCATTCCAATGCCAATCACTCTCTCTGCCAACAACTTCCTCCTAACACCCAGCCTAGACCTCCCCTGCCATGACTTGAGACTATGTCCCCTTCTTCTCTTGCTGGTTGCCTGGCAGAAGACACCAACCCTCACCTGCCTACAGCCTCCCTTCAGGTAGGTGTAGGCAGCAATGAGTTCTGCCCTGAGCCTCTTCTTGTAAGAAAATATACAGGAAATGCTTTCTTCTAAGAAAGCATACAGGAAACACAGCAAAGTAGTCAACAGTGGGGCTTAAACAATAAATGAATTAAAGATAAAACAAGTTAATTGTTTCTAAAGGCAGGAGACAGCAAAACAAATTGTATGCAAAGAATAACAGATTAAAATTCTTCCTGGCTGATTCTATGTTGCTTGGACAGGGCTAGGTGCTAGGTTGGACTGGATGAGTTTGGAGATCTCTTCCAACCTGGCTGACTCTATGACTCTATAAATGACAACTGGGAGCTAGTCAGTTAACAATGGTGTAATGGCAAGCTATGACCTCTTACAATTTGGAGGAATAGTAACAGGTAGGTGAGGTAAATTAAAAATAGCAACTGCAAAATGAAAACAGATAAAAACCTCCCCTCTAATTCTGGAGTGCAGCTTTAGAAATAAACATTTGTGGGAAATGTATCTATCATAGTCTCAGTTTTAGGAGTTTGAGATTATTTCATTCAAGACTCCTACATTACTTGTTCCTCACAGTTAAAACTCACTCTAAGGAGGTTTGAAAAATTTGATTTAAAATGCACACTCTTTCAACCTGTCATGATGAAACCTTCATTTTTTTCCAGATTTAATATTTTTTTTATTACTTTCCTTTCGAAGTTCCTGTCTCTGACTTTCATTTTATAGACCTTACATGAAATTGTAAGTGTTGAGTTCTATCATTGTCTAGCTCGAGCTTTTAAAATGTTTTGGTTGATTGTTTTTTGGTGTTCTTGGTGTGCTTTTTTTAAAGTTTTGTTTTTTTTTTTTTTGTGGGGGTAAGAAGGTTCTCTGTTTTTAAGAGCTAATTTAAATGGAATACTGGATACTATTTAGTTCTGCAGGACTGATAACTTGGCGAAGGCTCTTTGTGGTATCTACCAACATGTTTTCTGGAAGTTTTCCCTTCTTGACTTTCATATATAACACAAAAGAAATACCCCCATAAGCCTGCAGAAGATGGCCTAAGCAAGGCTGCAGCATGCTCCTCAATTCAAGAAAGATGCTGAGATACTGGAGAGCATCTAGGCAAGGGCAACAAAGCTGGTGAGAGGTCTGGAACACAGCCCTGTGAGGAGAGGCTGAGGAAGCTGGGGGTGTGCAGCCTGCAGAAGAGGAGGCTCAGGGCAGACCTCATTGCTGTCTACAAATACCTGAAGGGAGGCTGTAGCCAGGTGGGGTTGGTCTCTTCTGCCAGGCAACCAGCAACAGGACAAGGGGACACAGTCTCAAGTTGTGCCAGGGGAGGTCTAGGCTGGATGTAAGGAGGACATTCTCACCAGAGAGAGTGATTGGCATTGGAATGGGCTGCCCAGGGAGGTGGTGGAATCACCGTCCCTGGAAGTATTCAAGCAAAGCCTGGATGAGGCACTTAGTGCCATGGTCTGGTTGATTGTCTAGGGCTGGGTGCTAGGTTGGACTGGATGATCTTGGAGGTCTCTTCCAACCTGGCTGATTCTATGATTCTGTGCTAGAATTAAGGAGAAATATAGGGAGAATCTTCTTTCTAATGCCCAGTCTAAATCTTCCCTTCTGTAGTTTAAAAACAGTGCTCCTTGTCCTATTGCTACATGTCTTTGTGAACAATCCCTCCCCAGCTTTCCTGTAGGTTCTCTTCAATTCAAAGAGGCTGCACTGCCTTATCAGCATAGAATCAACCAGGTTGGAAAAGACCTCCAATCTCATCCAGGCCAACCTAGCACCCAGCCCTAGACAATCAACTAGACCATGGCACTAAGTGCCTCAGCCAGGCTTTTCTTCAACACCTCCAGGGATGGTGACTCCACCACCTCCCTGGGCAGCCCATTCCAATGCCAATCACTCTCTCTGCCAACAACTTCCTCCTAACATCCAGCCCAGATCTCCCCCAGCACAACTTGAGACTGTGCCCCCTTGTTCTCTTGCTGGTTGCTTGGCAGAAGAGACCAACCCCACAGGTCAAACCTTGTATCAAAGGGAGGACAAAGAATAAAGCAACCAGGGGGGCAACCGTAACTTGACAGATATTGCAGTGATTTCCAGAGGAGCAATGTCAGTAGAGTTACGAAGATGAAACACTCTTACAAAACCAGGCAGATAGATAACAACATGGAAAAGGAATTTCCTGTACCTCAAGCCACAGGAAGCCCAGAATAAAGAGCAGTCACTGTTTAAACAAGCTGTTACATCTCATATGCATCTATTAAAACTTACTGGAAAGAAAGTGCTGTGATGCAGGCCCAAAATCTCGGTGTGCCTCGTGTAACTGTTTAAGGCGATCCTCTACCGACACCTACACATAAACAAGGTTTATATTGCATTTATTTTGTAACACCAGGGCCATGATAATAAAAACACTCACTTGCATTCATTTTCTGTTAAATAAATTTGTCTGTGTGTCATAACACTCATTTGTCATCCAGATACTCAAAGCTATCTTATTTGCTTGATAAAAGTCACATTCGTATCTTGCAGCGTTCTCCTGTTGAGTACTGCAGATCAACAATGAGCAATAGTTGTTTCACAATGACTACAGCCAACCAGTGATGTTTCCAACCTCCTCCCAACCCTTCTGTTGTTTCATAGTCAGCAGGTCTCAGTCTGACTGTATTGATGTCACAGCTGCTTTTCCATCAGAGAACCATTCAGAAGATACCACTTCACCGGTTGACGTGATGCTCCTCTGGTTAGTTAACTGAAACTACATAGGCACAACCAGCAGCAGTTTGGCTGCTCAGCTAAGAGGGTATACAAACAAAAAACAACCCCCCAAACCAAACAACTAAGAAATAAAAAAATGAATGAAAAATTACTGCCAAATTACATTAGGAAAGGGAAGGACTGATACATTTTGCCTCTCACAAAGGGCCTAGACCAGGTTTTGAAAACTCAGTCCCACTACTCCACTAGCTAGAGAGGCAACGGATCCTGTGTCTTTCCCAAGTCTTTAAAACACTTAATATCACTGTTAGAAGCCAGGCAAAGAAATAAATAGCTGCTGAATCACAGCAAATACCTCCCACTAAAAGAAACAGTGAGAAAGTGCAAAAACTTAATAAACTGACTTTAGCTGATATAAGAAACTGCACTAAACTATCCTCCGTGAAGCTGTGCATGAGTTTAAACTGCAATCAGGCACACTGATTTACTTCCCTCAGACCATTTAAACACAATAACCTTAACTCTCTCCTGTTTCCTAAATCTAAACATGCTGTTGCTCACACCTTATTACAGTCCTACTAATACTTTAGTCACTTCAAGTGAAATTGCATGCAGAAAACTGCACATTCAGGATCAAACTAAACCAGATTTCACAGGAGTTGGAAACACAACAGAGATATGTACACTGGTTTTCAGTAACAGTTACTTATGCAGTAAGTATACTGCTGTCAGACATACTAAAAAACTGGATGTAGCAGTAGTTCCTACTGGTGTCCAGAGGTTAATGCAGTCTCCTGAGTCACTAAACTGCTGAGACAGCTTGGAAGAAAAAGCTTTTAAGCCACAAAGGGAAAGACAGCTCCTTTTGCTGCTTTGGTACCACTGAGGTAACAGCTTAAATTAAGAAATGATGAACAAATGGTAATAACACATCTTTTGAGAACAGAAGAAATTATGAAGCATCCCTTTTCCCCTACTGCATACAGTCAAAAGAATACCTGTAGAAGTTTCCACCGCATATTGAGATCATCAAGCTGACGAGACATCTTTAATGATGGATAAAGGTCAAGTGGAGACAGCTGACTTGACAAATCATTCACTGTTTTAACTTTCAAATTGATAGGAGCAATTTCTTCCCTAAAAGCCTAAAAGAGTAAGAAACATATATTTATGTTCAAGGGACATTTGAGTTGCACAGAAGCCACTGTAAACTCAACATGGTGCTGACTTGCCCTACATGGTAGCTTATCACAGAATCAACCAGCTTGGAAGAGATCTCCAAGATCATCCAGTCCAAGCTACCACCCAGCCCTAGCCAATCAACTAGACCCATACCAGAGTGAATCTGTCCAAGCCACAAGCTGCCAGCTGTGCCAGGAGCTTATTCTGGCAGACAGCATCAAAGTCCAGGTAGACTACATCCACTGCCTGCCCCACATTCACCAGGCAGGTAACCTGATCATAAAAGGAGATCAGGTTGGTCAGACAGGACCTGCCCTTCCTAAACCCATGCTGGCTGGGCCTGATCCCTTGGCCATCCTGTAGGTGCTTTGTGATGGCATTCAAGATAACCTGTTCCACACCCTTGCCTGGCACTGAGGTCAGGCTGACAGGTCTGGAATTTCCTGGTTCCTCCCTCCATCCCTTCTTGTGCATGGGCATCAAATTGGCAGCTTCCAGTCTTTTGGGGACCTCTTCAGTGAGCCAGGACTGTCGACAAATGATGGAGAGTGGCCTGGCCAGCTCATCTGCTGGCTCTCTCAGCACCCTAGGATGGATCTCATCTGGTTCCATAGACTTATGAGGATCCAAGTAGCTCAGCAGGTCTCTTACTTCTTCCTCATGGATTACAGGGGGACTGTACTGATCCATGACTCCATCTGCCAGCTCAGGAGGCCAGATGTNCAGGTTGGTCAGACAGGACCTGCCCTTCCTAAACCCATGCTGGCTGGGCCTGATCCCTTGGCCATCCTGTAGGTGCTTTGTGATGGCATTCAAGATAACCTGTTCCACACCCTTGCCTGGCACTGAGGTCAGGCTGACAGGTCTGGAATTTCCTGGTTCCTCCCTCCATCCCTTCTTGTGCATGGGCATCAAATTGGCAGCTTCCAGTCTTTTGGGGACCTCTTCAGTGAGCCAGGACTGTCGACAAATGATGGAGAGTGGCCTGGCCAGCTCATCTGCTGGCTCTCTCAGCACCCTAGGATGGATCTCATCTGGTTCCATAGACTTATGAGGATCCAAGTAGCTCAGCAGGTCTCTTACTTCTTCCTCATGGATTACAGGGGGACTGTACTGATCCATGACTCCATCTGCCAGCTCAGGAGGCCAGATGTCCTGGAGACAACCTGTCCCACTATTGAAGACTGAGGCAAAGAAGGTGTTAAGCACCTCTGCTTTTCCTCATCCTTTGTTACTGTATTCCCCTTTCCATCTAATAAAGAGTGGAGGCTGTCCTTGCCCCTTCTGTTGCCATTAATATATTTATAGAAACATTTTTTATTCTCCTTAATAGCAGTGGCCAGCCTAAGTTCTAAATTATGCTAAACAACTGAATGCAACTCAGTTCACCTGCAAAGCAAGTTTACTCTTTTCAAACTGGTGCTCTTAAAGCAACTTCAGTTAAGATTTCCAGTGTTGCCATATGGCTTAGGAGGTTTTTCTCCCCCAAAAGAAAATTGCAATGCTCTCTGAGGAGCTTTAGCAGCACACAGCCTGCCAAGCACTCTTAAGAAAAACAAATGCTTTCAGTAACTACAGCTTCCCAGCACTAAGCAGCTGACAAAAAAAATCCATTTAAAAACTATTATTGAATTAGCAATGCATGAAGGGATGCATTTGTAAGAAAAAGAAGTGTAATGTTTTACCTGACTACAACTGGAGAATAAAACTATTACAAAGAACTAAAAGAAGGAAAAAAAGGTTTATTGGATCAAATGGAACTAAATATGGTATTAAGGCAAAACTCACACAAGTTTTAGTTACAGTTGAAAAGATGCATCAAATGTCTTTCTTGCTGTGAGCAGTTAACTGTTCAATCCTAAAAGCAGCTTAATTAAACAACATGAAACAAGCCAAAAAACCACAACTGGAAAAAAAAAAAAGATTTTCTATAGACAAATCAATTATTTGCCTCTCTTCAAAGTCTCTCTCATTAGGCCCAGGAATAGAAGGAATCTACTGGCAATAAAAGAAGTGTTTGGCTTCTGGACAGCCAGCAAGCCTCTATTACTTCAGCAGATGTTTCATTTTTTTTCACAGCAATGAAAATCTGAACATTTTTCTTGTCTTTACTGAAAAAGCCATCAGGATATGACAAACAGAGGTCGAGGGAGGTGATTCTCCCCCTCTACTCCGCTCTGCTGAGACCCCACCTGGAGTACTGCAGCCAGTTCTGGGGTCACCATTACAAGAAGGATGTGGACATGCTGAAGCGTGTCCAGAGAAGGGTCACAAGGATGACCAGAGGGCTGGAGCACCTCTCCTATAAGGACAGACTGAAGGAGTTGGGGCTGTTCAGTCTGGAGAAGAGGAGGCTCCCAGGTGATCTTCTTGTGGCCTTCCAGGATCTGAAGGGGGCCTACAAAAAAGCTGGGGAAGGGACTTTTAAGGCTATCAGAGAGTGACAGGACTAGGGGGAATGGAGCTAAGCTGGAGGTGGGGAGATTCAGCCTAGAGGTGAGGAGGAAGTTGTTGAGCATGAGAGTGGTGAGAGGCTGGACTGGGTTGCCCAGGGAGGTGGTTGAGGCCCCATGGCTGGAGGTGTTCAAGGCTAGGCTGGATGAGGCTGTGGGCAGCCTGCTCTAGGGTAGGGTGTCCCTGCCCGTGGCAGAGGGGTTGGAACTCGATGATCCTCGTGGTCCCTTCCAAACCTGACTGATTCTATGATTCTATCATCCAGTCCAACCTATCACCCAGCCCTAGCCAGTCAATTAGACCATGGCACTAAGTGCCTCATCCAGTCCTTCTTTGAACACCTCCAGGGATCGTCAATAAAGATATTGAACAGGAGTAGGCCCAGCACTGATCCTTGGGGATCTCCTGGAATCCATGATACTCAGGCACTTTCAGTCAGCCTTCCTGCAGAACATTAGCTATTAGACAGTACTGCTTCTTTGGGAAACTCTGTATTACTGGCTGCCCACCCAAGCCATGCAGCTAAGCAGAGGATGACTACGACCTATCATGAACAGCCATGCCTTGTGGTGCTAAGCACTGCATGGGTGACCTGGAACTCTGGCTGTGAGAACTGACATGCCCATTAGAGCATTATATGGTAGTATTTGTTCTTAACTTTCAAATAATGCTAGAGAAGCCAGGCTAAAGTAAAAGCAAATCCAAACTTTCACAGAATCACAGAACTAACCAGGTTGGAAAAGACCTTCGAGATCATTGAGTCCAACCTATCACCTAATGTTGGATGTTAGGAGGAAGTTCTTTACAGTGAGGGTGGTAAGGCACTGGAACAGGTTGCCCAGGGAGGTTGTGGATGCTTCCTCCCTGGAGGTGTTTAAAGCCAGGCTGGATGAGGCCTTGAGCAACCTGCTCTAGTGGGAGGTGTCCCTGCCTATGGCAGGGGGGTGGAGCTGGATGATCCTTGAGGTCCCTTCCAACCTAAACCATTCTATGATTCTATGATTCTAATACCTTCTAATTAACTAACCCATGGCATTAAGTGCCTCATTCGGTCTCTTTTTAAACAGTTCTGGGGACAGTGACTGCACCACCTCCCTGGGCAGCCCATTCCAATGGCCAATCGCTCTTTCTGTCAAGAACTTCTTCCTAATGGCCAGCCTAAATCTGCCCTGGCACAGCTTGAGACCGTGTCCTCTTGTTCTGCCACTGACTGCCAGGGAGAAGAGATTGAACCCCACCTGGCCACAACCCCCCTTCAGGTAGTTGCAGAGAGCAATAAGGTCTCTCCTGAGCCTCTTCTACAACTACCTGAAGGGAAGCTAAAACAGATAATAGATTTTTTGAAGCATGTGAAAGTTAATGAACAGAAATTAAACTCTGTATACTCTTCTCTACGACTGAAAGAGCTCTAAATGTTTCTTCTAAGAGGAATGCTGTACCTAATAGCCAAACAGATCTGACAGCTCACCAAGCCAAAAAGGAGGGGAGCCTGCTGTCAACTGTCAGGATGAAAACTGACTCAGCTCACTCATACTCCAGTGCCTGGGCGAAGCTCCACACACATCTGTGTTCTAACTATGCATTAGATAGTATTAGCATCATAGAATCAGGGACCACAAGGATCATCCAGTTTCAACCCCTCCACCATGGGCCCCTAGATTAGGCTAGCCAGAGCCTCATTCAGCCTGGATTTAAACACCTCCAGGGATATTTGTAGGAGGAAAGTATTTAAATCGTAGAACACTTTCCCCATCCCCATTCTGTACACATCTGTAGCTTGCTGATCATACACTTATGCAACCACAACATGGCAAAGCACTGGACTTTCTTTGAGAACTCAGATTTATCTTCAAAGAGCTCTATAAAATGTGAATGAGAGCTTAAGTACACAGTGCATACATATCTAATATGGCTAGGGGTAATAGAATGGAAGGGAATGACTCACAGAGGAGCCCACACTTACTGTGGTTTTCTCAATGTGATCTGGTAATGAATCTATGAGTAAGTCTCCCACAGGTTTCCATCCATTTCTCACATTCTCTGCCTCCTTCAAATCAGCATCGAGGTCATCCATAGCACACTGCAGGTCTTTCAGTTTTTCTAACGCTTTGTCCACTTGCTTCTGCCAGATGCTGGCACTGGCATTTAGGTTCTCCCATCTCTCTTTTACCTCTGACGACTGCTTACGCATAGCTTTGGCAATCCTCAAGGCTTTCTCCTCAGGGGTCAACTCTGCAGAGAGAAAGTAAAATTACATTGTTTACTTCTTTTATTATCTACTCAGATTTCTTTATCTACTACTACTTTATCTACTCAGACAGTGCTCCTGAGATACACACTTGAAGACACCAAGTCCAGCATCAATTGAAGGATGGAGGACAAGGTGACAACACATGAAAGGAGGAAGGAAGCTTTTTCTGCTTTTCAGAGGCTTGATGAGTATCAAAGTAAATGCACTGCTAGGGTTACAGAAGGTTTCTTACAATGCCTCCAGTGATGCAGCTATTGTTTCTTAGCACCCAATATAGCAAAGCACATTGCAAGTAATTAAATCATTAGAATACATTCAATTTCTTGCTGAGAAGGGAAGGTACATTTGTCCCAGATGTAAAAGGAATGAGGAGTTGTTTGGATCAAAACCAAGAGGTTTAGCCCACTAGTTCCACATGTTTATTTCTTTCAAGTCCTGTTAGCCTATATTAGTTTTGACACATGTTAAACTAAAAATACTAGAAGAATGTTCAGTAACACAATACAGATGTCATCCAAGAAAAAAAAAAAACAAAACAAACCAACCCAAAAACTCAGCCAACTAATCCATAAAACATGTTTTGCATTTTAATTGGCAGCATAGGGGGGACAGAACATTGTCAAAAGCACATGGCATTATTCTAAGAAGTAGTTTCTGCAGGAGAAAAAAATATGACCAACAGTAACCAAAGGAGAATGAGAGGCAAGGAGAATCAAAACCTAGACTGTAGGATGCAGAGCAGGTTTTGAGCTCCAGAAGCAGAGAAGATCTTCTAGAAACTGGTTAAGAAAGTGTTGGGTGGAAAGGCAAAGTAAACTGAGCTTACCAAGGTATTTCAGACTCTTAGAATCAACCAGAGAATCGTAGAAACAACCAGGTTGGAAGAGACCTCCCAGATCATCCAGTCCAACCAAGCATCCAGCCCTAGCCAATCAACTAGATGATGGGCTGGGTGATAGGTTGGACTGGATGATCTTGGAGGTCTTTTCCAACATGGTTCTTGATCCGTCTTGACACTCCATGTCATAAGCTACTACAAGAAAGCACTGCTCATAAGCACCCTCCCTGCAAAGCAGCAGCTGGATAGCTAGTCTTAGGCAAAATACCATGGCAAGAGGGTGCTCCAGAAGAGGAATCTGAGGTAGAACAGTTGTGACAAAACCCTGCAATGCTTAACTAGATGTGAAGGGATATAAATTATGCGTGTAGCTGTGGGATTTAGAAACATGAGAGCAACCCACGACTGGTAACACTGACAGATCAGAATAAAGATGCAGACCAAAGACATGCTGTAATAAGTTGTACATTGTCTCTGGAATTCCAGCAATTCACAGTAGAATTAACTAATCATAGGACAATACAAGTCTAGTTGATTGGATAGACCTGGGTGATAGATTGGACTGGATGATCTTGGAGGTCCCCTTCAGATACCGGAAGGCCACAAGAAGGTCACCTGGGAGCCTCCTGTTCTCCAGACTGCACAGCCCCAATTCTTTCAGTCTGTCCTCACAGCAGAGCTGCTGCAGCCCTCTGAGCATCCTCGTGGCCCTTCTCTGGACACGCTCCAGCACCTCCACATCCCTTCTGCAACAGGGGCTCCAGAACTAATTTAATAAACTATTTCATAATTTTTCTATCAGCCTCATTATGATTCACTTCTTAACTCAGATTCAAACCCTTCCTTAACACACTGCCATCTATCCATTCCTTCTCATCTTACCGCTACAAGCCCTTGTAAAAAAAGTCCCTTCCCAGTTTTCTTGCAGGCACCTTTCACATACTGAAAGGCTGCTGTAAGATCTCATCAGAACCTTCTTTGTCTATCTAGGTTTTCTTCTATTAAACCTGAGAGTTCTTCAAATTAGAGAAACTGAAATAATTAGAGTGAAGTTGGAATGTCTCTGAGGGATTAAAGACAAGTAACCTTTGTTCTGCAAAGGACAGAATCGTGAAAGCAGAGAAAATGAAAGCTGTTAACCTCATATATAATGAGCTTCTGGAAAGGGCCTGGAGTATAGATTCCAAATAAAAGAAAATGAGATTAATGCTAGTAAATAGATAGATCTTATAATGTCTGTTGATATTTCCCATGGGGTGCTGGTGGGGAAGATGCAGAAGGATGAAACGGTTTGTAGTTAAGAGGTAATTAAGTCATCTCATAGCATCTCTTTCCATAAAATGAAAGGAGATTACAACAATCCTGAGAACCATGCCTTCATCCAGAATAACCTCTGTAATTTGATGACAGAATCCAAACACATCTCATACTCTTCACTGAAAGCACCCTCTTGTAATAAATGCTGTGATCCAAAGGACTCCCGCAGCGGAAGGCCACAGTTTGTGTTGCTCCAAGAACATAAAGCAGGTATGAATTCAGTTTTAGTCTGCTCTTGCCACAAAACTAGCAAAAATCATATACAGCAATGCTGATAACAGCATCACCAAGCTACTATTCCTTCTTCCAATTCCCTCTGAAGGGGCAGCAATAATGGAGAGATGGCTATAACCACTGCATCCCTCTTACTCTAGACAAGCAAGCAATTAATTCTATGTTTCTTTCCAAAGCACTGCAACTGCAAATTGTAACAAGGCCAAGGATCAATAAATTATACTTTCTTTGGCACAGCACATAGAGCAAGTATCTCCTCAGCGAGGCTGCAGGAGACAAATACACATCCCCTAACAGCATTTAAAAACAAAGCAAAGGCTTCTATTTTATTCCAAGCCAATACAACACCAAAAAATAAAGAATCATAGAATCATAGAATGGTTTAGGTTGGAAGGGACCTCAAGGACCATCCAGCTCCAACCCCCTGCCATAGGCAGGGACACCTCCCACTAGAGCAGGCTGCTCAAGGCCTCATCCAGCCTGGCTTTAAACGCCTCCAGGGAGGAAGCATCCACAACCTCCCTGGGCAACCTGTTCCAGTGTCTTACCACCCTCACTGTAAAGAACTTCCTCCTAATATCCAGTCTGAATCTCCCCTCTTCCAGCTTAAACCCATTCCCCCTCGTCCTAACATTACTAGACCTTGTCAATAGTCCCTCCCCAGCTTTCCTGTAGGCTCCCTTCAGATACTGGAAAGCCACTCTAAGGTCTCCTCGAAGCCTTCTCTTCTCCAGGCTGAAGAGCCCCAACTCTCTCAGCCTGTCCTCATAGCAGAGCTGCTGCAGCCCTCTGATCATCTTCGTGGCTCTCCTCTGGACCCGCTCCAGCAGTTCCATGTCCTTCTTGTGTTGGGGGCTCCAGAACTGCACACAGTACTCCAGGTGGGGTCTGACGAGAGCAGAGTAAAGGGGGAGAATCACCTCCCTTGCCCTGCTGGCCACACTTCTCTTGATGCAGCCCAGCACAGGGTTGCTGTCTGGGCTGCATGTGCACACTGCAGGCTCATGTTGAGCTTCTCGTCGACCCAGACCCCCAGGTCCTTTTCCTCAGGGCTGCTCTCAGCCATTCATCACCCAGCCTGGATCTGTGCCTGGGATTGCACCGACCCAGGTGCAGAATCTTACACTTGGCCTTGTTAAACGAAGATACATCAGGCAGAACAAAGACAAGGACCCTTGTTTAGCCTGGATAAGAGAAGGCTCAGGGCAGACCACATTGCTGTCTACACTTTGGCCACAACAACCCCAAGCAGCGCTACAGGCTGGAGACGGGGTGGCTGAGAGCATCCAGGCAGAAAGGGACCTGGGGGTGATGGTAGACGGTAGCTGAACATGAGCCAGCAGTGTGCCCAGGTGGCCAAGAGAGCTCAATGGCATCCTGGCCTGGATCAGGAACAGTGTGGCCAGTAGGACAAGTTCTTGCCAGAGAGAGTGATTTCCATTGCAATGGGCTGCCCAGGGAGGTGGTAGAGTCACCATTGCTGAAGGTGTTCAAGACAAGACTGAATGAGGCACTTAGTGCCATGGTCTGGTTGCTGGGACAGGCCTGGGTGCTAGGTTGGACTGGATGATCTTGGAGGTGTCTTCCAACCTGGTAGATTTTATGATTCTATCATAAGTCTGCAAATGAGGACTGGTTTATTCTACAATTTAATCAATTGGCTCCACTCAGATGCTGAAATGGCTCAAAGGCAAAGGGAGTGTGAAGCTTGCTTTTTTTGTGATAGATCCTCCCTACAGAAACATGGCAAACAAAACCAGAAGACATATGGGGGATAAAATTAACTTAGAAGGATGTTTCTTGGAAGCTGAAGAAGAGTGTTTGAATGCTCCAATGACTGCACACTCAGCAGAAGGCTAACACAAAACAGCATAAAGTCAAAGTGAGAAAGAAGAAATCAAGGCTTGCTCATAACATTCTTTTACATTCTTGTACACAAGGCAAAATGGTTCACTGGCTTTAATCACCAGCTATTCATACCTTTATGATAAAGTTGAGTATTATTCCACACAAAAAATTGCAGAGAAATAATACAAAATATGGGTGCGGGAAGCATTAGCTCTTTCCACTGAACAAACTTCAGAAGTTTGCTTTAGAGAAGAAATATTGGAAGGAAAAAACCCAAATCACTCCTGACAGAAAGAACTATACTGTAATTTTGTAAAAGGACAAGGAATCATTCACATCTCACAACAACTGGTATTTCTGTAAAAGTACATTTCTGTCTTTTCCAAGAACAACTCCTGCATAACAAAAATAATTTATAATGTTCTGGATTAGATCAGGAAAATATGAGGCACTTAGTGCCATGGTCTAACTGACTGGACAGGGCTGGGTGCTAGGTTGGACTGAATGAGCTCCTACAACCTGGTTGTTTCTATGATTCTATGACCTCCAAGCTCATTCAGCGTACCCTAACCCCCAGCCCTATCCAGTCAGCTAGACCATGGCGCTAAGTGCCTCAGCCAGGCTTTGCTTGAATGCTTCCAGGGACAGCAACTCCACCACCTCCCTGGGCAGCCCATTCCAATGCCAGTCACGCTCTCTGCCAACAACTTCCTCCTAACATCCAACCTAGACCTCCCCTGGCATCCAATCACGCTCTCTGCCAACAACTTCCTCCTAACATCCAACCTAGACCTCCCCTGGCATAACTTGAGACTGTGTCCCCTTGTTCTCTTGCTGGTTGCCTGGCAGAAGAGACCAACCCCACCTGGCTACAGCCTCCCTTCAGGTAGTTGTAGACAGCAATGAGAGGTACATGAAAAGTGTATTTGTTAGCAAGGTAAGAAAAAAAACCAAACACACAAACTTCCCCATACACACACAAACACCCCAAAAACCCCACCACCACCACCAAAAGAAACCAAGCAAGCAAAAAGAAAACCCCACATCAAAAAAAAACCACAAACCCACAACAACAACAACAAAAACCCAACCAAAAAATGACATTGGAACTGATGACCTCAATGTTTTCAATCTAAAATTGGAAATAATTCTACCATTAAAATATGAGTACTTACACAGAAGAATACCTTGAGGATAAATCACTGAAAGAAAGGCAATCAAGATGTGGTCTAGAAAACTCTGAAGTCCAACCAAGTAACGAGGATATATTATGCACTGGAAACATAAAGATTCTTTCTTTTATACCCTTCCCAGAAGACAGTATTTTCTGACCTGTTTTTGAATGTAAGCTTCTTCTTGGTTCCTCAGGCCCCTCAATTGGCTGGTCAGCAAGGAAAATGCGTGCCTGGTCAACAGCATTGAGAATGGTTTGCTCTTTATCCTTCAGCTCACGCCTCAGTGCCTTTTGGAAAGGGAAAGAAAAGTGCTATTTGTAACTTGATCTTGTGAACAACAGAGATTAGGCCATTTCCCATTTTCACCTCTCTGCCTAGACCTCTATAGTGAGTGAGTAACAGCCAACATGGTTTACAGACTACAAGATAAGGAGGAGTCAAGCTTACAAAACATGAATGGCAATACATTAATTAAGGTTAGAAGAGTAGATTTTATATTGACTTGCAGAATTTAGCATAGGAAAGACGATTGTTGGTTTTACACTTCACAGAAACTGAAACTACTACATTCAACTTCTAAAACAGAGAAGTAAAAGATTTATTTGTATTACTGTGACTGATGATGCATAGCAGATTACTACAGCCAACTCTTTTTTCCCTTTTTTGTTAGCTGGGCTAACAGAAAAATTTACCTACTGAAACTTCAGAAGATAATTCATAATTGCTGAAAAGAACTGCAAAACTGCTCAAGAAGAGCATCAAAACTACTCAAGAAGAGCATCTTCAGCACACCATAGACTTCTTACATTATAATTTATAGAATCATAGAATCAAAGAGGTTGGAAGAGACCTCCAAGATCATCCAGTCCAACCTATCTTTACTTTATGCTATACACAGGATTTTTTGGTAAAAGCTATTCAGAGTTGCATAACTTTAATGGGATGAGATTTAACAAGGCCCAAGTGCAGGGTTCTGCACTTTGGCTGCAACAACTCTAAGCAGCACTACAGGCTGGGGACAGAGTGGCTGAGAGCAGCCAGGAAGAAAGGGGTCTGGGGGGACTAGTAGATTGCATGCTGAATATGAGCCAGCAGTGTCNGGAGGTCTAGGTTGGATGTTAGGAGGAAGTTGTTGGCAGAGAGTGTGATTGGCATTGGAATGGGCTACCCAGGGAGGTAGTGGAGTCACTGTCCCTGGAGGTGTTCAAGCAAAGCCTGGATGAGGCACTTAGTGCCATGGTCTAGTTGACTGGACAGGGCTGGGTGATAGGTTGGACTGGATCATAGAATCATTGAACCAACCAGGTTGGAAGAGACCAGATCATCACCCAGATAATCTTGGAGGTTTCTTCCAACCTGGCTGATTCTATGATTTATGTTATTTATGTGGTGACACCTTAATTAAGATAGCATAATTTACTTCCTTCTAAACTTGTTAAAGTAGTTTTAAAAACCAGTAAGGTTGTTTTCTTCTAACTGCATTTACAAAAAATCAGAAAAAGCTGTTTTGAAGGCTGTTTGGAAAGTTTTCACTTGAAATAACTTTGCAGAGACTTTGAAAGGACTCACTTTCAACACTAGAAAAGAGTCCAATATCACTCTAGCAGCAGAGGTGAGCTTAATTTTCACACAGATTGTATCAAAAAAGACATTAAAAAGGCTATGCTTGAATTAAAGAGTACAAGGCTACATACTTCTTAAAAATTAAAACTGTTTTTCCCACAGTTAATGAATTGCCAAGAAAGAACCTCTCTGGTCTTCTCTGAAGAACTGCTGCAAGTCCTGCATTCCCTAGAGGTGTTACAGGATCTAAATTGAACTAGGGATCAAGAGAGACACTGCTTAATTGAGCAAAGGTTACAAAATCGAGG
This sequence comes from Tricholaema leucomelas, assembly GCA_013400475.1. Classification (NCBI taxonomy): domain Eukaryota; kingdom Metazoa; phylum Chordata; class Aves; order Piciformes; family Lybiidae; genus Tricholaema lacrymosa; species Tricholaema leucomelas. Next base: position 600 of record WAAF01010260.1, on the reverse strand, counting down.
CATAATGATGTTCATTAATACATTTCCCTGCACCAATAACTTTATGTAACCAGATTTTTTATGCCCTAGCCCCCTGAAATGAGATTTTGTTATTTGTGTTTCTAGGTCAATGATGACCCAAGTCTTAGTTGCCCTGAGAAGTTTGGAAGGCTTGACAGAGCAGAGTCTTTGGGCACTGTAAAGCATGGAATGGTTGCAGGTGTTTCTTTTGGTTTTCACTTGGTTTGGTTGGATTTTTTCATATGATGTAGAACTGTGTTGGGAAAAAAAACAATGGACTGTGCATCCCTGAGCTGTTGCTCCACCCAAACCAACACAAAATCCTCTTCCCCACTGAAAGGACTACTGAAATCACCAGGATTGGAGCCATTCTGGTTTTCTCCAAAAAGGTGAAGTGGAACCCTGTTGTGATGGGTTTCCTACACCCTTAGCACATACCCACTGAACTGGCTCTGCTGGGCCCCTTCTGCAAGAAAGCCAATCTTTGAATACTCAGCTCTGCCTTTTGCTGTACTAAAAGAAGCCTCTCAGTTCTCTGCTCAGGTTTTCTCCCTTACAAATGGCAATACTGACCAGGACTGCTAAAGGAACAGTAATCTG
>WAAF01010259.1:73786-91460 GCA_013400475.1 Tricholaema leucomelas | reverse complement strand
ATTTTACCCAATCACTGTATTCTGTAACTTGCAGAACTACCACAGCTTGTAGAATGAGATATAAAAGACTCTGGATATAGTAATAAACAGCTTTGGGCCTTTGGCTTTTGGCTTCAGCTATTGTATGTCGCTGTTATTTTGTCCATCACTAATTAATATATACAGTGACATATCCTCATTGGAAATTATTGGCTAAAAGTGACCATATTGCTTTGGGCTCCTGCATCTATTTAGTTTGTGTTGTATATCCCTGGATGATTTCACTTTTGATTTCCAAACCTTCAACACCGCTTTTCTGCTTCCTTCCCTTTTACCATCATCTTACAGTTTCTGGTCCATTTCAGTCACCCCCTGTCCCTTTCTCAAAGTTTGAACAAATCCTAAAACAGGCCAGAAGTAGCTCCAAAAGGGAGAGGTCGCAGGCTATTCCACAGGGCTGGAATGGTCAAGTGTCTGTCACTGAGTAGAAGCCTCACCCTGTGTGGCTAAGCAGTGCCATGGTTTGGTGAAGAAAAGCTACACAAAAATTTGTGTGTGACAGTTTGGGTGTTACCTGCCCCACCCCCTCCCCCCCCCATTTTGAAATAACCCAGACTAGATTCAGCTGGCTGGAAATTAAGGAATGAAGCTTCATATTTACAGCTTAGCACAACATACAAGCAGGTATTTACAACAGATACAGCTATAGACAGAAACATACAAGGTGCAGTAATAAAGGCAATACAGAAACACAACAGCCCTCCCAGAAACCAGAGTCCCCAGGAGGGGCTCCCAACCACCCTTCCACCTTCTTCCCACCTCTCTACTTTATCCCAGAGTTTGCCTTACGTTCAAGGTGAGTTTGAAGGATTGGCCAGGGGGGTTAGAAAGCAGAAGGATTAGTTATACAGAAAGCAGGCCAGGATAAAAAGTACAGACAGCAGCTGCAACAGAGAGTTATTGCAACTGTGTTACCTATGTTTTGTGTTCTTGTTCTTATACATCTCATCAAGCCTATGAGTGCAGTAGACATCACCATTGTTTCCTTTTCGCAGCCTATAATCTAATCCCTCTCACTAGAATCACTGACATCTTTGTCAGTGATATGGACAGAGGAATTGAGTGCACCCTCAGCAAGTTTGCAGATGACACCAAGCTGTGTGGCACAGCTGACCTGCTGGAGGGCAGGGATGCCATCCAGAGGGACCTGGACAGACTGGAGAGGTGGGCNGTCCAGAGGAGAGCCACGAAGATGATCAGAGGGCTGCAGCAGCTCTGCTCTGAGGACAGGCTGAGAGAGTTGGGGCTCTTCAGCCTGGAGAAGAGAAGGCTTCGAGGAGACCTTATAGTGGCTTTCCAGTATTTGAAGGGAGCCTACAGGAAGGCTGGGGAGGGACTATTGACAAGGTCTAGTAATGTTAGGACGAGGGGGAATGGGTTTAAGGTGGAAGAGGGGAGATTCTGACTGGATGTTAGGAGGACGTTCTTTACAGTGCAGGTGGTAAGACACTGGCACAGGTTGCCCAGGGAGGTTGTGGATGCTTCCTCCCTGGAGGTGTTTAAGGCCAGGCTGGATGAGGCCTTGAGCAAGCTGCTCTAGTGGGAGGTGTCCCTGCCTATGGCAGGGGGTTGGAGCTGGATGATCCTTGAGGTCCCTTCCAACCTAAACCATTCTATGATTCTATGATTCTATGAACATTTCAGCTAGCCCCAAACTGGCACATCGTGTTAAAATTTCATCCTAACCAAGACTGCCTGCAGCACACAAGTCTTGACTCCTCTCAAAAGTTTTAATTACAGATTTCTTCGTTACTGGGAGAGTTGTTAGGCCGTGGGATCATGAGACATGTGCTGTACTTGCCCAGATCTGCAGAGCTTTCTAGGCTGCTATGCAGCTGCATTCTGTCACTCACATCCCTTGGATTATTTTTTCTCTATGTACAAATTTTGATTGCACATAAAGCAGCACAGTATTTCTAACAACAGTGATGAAAAATGAAATCAGAGCACCAGTGAAGCTGACTGCAGCACGCTGATTTGAAAAATAAGTTTTATAAGACAGCAGATTTGTTAAAGTCTCTTACTTCAATTAGATCTCCAGCTACAGCAAGCAATATGACCTGAAAAGAAACACGTTCCCAGCTCAGCAGATGCTGAATCATAGTGGACACCTTCTAACTAGCCTATTTCATTCCAGTATACATAAATTGGCAGTTGTCATTTTCCCTGAAGTGATGGATCATGACCTAAGAAAGTCCAGCCAAGAAGAACAGAATTTCAATAAGTGTGAAGTTTTAGTTTCAGTTTAGTAAGTGTTAAGTTCTGATTTATAAAATTGCCACAGCAAATTCATTCATGGACTTCATTCAATCACTGCACACAGTAAAAATCTTGTCTCTGGGCGTAGCAACGTCTCAACCTCCACACACATGCCCGATGGCAGAGAACAATCCAGTCCGCTACATATTAGTCACCAGGTGCCTTTGTGTTCGAGCTATAGATCTATGATCCCTTTTTAACAGCAAAGGAGAGGAACACTAACTGAAAATGAGCAATGCTGCAAGCATTTTAATCTGCCTGGCACCAAAAGCCTCAGCCCAACTGCGGACTGTTACACAAAAGGAGCGCCATAAACCAGCTCAGTTCATAGTGGCACTCAGAGTGAAGGAGTGATGATTCATACCTGTCTTCAGCCTACAATGCAGTCAACATCACAGGATCCTCATTTGCAGAGAAACAAAGCAGGAAGCAACTAAGTACCAAGAAGCCTAAAGCTTGTACTGCTGAGAAAAGGAGTAGACTTCATGTTCAGACCATCTTCCTTAGGTCTCTGATCTAAACTCCAACTACTCACAGATAATGCAGCAAAGTTAGTGTTTGATGTCTCTCCTTGCCTTGCATAGAGATGCTTGGGTGTGTCCAAAGAGGGGCAATGAGGCTGGTGAGAGGCCTCGAGCACAAGCCCTACGAGGAGAGGCTGAGGGAGCTGGGATTGTTTAGCCTGGAGAAGAGGAGGCTCAGGGCAGACCTTATTGCTGTCTACAAGTACCTGAGGGGTGGTTGTAGCCAGGAGGAGGTTGCTCTCTTCTCTCAGGCAGCCAGCACCAGAACAAGAGGACACAGCCTCAAGCTATGCCAGGGGAAATTTAGGCTTGAAGTGAGGAGAAAGTTCTTCACTGAGAGAGTCATTGGCTACTGGAATGGGCTGCCCAGGGAGGTGGTGGAGTCGTCGTCCCTGGAGCTGTTGAAGGCAGGATTGGACGTGGCACTTGGTGCCATGGTCTAGCCTTGAGCTGTGTGGTAACAGGTTGGACTTGATGATCTATGAGGTCTCTTCCAACCTTGGTGATACTGTGAGACTGTGATACTGTGAAACTGGAACTTGCCCCTTTGCCAGGACTCAGGTGGTGCATGAGGGCTACTAGTCTCTGGGCATTCCCTTCCCAGCCTGGCCATGATGTCCCATGGTGCAGCAGGATAGGTAGCATGGATGCTTTGGGGATTGGGACATCATGGAACATCCTGGGGCATGTTCTGGAAAGGACAAGAGAAAGCTCTTCACACTCTTATCTTTGCACATTTATTCAGGCATCTGGCTACAAAGCTGAGGATCTGTGCATCTGTTAACACATCTGGAGAGAAGAAAAAGATACATTAGATTTCCATTAAGCTGACAAAACAGCAGAGGGTCTGCCTCTTCTGAGAGTCTGGAACAGAACTTAAAGCTGCTCTATCCTGTGTGCAAACAGTAAAACAACAGGCTGCTGTGAAGCTGTGCTGTGCTGCTGCCACCAGTTTGCTTCAAGGCAATGGAGATCTGCACGAGATACAGAGTGTTTTTAAAGGCTTGCAACAGGCCAAAAATCAAGATTAAAAATCTGTTTGCAAGGTTTTGGCTAGCAGCTTGCCAGGGTCCGGGGAACAGAGATTAACATTATCTCTGTCCCGAGGAGCAAGACCTGTTCTTATGGATTTCCATGTTCTGAAATTTAGGTGCACACGAGACCAGAGATCACCACGAAACTATTAAAGCATAAGGTTGGACAAAACCGAGGGAGTGAGGGGAAAAGAGGAGAGAGAGAAGGAGGGATAAAGAGAATGATGGAGAAGAGGAGAGAAGAAGCAGAGAAGGAAAAGAGCTGGGATCATATTACTCTCAGTCGCAGGTGGGGGTGGAGAGAGAGGGACAGGTGCGTGGCCCAGAGATGATCTTCTGTGGAGTCCGTCAGAGGTTCTTCTGGTGGTGGTCTGCCCTTGGTGGTCCAGTGGTAGTGTCACTGGTGGTCTGGTGGGAGTGCCACCCTTTGGCAGGCATTCCCCCTGCCTTTTATACAGTTTTCTGCCCGGTGTCCAGCTGCAACTCCCCAGGAAATCTTCCTGTGTATTCTCATGCATTCGCAAGGGTCTGGCGCCATCGGGGAGAGGACCTTCGCCTCCTCCCTGGCTGTACCTGTCCATACCCTGAATACACACAGGCCTTTTCCCTTTGGGGTAGCTGAGATAAGCTGTAGGCATCTGGGCATTCCAGCCAGGCTGAGGTCCAGGAGTTTTGAAGGTGTTGTCTGTTGATTTGCATCCCTGAGCTTTAGGCCAAGCACGAGTTAGAGAAGTTAACAAAAGCAATCTTTATCTCTGTTGATGAACGAGAGACAATGCCATCTTTATCTCTGTTGATGAACAAGAGAGGGTGCCATCTTTATCTCTGTTGATGAACAAGAGAGGATGCCATCTTTATCTCTGTTGATGAACAAGAGAGGGTGCCATCTTTATCTTTGTTGATGAACACGGGAGAGGATTTAGACTCTCACACAGCTCCAGTCATCGTGGTGGCAGAATGGAAAGCTGAGCACACAACTGTGCACAGATTCCCACGTCCAGGGCTGGAACATTTTAATTGGGGAAGTGTGGGGGAAACTGAAGAGGCTGGAACCTGCTAAGGAAGGTGAAGGCTTGAGAATTCTGGGAGAGTCTGGTGGTTTGCCTTCACTGGAGCAGAGTGGTGGGCGGTTGAGCCACCCTGGCTCTGCTGTTAGTAGAGGGAAGGGTCCTGCATAAACAACTGAGCAGTAACAGACAGTGTAGCATCACTTTACTTACTGCAGGGGTTCTCCACTCAGAACGTATTTCAAAAGAGCAAGTTATTTGTAATTCATACTTTCTAAGCACTTCTACACCTAGTTTTGTGCTTGCTTGTTCTCAGCGTTGTGCCCATACCTGAGCTCACCGTTAGTACCAATTTGGTTTTGCCAACTTCCCAGAACAGTGACTTTGGCCTGTGTATTGCTCATACCCACTCTCAGATACCACTGCTGAACACACATTTTCAGGCAAATATTTAAAGCTTCAGCATTATACTGCCTAACTTCAGCTAGAGGAAGTAACTGAAGTGTGGGCAGCAGGGCAAGGGAGGGGATTCTCCCTGTTTACTCTGCTCTCCTCAGACCCCACCTGGAGTACTGTGTGCAGTTCTGGAGCCCCCAACACAAGAAGGACATGGAACTGCTGGAGCCAGTCCAGAGGAGAGCCACGAAGATGATCAGAGGGCTGCAGCAGCTCTGCTCTGAGGACAGGCTGAGAGAGTTGGGGCTCTTCAGCCTGGAGAAGAGAAGGCTTCAAGGAGACCTTAGAGTGGCTTTCCAGTATCTGAAGGGAGCCTACAGGAAGGCTGGGGAGGGACTATTGACAAGGTCTGGGAATGTCAGGATGAGGGGGAATGGGTTTAAACTGGCAGAGGGGAGATTTAGACTGGATGTTAGGAGGAAGTTCTTTCCAGTGAGGGTGGTGAGACACTGGCACAGGTTGCCCAGGGAGGTTGTGGATGCTTCCTCCCTGGAGGTGTTTAAGGCCAGGCTGGATGAGGCCTTGAGCAACCTGCTCTAGTGGGAGGTGTCCCTGCCTATGGCAGGGGGTTGGAGCTGGATGATCCTTGAGGTCCCTTCCAACCTAAACCATTCTATGATTCTATGATATATGTGGAAAGAACAAATTCTGAGCAGCTGGTTTGGTTCACTTTTAGCTCTGGTCAGCTGCTAGATTTCAGACCTAGCAAAGGTGCTGTGTGCTAGAAAACTTGTCTAATCTTTTCCAGATGTGCCATTTAGTCTTTGGGGGAAAATCAGAGTTGCAGAATAGCAAGGCATCCAGCTACCATTGCTGCTACATTGTCCCTTCCTTATAGCAAGATGACCCTGAGGAAAAAAACAGGGAGACAGGAGCACAAAACAGGGGTGTTTATTTCTGAAGGCAGCTCTAAACAAGTCCCATATCTGACTCGTGGTTATAGCAATATTTCTACTGATATATTTCAATCATGTCATCCACTTGCCGCTATCCTTGTGAGAGGACTCACATTGCCACTGCACAGCTTCAGCATGTTGTGACGGAGGGGGACTTCTGCCCTTATCGCCCGTTTGTGGCGAAGGGAAGAAATCAATGGGTGCGAGATAGTTATATAAAAATATATGTTTATTAAACTCAATATTCTTAACTCTCAACACCCCCCAACCACTGTATTAAATATTGTTCATTCACGGTTATGGGTCGACCTTATGGGCTAATATCACAATAAACGGCTTACTAAGAACTATATTACAATGACTGCATTCAACTATTAACAGACTATTAACAGAGAGAGTTTTCCCCGCGGCTCAGTTCCGCTTGGGGTCAATGTACCACCTGCCCAACAGAGTGGGCTGAAACACCTTCTGCCCTTTGGCAAGAGATTACAAATATTACAGAGGCTTCAAAGTATTTACTAACAATTCTGGTTAGTTATCAATAATTATCAATCACCCTCCGGGGTTATATCAACTGCCTATTTACCTAAGGTCCAAACCTCTGGGAACTATGCCCGTGGACCTGTGAGGCTGGAAATCTTCCCGGTGTGAGGGGAAATAGGAATCTTCCCGTTTCTAGGGGATATTAGTGATCCTCCCGGCTTCTGGGGGAAAGGATGTAGTCTTCCCAGCTATCTGGGGGAAATCAATACAGTCTCTACCTCCTTCTCCTGGCGAGGATACCTTCTGCCTTGTCTCCTGGTTCCTCCTGGAAGCTTGGTCCGGGAACTGCTGCGGGACCGGTGGCAGGACCTCTGTTGCTGGAGAATGGGTGCTGTGCAGCACGGTTCTCACCCTGGCTGTCAGGTCGATCGCGCCTCTGGTCTGCTCCTGGTGGCTTGGCAGCTTTGGCTCTTACCAGGCTGAAGCAATGGGCATACACGGCTAGCTGGAGTCTGTGCTCCTCAGATATATAGACAGTGCAGGATCGAATGTCCTGATTAGTTCACCTCGGCTGGCTGGCTGGGAGATTCTATCTCCATATCAGCATGAGCAAATAGGCCGGTGACACAAAGTAACAGACAATAGTTGTGCCCAAGTCTAAGTATAAGCGATCGTGAGGACAGGGCCTCAGCGTGAGTGTGAGAGAGGAGAGAAGCGAGCTCTGTGGATAGAAGCTCTGTAGGTAGAAGCACTGTAGGTAGAAGCTGTGTAGGTAGAAGCACTGGCACACGTGTGCGCTCTCATTTATAAACTGTGGGCCGAGATCAATTGGCCCAATTGGCCACTATTGACCAATCAGTTTGGCAGACAGCCAAACATCACCAAAATAGGCGAACTCACTATGCCTTTTACCTCCATAAATGGAGAGAGCATAGGCTGGGCCACACGCTCAGTGTGGGCTTATGCAACCTGTTTACTACACAGGCCTTAGCAGGGCCGGGGCCAGGCAGACACCATGGCGCCTTGGCCTTTTGTGCCTTTTATGCCTTTTAATGTGTTTACCCCTGGTTTGGGGAGGAACATGCCTGGGCATGCAAAGCAAAGTGAGGCATAGAATGAGCCTATTTTTCGGGCCTATGGGCCCTCCACAACACATGTGCAGCTAGAAATAGCTGTGTATGTATCAGTTTAAATTTCCAAGGGCAGTACACAAGGTGTTTCCTCTTTTCTTTCATAACAAGGCTATTTCTGGCAGCTTCCAGGCACAAAAATCTGTGTGAAGATCAACATAGTCAGTTCTTAATTCTTCAATGCTTTTCTTGTAATATGCTCTGTAAATGTTAAAAAAAACATCTGAAATAGGACATAAATAATCCTTATAGGATCACAGGATCACAGGACGTTATGGGTTGGAAGGGACCCAAGGAGATCATTGAGTCCAACTCTCCTGCCAGAGCAGGACAATCCTATCTAACACAGATCACAGAGGAACACATCCAGGCAGGCCTCGAAAGTCTCCAGAGAAGGAGACCCCACAACCTCTTTTAGAAGCCTGTTCCAATGCTCTGTGACCCTTACAGTAAAGAAGTTCCCCCTTGTGTTGAGGTGGAACCTTTTTTGCTGCAATTTACACCCGTTGCTCCTTGTCCTATCACAGGGAGCAAGTGAGCAGAGTTTATCCCCCCTCCTCCTGGTCAGCCCTCAGATACTTAGAAACATTTATCAAATCCCCTCTAAGTCTTCTTTTCTCCAGACTAAAAAGCCCCAGGTCCCTCAGCTTCTCCTCATAAGTGCTCTAGCTCTGTGCTAGTTTGAGCCTAGCTAGAATGTTTTGGTGAGAAGAATTAGATTACAGGCTGTGAAAAAGAAACCCTTACAGTAAAGAAGGGACAGACTCTTACAGTAAAGGAGTTTCCCCTTGTGTTAAGGTGGAACCTCTTTTGCTGCAACTGCTGCAGGAGGAGCTGGAGATCTGCCTTAGGCTGAATAACTGTGATATAATTGCCATCACTGAGACATGGTGGGACTTCTCCCATGACTAGAAGGTTGTCATGGATGGCTGTGCACTGTTCAGGAAGGATAGACCAGCAAGGTAAGGTGGGGGAGTTGCTCACTATCTGCGAGAGCAACTGACATGTGCTGAGTTTTATTGCAAGGCAGGGAGGCAGAACAGGTTGAAAGCTTGTGGGCAAGAATTAAGGTGATGGAGTCAACGTCCCTGGAGGTGTTGAAGAAAAGCCTGGATGAGGCACTTAGTGCCATGGTCTAGTTGACTGGATAGGGCTGGGTGCTAGGTTGGACTGGATGATCTTGGAGGTCTCTTCCAACCTGGTTGATTCTATTCCATTCTACTCTAAGGGATGTGGGAAATGAGGTGAAACTGTTGTAGGCATCTACTATAGACCACCAGACCAAGAGGAAGATGTTGATGAGGCCTTCTACAGACAACTGGAGGTAGCCTCTAGAGCTAACTCCTTGGTACTCGTGGGAGACTTCAATCACCCTGATGTTCACTGTGAAGATCACACAGCCAGGCACAGCCAGTACAAAAGGCTCTTGCAGTGTATCAATGATAACCAGTATATAGAATCATTAAATGATTTGGGTTGGAAGGGACCTCAAGGATCATCCAGCTCCAACCCCCTGCCATAGGCAGGAACACATAATGAGAATGCATCTTTAAAAGTGCAGAACTGCTACAATGAATCTGCTTGTGGAGAAAGATGCCTTGAAAAGCAATCAAAGTCTGTAAAATGAGCCCCAGTGTTGCAAAGCAGATCGATTCAAAGCCCGTGATTTGTTTCCTAGAGAGCTGAATCCCTGTCCAAATGCACAAAGCCAAGCACATGCACACATGAATCTAAATATTTCTGCTACAACAATATTTCTATGATTGAGTATTTTTGATCTGAAATACTTTGGACTGCTCCACCAAAACCTATTTGTTTTTTAATCAGAGGAAATTGTGGAGAACCTCAACACTATGAAATTTGTTTGCAACAATCTTTTATTATTAACTCCTGATGGTGCATCTGTTTTATAGTATTCAATAAAGCCTTTTATAGATTTTGATTCTTTCTTCTGCTTCTTGCTGCAGGCTCTGGATGTACACCCTTTCGTTTCCTTGTTTTCCATGCACTGTTCTTGTCCTCAAGCCAGGGTTTGCTCTTGTTTGCTTCTGCTTTTGTGAGGATCAGACAAACTGCTGGTTTGCCTTTTTTTGTTTGTTTGTTTGTTTGTTTAATTTGCTCTTGACTTTGTGTTTTCAGAAATGCCTCTGGTATTTCACTTTATACAACAAGCTGCTTTCATAAAACCTGTGAAGACCAGAGGGGTTTTCAGCAGTTGCACCTCACATTTTAGACGTCGAATAGAATCACAGAATGGTTTAGGTTGGAAGGGACCTCAAGGATCATCCAGCTCCAACCCCCTGCCATAGGCAGGGACACCTCCCACTAGAGCAGGTTGCTCAAGGCCTCATCAAGCCTGGCCTTAAACACCTCCAGGGAGGGAGCATCCACAACCTCCCTGGGCAACCTATTCCAGAGTTTCACCACCCTCACTGTAAAGAACTTCTTCCTAACATTTAGTTTAAATCTTCCCTCTTCCAGTTTAAACCCATTCCCCCTTGTCCTCTCATTGCAAGACCTTGTCAATAGTCCCTCCCCAGCCTTTCCTGTAGGTCCCCTACAGATACTGGAAGGCTTCTCGAAGGAGCTTCTATTTGGTCTCCTTGAAGCCTTCTCTTCCCCAGGCCGAAGAGCCCCAGCTCTTGTAACCTGTCCCCATAGCAGAGGTGCTGCAGCCCTCTGATCACCTTTGTAGCTCTCCTCTGGACTCACTCCAACAGTTCCATGTCCTTCTTGTATTGGGGGCTCCAGAACTGCACACAGTACTCCAGGTGGGGTCTGAGGAGAGCAGAGTAAAGGGGCAGAATCCCCTCCCTTGCCCTGCTGGCCACACTGCTCTTGATGCAGCCCAGCACAGGGTTGCTGTCTGGGCTGCATGTGCACACTGCCGGCTCATGTTGAGCTTTTCATCAACCCAGACCCCCAGGTCCTTCTCCTCAGGGCTGCTCTCAGCCATTCACCACCCAGCCTGGAGCTGTGCCTGGGATTGCACCGACCCAGGTGCAGGACCTTACACTTGGCCTTGTTAAATGTCATGAGGTTGGCCTGGGCCCACCTCTCCAGCCTGTCCAGGTCCCTCTGGATGGCATCCCTGCCCTCCAGCAAGTCAGCTGTGCCACACAGCTTGGTGTCATCTGCAAACTTGCTGAGGGTGCACTCAATTCCTCTGTCCATATCACTGACAAAGATGTTACAGAGCACTGGTCCCAGCACTGACCCCTGAGGGATGCCACTTGGCGCTGGTCTCCAGGTGAGCATTGTGCTGTTGATCTCCACTCTGTATGTGTGACCATCCACACGTATTTGGCTGCCTTCCATCCTGTCTTTAACAAAATGCTTCTCAGCCACCCACCACTTGACACAAATTACTTCTTTGGCTGTTTTCACATTATTATCTTTTCATTAGCTTTAAGAACTCCTCAGAAGAGGAACCATTAAAATAATACTGTCCTTCAGATAAACTGCAGCTATGTCTTTGTGCTATACACATCCACACATAGGAAAACCCAAGCTTCCATCACTGAAGGTCCAGACTGGATTCCAGGTGATCATGGTAATAAACATCATATTTAAAAGAAACTTTAACTCCATTCCTTAAAAATCTTGAATATTTAAAGGCTCTGAAGTCTTCCTCTAGAAAAGCAAACTCCCTGTAAAAAAATACATATGAACTCTCTTTCTGCTTCCTGCTTCACTGTTGAAGATTAGGAACCTGTTAATTACTCTGAAAGTGAAACTTGGCCACGTTGTTTGTATAACTGCAGTTTTTGCTGATACAAAATGATTTTCACTCAATCCAGCCTTCTACTATATTGTGAGACAGTCATTTGAACATGACAGAGGTGTCTAAGCCTCGTACTTATGTCTAAACACAGGTATTCATCACGAACTACCTTACTGTGTCACCAGGGTTGAAACTAATTCCGGGGACTCGGTGGGGTTTCTTAGCCAGACCAACTGTAGCTTTCTTATCCCCACCTGGGCTACTGTCCAGACACTCCATACAGGTTTTTGGCATAGACACAGGCATGCTGAGCTATCAATTTTCAACATAATCATGATTAGTCACTGTAATTGAAGAGACTGTTCCTACTGTGTGCTGCAGTAAAGGCCTTTGCCACCAGAAAAGAGATTAGCTCATGTTTACCCAGTTTGCTGACAGCTACATCACTTGAATGATGCTCAGTATCTTCACTGAAGAAGGTTATGTGCAAATCAAAGGAGCCATTTACAAAGCGCTTACAAAACAGTTCCAAGAGGTTGTTATAATTCTTGAATCTCTTGCCTAGACAGAGCTGTGCTGGAGATGAATCAGCCTGGTTTGATAGAAACAGTTGTCAAGATCACAGCCAAAGTGGCTGTTAAAAACTGCTTTTGGCAAACTCTGTTCCTTGCAACTGAACTCCAGTCTCTCAGAGGCAGTGCTGCTACCCTTTGCTAGGAAAACTGCTTTTGCTAGCTCACCACTAAATCTCTGACCTGGAAATCTTTGTACCAAGGGAGTGACAGATTGCTTTGCCCTGCCATCCTATGATGGCTCCTCTTCATCCTAGCCCCTCTGGGTGCCCTTGGCTCCAGAAGGAGATGTTCTTCTAGCTCATCTTTACATCCAGATGAGTAGTGGCAACACCCCTTAAGGACATATGAAATAAGTGTCCATGACTGCAAATTGTAAAATAATGTCTTCACAGTCTCACAGTATCACCAAGGTTGGAAGAGACCTCACAGATCATCAAGTCCAACCTGTTACCACACAGCTCAAGGCTAGACCATGGCACCAAGTGCCACGTCCAACCTTGTCTTGAACAGCTCCAGGGACGGCAACTCCACCCCCTCCCTGGGCAGCCCATTCCAGTGGCCAATGACTCTCTCAGTGAAGAACTTTCTCCTCACCTTGAGCCTCAATTTCCCCTGCCATAGCTTGAGGCTGTGTCCTCTTGTTCTGGTGCTGGCTGCCTGAGAGAAGAGAGCAACCTCCTCCTGGCTACAACCACCCCTCAGGTAGTTGTAGACAGCAATAAGGTCTGCCCTGAGCCTCCTCTTCTCCAGGCTAAACAATCCCAGCTCCCTCAGCCTCTCCTCGTAGGGCTGTGCTCGAGGCCTCTCACCAGCCTCGTTGCCCTTCTCTGGACACGTTCAAGCATCTCAATGTCCCTCTTAAACTGGGGGGCCCAGAACTGGACACAGCACTCAAGGTGTGGTCTAACCAGTGCAGAGTACAGAGGCAGAATGACCTCCCTGCTCCTGCTGGCCACACCATTCCTGATGCAGGCCAGGATGCCATTGGCTCTCTTGGCCAACATTGTTACCAACATGGACATCGAGTAAAATGTCATACTATAAACTCCTTGTTTGCTTTTTCACTTGTTTGATGATGTGTTTTATCCCCTAAACCAAACCTTACCTCAAGAAATTGTTCCTCAGTAATTTTCTCAAGAATCATCCACATCATTCACAAATGACCTTCCAGAGTTCAAGAATAACCCCCAAACACAGTCAACAAATGTTTTGTTGTTGAGTCCAGTAATTTGTGATCTTATTTCCTCCTTGTTTCCCTTTATTCCTTTCTCAACACTCCAGTGAATGAAACACAATTGCTTTGCATGTGCACTACACAGACATGCTGCCAACAACTGTGAATCAGACCCTGGGGAAGGTGGAGATCACAGACCCGCAGCATGCACCAGCACATGTAGGCCAAGCAGCTCTGACAACATAATAAATGGCTGAGATAATGTAATTGTCTGTGATAAGGAACTGTGTAGACATTATCTACAAAATGGGTGTTCTGCACATCACTGGGAGCACTGCTGTCTTTCTGCGGTGTTAGAAGCTAGCCCTCTATGTTCAGACAGAAGGGGACCAAGGACAGGATGTTTCTGATGGTGTAGTGGCAGAGACACATCACCCACGTTTGGTAGCTGTTGTAACTGCTCTCAAACCACATCTGTTTTTCAAGTAGCTTTCTGAAAATTAAGATATTGACACAGAGGTTTCTGCTTACCCTAGCAAACTGCCTTTGCACAAGGAGGACTCTCTTCTGCCAGGCAACCAGCAACAGAAGAAGGGGACACAGTCTCAAGTTGTGCCAGGGGAGGCATAGGCTGGAAGTTAGGAGGAAGTTCTTTGCAGAGGCAGTGATTGGCATGGGAATGGGCTGCCCAGGGAGGTGGTGGAGTCGCTGTCCCTGGGGGTGTTAAAAGAAGCCTGGCTGAGGCACTTAGTGCCATGGTCTGGTTGACTGGACAGGACTGGGTGAAAGTTGGACTGGATGATCTTGGAAGTCTCTTCCCACCTGGTTGCTTCTATGATTCTATGATCCTAGGAGGCTGCAATTCTGAGCCTGTACATGTCTGTCTGTTCCTCCTCTGTGTAAATGTGTCTCTCTGGCTCTAACCCCAAAGTTCAGCTACAACAGCACCAAGAAACCTTCTTTGTGCATAGTCACAAAGAAACAGTGCTTAAGTAGTCCATAGACAGCTGGTGAATTTGGGGGTATTTATGCTAAAAATGTTTACAATTAATAAAGACCACAAAGAAGCCTCAAGGAATATCCTTAAAGGAATTTTGCTGATGCAGTTTGTTTTGTTGCTTCCTAATTGGAAGGAGGCCATTCTATCAGCATTTGTGCCCAATTGCACAGACTGTTTACCTGCTGCTAGAGAGCTGCAGCTCTCTGTATTTTAGTCAGAGCTTCTAATACTGTTATTTTCTGAGAACACAGCCAAAAAATATATCAAAGCTGCCCGAGGTTAACATGATGGTACCTCCCCTCAGCTTTGGTCTCCAGCTTTGTGGTTACACGGGGAAAATCTCTCAGTTCTTGAGAGTTTAAACTTTAGTTTAAGCAGATATAAATGAGAACAGATTTATGCTGCCAAGGGTTATTTCAAGAGTGATGATGGTTTCAAGAGTCTTGCTTCCCAAGCCCTTCTGAGAACCTCTGCTTAAGCTCTGTGTGACTTTATCGGCTAAGTAGCTCCAAAGGGCTTAGAAAGCTGTAGCCAATACACATCAGCATCAAAAACTAGGACTGAGAAGAACCAGATTCTGTTTCCAGATGTTCATCAACACCTTTGCTGGGTTTGGAGTGGCTGGAGAGCAGCCAAACAGAAAGGGATCTGGGGGTGCTGATCGATACCCACCTGAACGTGAGCCAGCAGTGTGCCCAGGTGGCCAAGAGAGCCAATGGCATCCTGGCCTGCATCAGGAATGGTGTGGCCAGCAGGAGCAGGGAGGTCATTCTGCCCCTGTACTCTGCACTGGTTAGACCACACCTTGAGTACTGTGTCCAGTTCTGGGCCCCCCAGTATAGAAGGGACATTGAGATGCTTGAATGTGTCCAGAGAAGGGCAACAAGGCTGGTGAGAGGCCTCGAGCACAGCCCTACGAGGAGAGGCTGAGGGAGCTGGGATTGTTTAGCCTGGAGAAGAGGAGGCTCAGGGCAGACCTTATTGCTGCCTACAACTACCTGAGGGGTGGTTGTAGCCAGAAGGAGGTTGCTCTCTTCTCTCAGGCAGCCAGCACCAGAACAAGAGGACACAGCCTCAAGCTACGGCAGGGGAAATTTAGGCTTGAGGTGAGGAGAAAGTTCTTCAGTGAGAGAGTCATTGGCTACTGGAATGGGCTGCCCAGGGAGGTGGTGGAGTCACCGTCCCTGGAGCTGTTGAAGGCAGGACTGGACGTGGCACTTGGTGCCATGGTCTAGCCTTGAGCTCTGTGGTAACAGGTTGGACTTGATGATCTGTGAGGTCTCTTCCAACCTTGGTGATACTGTGAGACTGTGATACCCTTATCAAGCACTGCCCAGTGAGGCCAGGAGCCCTCTGACCTGAAGCTGAGTGAAATATATTCAAAGAAAAGAAGTCCCTGCCCCAGAAGACAGGTAGATCTTCAGTGACTTGGCAACAAGAAACACGTCTGAGTCACTGCATTTCCTTGGAACTACTCAGCTTTGCTAGGATTGGCTCATTACAGGAAATGAAATAAAGTTATTTTCAATAAAGAAAGATGAGGAAGAAGGAAGCTAACTCATCAACTGGAACTAACAGAGAAACTGAAAACTCTTGTTTAAAGGGTATGCTCTCAAAACCTCTTGTTTAATTTAACATGAATGCAGTCATCAGTCTCTATTTTAGTGACCACTCCCTCCCAGGGAGGTGGTGGAGTCACCATCCCTGGAGGTGTTCAGGAAAAGCCTGGATGAGGCACTCAGTGCCATGGTCTAGTTGACTGGATAGGGCTGGGTGCTAGGTTGGACTGGATGATCTTGGAGGTCTCTTCCAACCTGGTTAATTCTATGATTCACTCTCAATAAATTGCTAATATCTTCCCCAAAGCACTCAGAAACGTGCCTGTATTTAGACAGTCAA
The DNA here is from genome assembly GCA_013400475.1 of Tricholaema leucomelas. Taxonomy (NCBI): domain Eukaryota; kingdom Metazoa; phylum Chordata; class Aves; order Piciformes; family Lybiidae; genus Tricholaema lacrymosa; species Tricholaema leucomelas. The sequence continues at coordinate 75,260 of WAAF01010259.1, read as the reverse complement.
CTCTTATACATGCAATAGGATATATGTGTTTACTAACCCATCACATTGCACTTCCAGAGTGAGGGAGGTCTGTGTTTGTTTTTGGTTTGGTTTTGAGTTGTTTGGGGTTTTTTTTTAAATCAGGTTGATCACAGCCTTTTTTTTTTTGTTTAATTAAGTACATGTGTGTTGTCTGCATCTGTGATGGCAGAGCCCCAAAACGGGCTGAGAAATAGGGAAGTGGCTGGAATACACCAAAGGCCACCACATATTCACATGTTTCTGTTTGAAACAGGTGGATCTGGAGGGAGTTATTTTGAGCTTAAGTTAATGCTGACCTCAGCTGAAATAATTTGCCCTCTCGCTTCTCCTCTGATACAGAGTCAAGAGGGAGTTGTCCCACTGCTGTGTGTGATTGTACACATCTGTCAACAGAACTGAAGACTCAAATGCAAAATGGAGCACTCGGGAATGCTTGTGTGGTTTTCTGACACTCCCTGAAGGACATGAGGACCATAAACCAGTGAATGGATTACAATAAGGCATAAATAGAGCATTTTTATATGTGACAGATGTGATCCTGCTCCAGCACTGCTTACGCTATTTAAAGGAAAATGATCTCTATTTCAGACCAGCTCTCTGAACTTTGCATGGGGAAGTAAGTCATAAGCATTTTTCCATGTGAATAATTGTAAACCTCCTCTGAAAGCAGTTTGGCAGCACTGTTTGGGAGGAAGCTGGCCATTATCTCTCACAGAACACCCCTTCCCCATGAGCAGAAGATGAGGGAAGGGACAGCAAGCTTTTGCATAGCTTTCCTCTCCATCCAGGGAAGTCTTGTTCTGCTGCCCCAGCTTGCCATTCAAAACCTACAGCATCATAAGCAAGCCAGGCTGCACCAGAGTTGTGAGGAATAATGTCCCAATGCCAAAAAGCAGGTGTGAGACATGCTCCCCTCTTGCACAGACATATGCTACAAAATGTTGCAACCTTTCCCACAGAACATCTTCATATAGAGTCATTAGGCAGGACAGAGTGAAGAATATACATATGGAAAACGTCTCTCCTTTGGAGGCACCTTCTTGCCCTTGGAAGCTGACACATCAGGAATGGTGTGGCCAGCAGGAGCAGGGAGGTCATTCTGCCCCTGTACTCTGCACTGGTTAGACCACACCTTGAGTACTGTGTCCAGTTCTGGGCCCCCCCAGTTTAAGAGGGACATTGAGATGCTTGAACGTGTCCAGAGAAGGGCAACGAGGCTGGGGAGAGGCCTCGAGCACAGCCCTACGAGGAGAGGCTGAGGGAGCTGGGATTGTTTAGCTTGGAGAAGAGGAGGCTCAGGGGTGACCTTATTGCTGTCTACAGCTGCCTGAGGGGTGGTTGTAGCCAGGAGGAGGTTGCTCTCTTCTCTCAGGCAGCCAGCACCAGAACAAGAGGACATAGCCTCAAGCTATGGCAGGGGAAATTTAGGCTTGAGGTGAGGAGAAAGTTCTTC
>WAAF01010259.1:834-72925 GCA_013400475.1 Tricholaema leucomelas | reverse complement strand
AAGAACTTCCTCCTAACATCCAGTCTAAATTTCCCCTCTTCCAGCTTAAACCCATTCCCCCTCGTCCTAACATTACTAGACCGTGTAAATAGTCCCTCCCCAGCTTTCCTGTAGGCTCCCTTCAAATACTGGAAGGCCACTCTAAGGTCTCCTCGAAGCCTTCTCCTCTCCAGGCTGCAGAGCCCCAACTCTCTCAGCCTGTCCTCATAGCAGAGGTGCTCCAGCCCTCTGATCATCTTCGTGGCTCTTCTTCGTGACAATCTTGGAGGTCTCTTCCAACCTGATCTATTCTATTCTATTCTATTCTATTCTATTCTAGATTTTTGAATGTTTCAAACATCAAAATTAAGAATTATATCTATTAATATTGAGATTAATTAAGGAAGCTTAACATTTTGAATGAACTTTGGAAGAACAAACAAGCCAAGACCCATGAGTCCAGGCCATGTGGTCTGTGAAGTAAACTTTCATTGGAAGAGGAGAAGTTTGATTTTTTGGGGGCATTAAAAAACCTAGCCAAAACCTGGGAAATTAGTTGTAAAAACCAGGCTTATATTGTTGTAAAAATGAATCAAATGAAGTGTGTGGCACAAGAGGCATTTTTTCATCTCTGTCTCTATTAATCTTTAGTTACAGAGACATATCTTACTGATATAACAATCCAGGGATTTTATAGACTTGATCTTTTGATACAGACACATAAATATACCTCACCAAATACCTCTGGTTTCTCTTGGCCATTGTAGCTTAGATTTTTATACAGATCACACCATGCACTGCAGTTCTGTTCCCAGCTGGGGAGATGATTAGTGGCTTCCAGGTCAAATAAATTCAGCAGCATCTAACAGCAAAAATAACACAGTGACGCAAATCTGTGCAGGTATTCAGCTGCCACTGAGTCCATGTTCAGGCTCAGTTCTATTGCTTGCACTGCCCTGTCTGGATACTCTGTGTGCATGCAGGAACAGAGATGTGGACGCTGGAGCCACCCAGCTTTCAGCTGTCCTGTTTATTCTGCTACTTTCTTAGCCTTTCAACTCCACTACTCACATCTTGAATGTGTGAAGTCTTGAGCTTTCCCTCAGCATTGCCTGGAGAAGCAGAGAAAACATTACTAAACTCTACTCTCTAATGAAGCCAATGAAGACAGAATCATAGAATCATAGAATGGTTTAGGTTGGAAGGGACCTCAAGGATCATCCAGCTCCAACCCCCTGCCATAGGCAGGGACACCTCCCACTAGAGCAGCTTGCTCAAGGCCTCATCCAGCCTGGCCTTAAACGCCTCCAGGGAGGAAGCATCCACAACCTCCCTGGGCAACCTGTGCCAGTGTCTCACCACCTCACTGGAAAGAACTTCCTCCTAACATCCAGTCTAAATCTCCCCTCCTCCAGCTTAAACCCATTCCCCCTCGTCCTGACATTACCAGACCTTGTCAATAGTCCCTCCCCAGCCTTCCTGTAGGCTCCCTTCAGATACTGCAAAGCCACTCTAAGGTCTCCTCGAAGCCTTCTCTTCTCCAGGCTGCAGAGCCCCAACTCTCTCAGCCTGTCCTCATAGCAGAGCTGCTGCAGCCCTCTGAGCATCTTCGTGGCTCTCCTCTGGACTGGCTCCAGCAGTTCCATGTCCTTCTTGTGCTGGGGGCTCCAGAACTGCACACAGTACTCCAGGTGGGGTCTGAGGAGAGCAGAGTAAAGGGGGAGAATCCCCTCCCTTGCCCTGCTGCCCACACTGCTCTTGCTGCAGCCCAGCACAGGGTTGCTGTCTGGGCTGCATGTGCACACTGCAGGCTCATGTTGAGCTTTTCATCAACCCAGACCCCCAGGTCCTTCTCCTCAGGGCTGCTCTCAGCCATTCACCACCCAGCCTGTATCTGTGCCTGGGATTGCACCGACCCAGGTGCAGGACCTTACACTTGGCCTTGTTAAACGTCATGAGGTTGGCCTGGGCCCACCTCTCCAGCCTGTCCAGGTCCCTCTGGATGGCATCCCTGCCCTCCAGCAAGTCAGCTGTGCCACACAGCTTGGTGTCATCTGCAAACTTGCTGAGGGTGCACTCAATTCCTCTGTCCATATCACTGACAAAGATGTTACAGAGCACTGGTCCCAGCACTGACCCCTGAGGAACACCACTTGTCACCGGTCGCCAGGTGGACATTGTGCCATTGATCACCACCCTCTGCATGCCACCACCCAGCTAATTCCTTATCCAGTGAGTGCTCCACACATCAGCTTTGAATTGGAGTATTCCTTGCATCTCTTCATCAAAAATTAGGTTTGTGCAGTATGGACTATAATTTGTGCGATTTCATGGTGGTTATAAGTTAGGTGTTGCTGACTGTGAAGCTTTGAAACCTAGTGGACTTGTAACATTTCCACAAAGAAATAAGTAAACCCTGCCACAATTGCCAACTGCACAAGCTACTTCCCACAGTGCACTCAGTCGCCCCTGGCTCAGTAGTCGGAAAGCTATGCAAAGTTGTAAGTGAATAACTCAGCTATGGGCTCAGAGCAAAAGGAACACATACCTGAGCTGAAAATATCTCCATGTTTGGGTAGGCTACCAAGCTGGGGAAGGGAGTTGCAGTCTATCAAGGGCATTGAAGCAAAGGGATCTCAGTGACGAACTGCAGAAATGCACTGGCACAAGTAAGAGCTTGTAAATCATCTACTCCCATTATGAATGACACAGACAAGTTTTTAAAAGCAGATCTATTTGCCTCTGACCAAAGAAGATTTTTCTTTTATTTTGTGAATGTTGAGAAGGGTTTTTTTAGCTTGAAGAAAGCTGTTTGTTCCCTCTTTGTCTAGTTCCTGTAGTTCCAAAGGCTTTGATTTGAAACAACGTAGAGGAACATTTCAGTTTGGAATTTTAACAACAGAATTTCACTGGCATAGTTTTGTAAAATGTTATACATCAAGATCAAAAATCCACTGTAAAAAATACTGAACCTATTCAAGCTGCTCAGCAGTGGCAGTAAGATGGAAAAGAAGAAAAGTAAAATCAACTGTGTCTGATTTCCCTTGTCCCTCAGTCATGAATTTTCACATCAACATTCCACTATCAGGCAATTCCTCCTTCATTGCTCCAGGCTCAGCCTGCCAGGAAAAGGATCCCTGCCTTTAACCCTGTGCCCAGCTCCACTACAGAAGGAACTGCTGAGACTGCAGATTGTTAGGGACCAAGTGGCCAGAGTGAGTGAGAGGGATGGGAGGAAGGACCTGGGTAGGCCAAGACAGGGGTTGGAGAGAAGTGCTGACCTCCACACATCATGTGCTGCCCAGCAGGACAAGGTTGGTGGGCAGTTGGTGTATCCCTTGCCTCACATTCGAAAGGGTTGCATGTGCAACTTGAGGGAAGCACACCTGGTGCAGGAAATCAGAAGAGGTGAAGGGAGAGGGCCACTTTCCACCACTGTGCAGGTGCTACACCTCCTGCTTCAAATTTTCTGCATTGCTATTTGGGGCCAGATCCTGAACAGTGGTAATCTTTCTGAAGAACCAGCATGGGAACTTGGCTCTCTGTACTGATCTATCAGTTCTTCCCTTCATGCATTTGCTTTGACCTCATCATGCACTCATTTACAAGAAAAGTCAATGAAGTTGCTCAGGAGAGGAGAAAATGCTCAGCTAAGATGAAGTGATGGTCTTCTATGAGATTCAGCTTCTTCCTTGCCCAGTTAGGAACACAGTGGGAGAGTTGCCTGCTCAGCCGTGCTCAGTGGTATGTCTGCAATTGTTCCTTAACCTCTCTTTACCTCCAGGACTAGACAACCAGCTAATATTGGATCCCCAGAGAGAACTGGCACTGTGCAGCTTTGTCCTTTTAACCTTTTAATGCTCTTCCAGTTTAAGCTGTTTGTGGCAATACCCAGACTTAAATTACTGAACACAGATGTCACAAATTGCTTTTCAGTATGCTCTACTGATGCCTGGAGCTGCTGACAGGACCTGAAAAGGTGAGATTTAAAGAAGGGTTTATTTTGGACAAGCCTTAAACGACTTTCTCCTCTTTCACTCACTGGTCTCATGAGTGATGAACCAGCTAGTACAAAGGGAAAATGAAGTGCTTTCCCAAAGAATGGGCTCATGACCTGTTCAACTCTTTGCCAAAAGATGAAAGTAAATGTTATAAAGAAGCAGAGAGTTCTGAATAAATTGGGAAGTGCCCTTCCATGGCAGTTTTCAAAGAGAGAAGAAGAAGAAATGTGGAGCAGGGCAGTCTGCAATTGGCTTCCACAGGATTAGTGCCATGTCCCTCCTAAGCAGTCCAAGGAGGGGACTGCTAGATACAGAGGCTTGGGCAAGTTGAATACTTCTGGGTGCTAGGTTGGACTGGATGACCTTGAAAGTCTCTTCCAACCTGGTTGATTCTATGATTCTATTCTATTCTATTCTATTCTATTCTATTCTATTCTATGAGTCTCCCTCCAGCTGGTTAGAATAATTCCTGTCTCTTGATGACTTTTGATGGTTCATCCAGGAAAAAGGAAGCTCTCAGAACACCACTTGAGAAAGGTACTATTTCAGCTCTACCATCACCAAAACCAACAAACTAGAAACACATTTAAGAAAACAATTGTCTCTTTGGTGCTCATCATCAGAGTGGGAGAGAAATTATTGGAAAAATCCTCTCTCCATCACCTCAACATGCTCCTTGTAAGCACTGCCACAAAAATCTCCATCAAATCCTCTGGGATTTAACACCATAACATAGGAGCAGTCACAAATTCTGCAAGACACAAGAGTGAAAACATAGATGCTTGTTATTTCTCGTTTTGGAAAGGAAACTCAGCTTATCTTCTGAGGCAGTGAGCTCTAAGCCTCCAGGGGAGGGATAGGAGGGGAACACCAGCACTTGCACCCTGCAGAGTAGCTCAGAGCTGCACCTAGTAACCACTGCCTTGGGAGCCAGAAAGCATTGTAACCATCTAAGCAAATAGCCAGCTATGGTTTTGGAGCAAAAGGAAAGAGGAGGATAAATGAACCTGAACTGAGAATGCCTCCACGTTTGGGTAGGCTGAAGAGCCAGAGGAGGGATCGTCAGCCTAGCAAGGGTGTTGAAGCAAAGGGATCTCGGTGACAAACTGTATGAGTGGCACAAGCAAGGCAGTTCTCCTTGTCCCTAATGAAACCAGATATTTATCCTGGCTGGACACAGCTCTGTACCTATTTCCTGACTGCTACTCACAGCCTGCATGTTTATTTAGCTTCTAAATTCAAAATCTCTCTGATAAGCCCAGGGTAGCACACAGCAGTGTGTTTACTGCGGCTTCTCCTGTGAGCAGATTTCTTAATTGTCTCAAGTGATGACTGTATATTGCACTAATGCTCCTGGGCCCCGTGAGAGCTCATGCTTGCCTGGTTTTCCTGCAGGGGTTTTCTCAGAGCAGATGGTTTTCCTCTCAAAGGCTGCATTTTTTTTTTTCCTAGCAGAAGGAACTGTTACAACCCAGCAGCTGAGTGGTCCCAAAGGCAGGTGTGGGACCATCTCTGGAAAGAGCCTTCTGGCAGGAGCAGGGTTAGATCATATCTGGGGCTGCTGCCTACTGAGAGAGTAAAGGCCCACAGAACTGTGCTAGTTTGAGCCTAGCTAGCATGTTTTGGTAAGAACTAGATCATAGGCTGAGAAATTAAAACAATGGTGAGGTCTACTTCCCTCACAGCCTTGCTGAGACGTGAGAAGAAAAGCAAAACAAAAGATAGAAGTCACTTTGCTCTGCAGTTCGCTGGGCACTAGGCTCTGGGCTGAGGCTGCTGGCTGAATTCCATCTTGCTTTCTAACCTCACCCTCCATTTCCTTTGCTTCCTTAATCCTCCTGGCCGAACCTCCATTCTTCCTTGGGACTGGGGTAAGGTTGAGAGGGGTAGGGGGAAGGTGAGGAGGTGGTTGAGAGCCCCTCCTGGGGACTCAGGTTTCTGGGAGGGGAGTTGTGTTTCTGTATTACCTTTTTACCTTGTATATTTCTGTCTATAACTGTATATACTGTAAATATCTGCTTGTAAATTGTGCCAGCTGTAAATATAAGCTTCATTCAAATTTCCAGAGCCGACTGAGTCTAGTCTGGGTGATTTCTTAAGTGTGGGGGGGCGGGGGACACCCAAACCATCACAAGAACAGAAACAAAGCACAGCAGGCTGGGCACAACCCAGTCCTGCAACAGCAAATCTGAAGCTTCTGCTAACTTTAACAAAATTTTGCTATAACAAAAGATGTGATTAATTCTCATTCCACCTGAGCATTTTGCCTTCCTGTCTTTAATAACAGCATTAGCTAATCAGGCAATTTTTATGTATGACAATGAACAGCTCTTTCCCATAATGATTTTCTCTGCTCTTGGTGCATTTGCTTTCTTATAGTAAAAAAGCACTTGGAGAGACAGTTATGACCACCCTGCAAATGAGGAAGATGAGATACAGAAGAATTATGTCACCAGATCAAGACTCAGTCACAATCACAGAGATAGCTAAGAAAGACCAGAAAATCCAGACAGCTGTATAAGATCTCTTTTTTCATGGTTTCAGCACTAGTACATTCCTGGGCTTGCAACACTGGATAGGAGTATCTATCACTGGTAAAGTTCATCTGCTGTCTACAACTACCTGAAGGGAGGCTGTAGCCAGGTGGGGGCTGGTCTCTTCTCCCAGGCAACCAGCAACAGAACAAGGGGACACAGTCTCAAGTTGTGCCAGGAGAGGTATAATCTGGATGCTAGGAGGAAGTTTTTCACAGAGAGAGTGATTGGCATTGGAATGGGCTGCCCAGGGAAGTGGTGGAATCACCATCCCTGAAGGTGCTGAAGCAAAGCCTGGCTGAGGCACTTAGTGCCATGGTCTAGTTGATTGGACAGGGCTGGGTGATAGGTTGGACTGGATGATCTTGGAGGTCTCTTCCAACCTCGTTGATTCTATGATTCTATGATCTTCTGTCTTTAATGGTTGCATATAAATTGAGCACTAACAGACATTCCCGCTCTTGAGAAGGCACTGTGCAAGCAGTTATTTAATCTATTGCCAATGTTTATGGTAATTTGGGCACATACACATTTGTACATCTGACATGAGCTCTGCATATGGAAACTGCTTTGTGAACACAGAAACCATTGGCTTTTGAAGTGTCATATTTTAAGCTATTTCCTTAGAGAGCCAATGTCAAAGGAGCGCCCCCTCAAACTCTTACAAAATTCAAGCACAAATATTTCAATTAATCCCTTGCCAAAGTTTGCTTTCAATTGTCTTTATATATATATATATATAATTACCGTATACAAGTGCAGAAATGCAAGTCAAGCCACAAGAAATAATGATTTCACACTCACAAAAAGTCACAATAAAGCTGTCAAAAGCATATCATCTTTAACAAATTTGGAAACCTTCTCTCTAGAGCAGGGGCAGTTACATTTTTGACTCAAGGCTGTTCTTCTGGCAGGAAAACTTCCCCTGTACTCAACACTGGTCAGGCCACACCTTGAGTCCTGTGTCCAGTTCTGGGCTCCTCAACTCAACAGAGATGTTGAGGTGTTGGAACATGTCCAGAGAAGGACAACAAAGCTGGTGAGGGGCCTGGAACACAAATCCTATGAGGAGAGGCTGAGGGAGCTGGNNGCCATGGTCTGGTTGACTGGATAGGGCTGAGTGCTAGGTTGGACTGGATGATCTTGGAAGTCTCTTCCAACCTGGTTGATTCTATTCTATTCTACTCTATTCTATTCTATTCTATTCTATTCTATTCTATTCTATTCTTCAATAAAGTAATTTCTCCAAACCCCTCCTATTCTTAGACTACAGGAAGAGCTTAGCAAGACACTGCTTCTCAGAAATAGCAGCATTATGTGCTCACTAAAGCAGCAGGGGTAACCACGAGGGCTTCCAACAAAAAAGATCTGACTTGTGTGTGCCAAGGCATTTCCACCAATGTTTGGGAGACAAAGTTTTGGGAATGAGTTCAGTCTCTGAGTTCCACAAAGTCCAAACTTGAAACACCTTTGGGTGCATACCATTACAATGCTCTTGGGACTCATTTAAAGAGTGCCAAAACCACCTTATCCTTACTGGCACGCTGGGGATTAGTGACACTTTCTGAAGGCTGGTCTGGCAGCATGTCACAATTCAGTTGCCTTCTAATGAGTTGCCAACTTTGACAAATTGATCATGAATTTTTTAAGTCCTTTCAGTTATAAAGCTGTTGTCCACCTGATCCTGTCATTGCCTTCAATGTGCCTTTCCTCCAACTTTAATGGCCTTTGGAGTAGCCGGTTCTGGACCTTAATACAAACCTGCCCTCAGGGTTGGAAAGGAACAGACACTGTGAACACAACAGAGGTTTAATATTTTGGTGGTCTGAAGGCAAAATGCTGTGGTAATGAGTTTATGGAATGGAGGTCATTGGGATGCCAGTGAGGGTTAAACTGACATGGTAAGAACCAACAGTGAGAAATTGTGAGCCAGTAGCTTTAAAGACACAGTGGTACAGAATAACTTAAATCCACCCAAGTCGACACCCAGGAAAGATGGCATGAAGTGGTTTCTCTCTGACTCCTTCACAAACACCCCACTCTTTCTGCTAAGCATGCAGAGTGAAAATCTCACACCAATGTGGGCTTTAAACTGGTTGTGATGAGCAGTGCTCAGCAGCCAGACACTGTTACCCTACCACAAGGAAGAAATACCTATTATTATAGCAGATGCCACCACGTCTGTAAACAGGGTGAAGTATACTACATGCAGATGTGAAGATAGTGGTCTTGGTGGCATCCTTGCCTTGGAGTGGTGATTTGGGCTCCTGCCTGAGACAGATATAAAAATAGACATCTTTTCCTCAGGGTCTCACTAGCACTGGACTAAAACTTGCTCTGGGCACCAATGCCCTTATTTTTTAACCTAAGCCTTTAAATGTTTGTTTACTCTCATGTTATGCTTCAGAAGGAGTAGAGTTCTCTAGCAAAACAACAAAAGCATCGTGGGTGACAGATAAGCAAGCTTGCCTGCTCCAGCTTCCCCATCCTTTCTGAACAGAGCAGCACGTTTCTAAACCTATTTCACTTCCATCATGCACACAGGAGACAGGGCTAAGGCAACTCTGATGAAAGGCATTCTATGTCATCTGTGACAAGGGAGGCTTTCTCCTCTTGTTCTGCAACTGCCTCATGGAGATTGCTGAGAAATGGGTTTGGGCCGTGTAGGGCATGCCCCATTTCAGCACCTCCCAGCCACTCTTGGGAGCCAACAAGCTCCCTGTGGCTGCGTGGGCCTCACCTGCCATGGCTGATAGACTCCTGTAAGGTAATTTCAAAACTGCAGATGCTGCTCAGAGGCCAAACACTGTCTCTAAGTTGTTTTTCACTGTTTACAACCCAGTCACACAAATTCCACCTCAACATGCCCTCCCTTCAAGAACCTAGGAGGCTCATTTTAGAGAGATTAATGAGTGCCGTTACAAGTCGCTGGATTTGTCTTAGTGTGTCCTCGAGCTGGCAGCATCTTTTTATTTTATTGGAACTGAGGCAGGTTACTTCCTCCACCTGTGCTTGCTGAGAGTAACCTCGAGGTGTTCGACAGTAGCACCACTGGGCTATGTTCATCATTCCCTAACACAGCTGACACTTTGATACATTTTCTGTCAGGTGAAATTTAGAGGCACATTAACCTGCTTGACAGGAACAGTGAGTCACAAACAGCTCCTGAGGAGAAACGGCCATGCTGTGGAAAACGTTTCAGGGTTTTTCAGGCTGCGGTTTGATACATCTACAAATTACATTTGCAGTCTCACAGATACTTTCAAAAAAAAACCCAAAATCCCACCACCTACAAAACCAAACAAACAATGAAAGAAAGCCCACCCTAAATCATCAAAATACATAACCTTCTTAGAAAAAGAAACAGCTGAGTTGGATGCCTGAATTTTCTGGACTTTTCTATTTTCTAGTTTGAAGCTAGCTGGAATATTTTGGTGAGAAGAATTAGATTATAGGCTGTGAAAAGGAAACAGTGGTGATGTCTACTGCACTCATAGGCTTGCTGAGATGTATAAAAACAAGAACACAAACATAGATAACAGAGTTGCACTCTGGCTGCCTCCCTTCTCTCCCTAACCTGCTGTCTGTGTAATTAATCCTTCTGTTTTCTAACCCCCCTGGGTGGTCTTCTAACTCACCTAGAACATAAGGCAAAGTCTGGGATAAGGTAGAGGGGTGGAAAGGAGGTGGAAGGGTGTTTCGGAGCCCCTCCTGGGGACTCTGGTTTCTGGGAGGGCTGTTGTGTTTCTGTTTTACCTTTTTATCTTGTCTATTTCTGTATTTATCTGTTTATATTGCAAATACCTGCTTGTATATTGTGCTAAGCTGTAAATATAAAGCTTCATTCCTTAACTTCCAGCTCTGCTGAGTCTAGTCTGGGTGATTTCATAAGGGGGGGGGCGGGTAACACCCAAACTGTCACATCTTTAAACAACCAAAAGCAAAATCAGCTATGAGACTCTCTTCACACCCACTATTCTGGTACTATTTTCATAGAATCATAGAATCGTAGAATGGTTTAGGTTGGAAGGGACCTCAAGGATCATCCAGCTCCAACCCCCTGCCATAGGCAGGGACACCTCCCACTAGAGCAGGCTGCTCAAGGCCTCATCCAGCCTGGCCTTAAACACCTCCAGGGAGGAAGCATCCACAACCTCCCTGGGCAACCTGTGCCAGTGTCTCACCACCCTCACTGTAAAGAACTTCCTCCTAACATCCAGTCTAAATCTCCCCTCTGCCAGTTTAAACCCATTCCCCCTCGTCCTGACATTACCAGACCTTGTCAATAGTCCCTCCCCAGCCTTCCTGTAGGCTCCCTTCAGATACTGGAAAGCCACTCTAAGGTCTCCTGGAAGCCTTCTCTTCTCCAGGCTGCAGAGCCCCAACTCTCTCAGCCTGTCCTCATAGCAGAGCTGCTGCAGCCCTCTGAGCATCTTCGTGGCTCTCCTCTGGACTGGCTCCAGCAGTTCCATGTCCTTCTTGTGCTGGGGGCTCCAGAACTGCACACAGTACTCCAGGTGGGGTCTGACGAGAGCAGAGTAAAGGGGGAGAATCCCCTCCCTTGCCCTGCTGCCCACACTTCTCCTGATGCAGCCCAGCACAGGGTTGCTGTCTGGGCTGCATGTGCACACTGCCGGCTCATGTTGAGCTTTTCACCAACCCAGACCCCCAGGTCCTATCCTCCTTTCAAAGTTGTTTGGTCTACATCATGGGAGCTGGTTGTGACCAAAAGTCAAGAAGAAATTACCTGTCTCTGGCTGCATAGGGCTGCTTGTCCCACAGTTTCCAGAGCTATTAGTACTGATGGTGAGTTGTATGTGTTGCTGCTTGGGACTGTGTAGGGGCCAGCCTTGGTAGCTTTGTTCTTAGGGGCTCTGGAGAGCAGGATAGGAAAGGATGCATTGCCCCAGGATCCTGACTGCAGCACAGTGCAGGGACTCCTGGTTTTCATGGGGAACCAGCTCCTTCCCAGTTTGTGCCTGAATGAGGCATTGCCACTCAGCTCATTTCTGGAAGGCTTCCCTGGAGACTTGCTACTTCCACCGAGGCCTGAGAAATGCCTGGGAGCAATTTAAGCATACCAAGCAGCTTGGGAACAGCAATCAGTACTGGTTGTTTCTTGTCATTTTCTTTAGGAGGAAGAGTCATTCTGCTGTGATAGCTGTTGTCCAGGGTGTTTAAAAACAGAGCTAATAGTGCCACTTACATCTTCCACTTGAAAGTGACCACAGCTGGGAATAAATCTTTCTGTCAAACTGTTGGTTTTCTGGTTTAGTTTCATGTTCTGTTTAGTAGTGTAGTCAAGCCACATCAATCACTTCTTTCTTTCTTTAACTCTCTCTCTCCTCTGTGTACTTGCATGGCTTTTGTCATACTCGTACTTGAGTACCTCTCCCCCAAAGGAATTTAGGAGTAAAAATAACTCTTCATCTCCTTTCCCAGGCTGCAGAGAAGTGCCTTTAGTTTATAGTTTCCTAAAAGGGCATTGCACATACTATATCCCAAAAGAGCTTCTTTTCTCCACCAAAATATGTGATGGGAAAGCTACACTAAACAGTCAAAGGTGAACAGAAAAGGGAGAAATCCTAGGACCTGGATCTGATCCTAGCCATATCACAGGCATGTGGTTTCTGTTATGTTTGTGTAATCTGAAACTGCACTACATAAGGTCCAAAAGGCAGTTATATTACCTGCAGTAGTCAAACTATTTAATTCAAGTGCAGGATATTTTGGGATGCATTAGCTAATGCTGTAGGCCACTATGAAGATGTAAAATGCTATGTATGTGCTAAGTATTGGTATTATTATCAAAGCTGAATTGAATAATAAAGATGCTTCAGAGTAATGGCCTTGAGCAGCCTGCTCTAGTAGGAGGTGTCCCCGCCTATGGCGGGGGTTGGAGCTGGATGATCCTTGAGGTCCCTTCCAACCTAAACCATTCTATGATTCTATGATTAATGAAAAAGAAACAATTTCTTCCAGTTGTTTGAGAGAACAAGCACAAAAAGATTAATGCCTTTTGTAGACCTCATTGCTGTCTACAACTACCTGAAGGGAGGTTGTAGCCAGGTGGGGGTTGGTCTCTTCTCTCAGACAACCAACAACAGGACAAGGGGACACAGCCTCAAGTTGTGCCATGGGAAGTATAGGCTGGATGTTAGGAGGAAGTTCTTCACAGAGAGAGTGATTGCCATTGGAATGGGCTGCCCAGGGAGGTGGTGGAATCACCATCCCTGGAGGTGCTCAAGAAAAGACTGTATGAGGCATTTAGTGCCATGGTCTAGTTGACTGGCTAGGGCTGGGCGCTAGGTTGGACTGGATGATCTCGGAGGTCTCTTCCAACCTGGTTGATTCTATTCTATTCTATTATAAAGAATAAGCAAACAGTTACCTGCACTTGCTGTAGGCAGTTAAGTGTGTGTTTCTTGGCAAGAGAGCTTTTTCTAGACAGCCACATCCATTAGATACTTCCAGTTATACCAAACAACATGTTTCTTTTTACAGATGTTTTATTGCTTGATGCTGATGCTAACAATTTATATGAAAAAAACTGACAGTCCTAGGGACTTGAAAGTAGAGCCACTATGAAGGAAGGTGTTTGTCTGTAAAGCCACCTGGCAAAAGCTTGAACAAGTAGATCAGACAGAATTCCCAACCACACTTCCAATGTAAGAAAGTGCAGGGAGGTGGTGGAGTCGCCGTCCCTGGAAGTGTTAATAAAAAGTCTGGATGAGGCACTTAGTGGCATGGTCTACTTGATTGGTTGGGGTGGGTGATAGATTGGACTGGGTGATCTTGGAGGTCTCTTCCAACCTGGCTGATCCTATGATCAGTTTATGCCACCACTTTTCTATGTTTACAGTCATTTCTGCCTTGTCACTGTGGCTTCCCACAGGCTTGGATGCTGGTCCCATGTGTGATCCTATGCGTTGCAAAATGACAAGCTTCCATTGACATCAGTAATATATACAGAGGGAAAAAACATGATAAAAACTAATCTGTGTAGACAGTATTCTGCACTAGTAATGACACATTCTTCAGAAGAAGCTGCAAGGAACTGTATGTTGGGTATTTGAAACAGTATTTTCAGAGTAGCTGAAAAGACAGACCTTGGCACTTGACTTGGTGCTTCTTGGTGCTTAACTCCATGACTGCAGTGAGCAATGAGAAGTTAACAGAACAACTAACAAATGCTTTTGATCATCAATGTGTGTCTGGGGTTCTAATTTAAATTCCCAGAGACTCTAAGAATTTTGATAGAACCAATGACAATTTATATTAATTGCCCTTCACAGTATCACAGTATCACCAAGGTTGGAAGAGACCTCACAGATCATCAAGTCCAACCCTTTACCACCTTTACCCTTCCCTCTCCCCTCCCTCCTTCCCCAAAGAAAGGAATTGGAAGTGAGATGAAAAGGTAAGCACACCCAGACAAATCAGTCTCACTCGATTAGGAAGTTAAAAGGGAAAAGTTTAACAATAACTTAAAAGGGTATCAAAGGTAGGGAGGTTACAAAAGGTGTAGGGAAGGAAAGGATAACAAATACAAAAAGGGATATATACAACCGAGTTTGTGATGGTGATGGCCACCTGTGTGGAGAGGTGCAGGGAGAGATGCAGTGTGGTCCAGGCAGTGATCAAGAGAGGGAGTCCGAGAGGGGGTCCAAGAGAGTGTCCAAGAGAGGGAGAATAAGAAGTCCCCCTGCTTTTATGGGACAGGAAGGGGGAGTGGGCTAACCCTCACCTGGGGGTGTCCAGACCCACCCCTGGGGAGGAGTCAGGACCACCTGAGGTCAGGTTTCGAGTTCAGGGACACTCCTCCTGGAGTGTTAACTGTATACAATGTGAAAAATGGGCCAAAGAAACTTAGAGTACTTGTTCAGAGCAAAACATAGCTGGACTGTTATGTACTGTTTTATTTGTCTTAGAGTTCCTACTTAGAAAAACATTGCTTTTGCATATACTAAGAGAAAGCTTACAGCACATGGGAGAGTTTTCCTTAGGCTTCTCATACTAAGAGAAAGCTTACAGCACATGGGAGAGTTTTCCTTAGGCTTCTCATACTAAGAGAAAGCTTACAGCACATGGGAGAGTTTTCCTTAGGCTTCTCTGATGTGTAAATGCTGGGTAAGTGGCAACATACATTGTTTATAAGGCAGCCAAATCCCCAGGTGATTCAAATTTGAAGGATGTATCTGAGCTGACTGATGTGCGTAAGAGTACATCTGAAATCAAAGAGTTCGTCCCAGGGAGCTTTGCAGTGTATCCCTTCCAGGGAAGGCAGGGAAGCACCCACATTGTTCTCTGGAAGCTGGCAGGGAGCTCGCTGAAATTGAATTACTCTGTTGAAAGCAATCTCGAGGCTGTTGTATCTGAGTGGCTGAACTCTGTGTGGGGTTACGTACAGAAAGTTCTTTTGCATCAGCAAAGCAGATTAGGTTTTCATATTTTACTCTTTGTTGTGACCTTGGGTGTGCATAAAATGTCAGTTGGATAGGATCTCATCAGGGCTTGCTCTGTGAGGGGAAATGGGAAAAAAAGGTGTGATAACACTCTTGATTCTGCCATTATCTGGGAGAAGACCCTCAAAAGCAGCACTTCTCCATTCCCAAGCATTGTGACTGTGGGCCAGAGCTCTCTTAATCCCTTTCCTCACTTGGTTCAGTCATAAAATCAGCATAAGACCTCACATTTTCAAAAGAGACTTGAGCCTTAATTAATATTGGTTCAGAGTGCTTGACAAAAATGTGTTTTGCTATTTGCTACTGAACTTTCTTGGAGCAATAAATAACACAAATGCATTCAAGAGTAAGGTATAATCTGTAAAATCCCCTCAACACTTGCTCACAAAAAAAAGTGTTGGCATTTTATTGCAGCAGTGGACCAGAGGAGCCTCAGAGTGCAAAGATGGCTAGACAGGCATGAAATTTTTAGTGTATCTATTCACAGAATCACAGAATCACAGAATCACAGCATGTTAGGGGCTGGAAGTGACCTTGAAAGATCATCTAGTCCAAGCTCTCTGCCAGAGTGGGATTACCTAGAGTAGATCACACAGGAATGCATCCCGGTGGGTTTTGACTGTCTTCAGAGAGCTCCCTCTGGGCAGCCTGTTCCAGCCTTCTGCCCCCCCTCATGGTGAAAAACTTTTTCCTCATGTTTACATAGAACTTTCTGTTCCTCAACTTCCACCAGTTGCCCCTTGTTCTGTCATTGGGCATCACTGAGAGGAGTCTGGCCCCATCCTCTTGGCACTCAGCCTTTACATATTTATAGACACTGATGAGCTCACCCCTCAGTCTCCTCTCTCCAAACTGAAGAGCTCCCTCTGTCTCTCCTCGCAAGGAGACTCATTAACAGCAGCTTTTACTGAGATCCTTAGCAGTCTTTTGGCGAATTTTACCCTTCTGTCAGCTCTAGTCATGCTTTGGATATCTCAGGCCAATGGATAGGGGTCCTGGCAACTGACTGAGGCACCATCTCCAGTGGTGCGACTTCACTCTGCACTGAACAACTGCATATCATCATGTCCCAAACATTCCATGCATCCTTTCAGGCATCAGCAATTAAACCAAAATTTCCACTAAGATCAGAAATCATTTTGCTTTAGCAAGAACACAATTTATCTAGTGTTTCTCTGTGTGAGTGTTCTTTAAATGTATTACTGCTTGGCTGTACAGAATTAAGCATGTCTGCTAGTTAATAAAAAACAACTCCCTCAAACTATGAATTTCTTCAGTTTAGGAATGTTCTGGTGTCATTAAGTGGTGGGAGATGTGGCTGACATCCAGTGTCTTTTGTGGGTGAACTCTTAAAATGCCAAACTATTTACAATCAAGCTGACTGAACTGCTTCAACGTGTTTCATTGGATATTCAGGATGGTACTCATCTAAGCTGCAACTGAATAATGAAGACACCCAGGACACGCTAAGCTAAGTGCCTAAGGCAGGTCAAGAGCCTGTGAGGACTTTGTCTCTTAATTGACAACAGTGAAAAACTAAAAGACTAAGTCTACATCCTGGTCTCCAAGCCAGTGAAACATGGATTTGATGGGTGGACCACGAGATGGATAAAGAACTGGCTTCATGGTCACACCCAAAGAGTGGCTGTCAATAGGTCCATGACCAAATGGAGACCAGTGACAACTGGAGTCCCTCAGGGACCAGTCCTGGGACCAGTCTTATTCAACATCTTTGTCAGTGACATGGACAGTGGCACTGAGTGCACCCTCAGCAAGTTTGCTGATGACACCAAGCTGTGTGGTGCAGCAGACAGGCTGGAGGGAAGGGATCCATCCAGAGGGACCTGGACAGGCTGGAGAGGTGGGCACAAGACAACCTCAGGAGGTTCTTCACCATGAGAGTGGTAAGAGCCTGGACTGGGTTGCCCAGGGAGGTGGTTGAGGTCCCATCCCTGGAAGTGTTTAAGGCCAGGCTGGATGGGGCTCTGGCCAGCCTGATCTAGGGTAGAGTGCCCCTGCCCATGGCAGGGGGGTTGGAAATAGATGATCCTTGTGATCCCTTCCAACTGACTGATTCTCTGATTCTAAGTCAGATCAGAGTATGTGATTTTTAGACAGCTTACCTTACCATACTCAGGATAGAACAGAACTAAAAATACAATGCAGTTTTGCAATCAGCTGACATCAGTTTCAGCCCCTGCTAGATGGAGGCAATTTGCCATCTCTCAATCACCGCCCTGACAGGCCCGAAAAAGAGAAGGGGAATCTTCCATCCTTTTCTCCTCTTATTTCCCCTCCATTCTTTACTTGTAAGAGTATTTTAAAAATCATAGAATCATAGAATGGTTTAGGTTGGAAGGGACCTCAAGGATCATCCAGCTCCAACCCCCTGCCATAGGCAGGGACACCTCCCACTAGAGCAGGCTGCTCAAGGCCTCATCCAGCCTGGCCTTAAATGCCTCCAGGGAGGAAGCATCCACAACCTCCCTGGGCAATCCATTCCAGTGTCTTACCACCCTCACTGTAAAGAACTTCCTCCTAACATCCAGTCGGAATCTCCCCTCTGCCAGTTTAAACCCATTCCCCCTCGTCCTAACATTACCAGACCGTGTAAATAGTCCCTCCCCAGCTTTCCTGTAGGCTCCCTTCAGATACTGGAAAGCCAAATACATGATCTGTCTGTATACAGAGGCTGGTGCCATCAGTAAGACCAGTGGTGAGATGAATCAAGGGTTGTTGAAGCCTATCACAAACTCGCGCCGCGTCTGAAACAAAGTTTCATTTTGCCCAAGGCTTATTTTGCGCAGGGAAGTGTTAGGAGGTACATTGGTGAACATAGTTTACACCAGACTGGACTTTTTTATGTGAACAATCTTGCTGAGGAATAATTTTTGATTTGTTGTTAATTAATTCTAAAACATTACTGACTAAACTGCGGGGGGTGGGGGTGGGGAGGTGGAAAGGGGGGGGAAAAATATCCCAAGTATAGCAAACAAAATGCTTTCTTCTCTCCAAAGAAAGAAATTCACACTAGAAAATATTCTAGTAGAACTAAATGAGTTTGAATTCATACCTTTGTTTATGCCACTGTAAATCTTCCATGTAGACTACCCCATACAGGGAAGTTACATTTTACTGGGTAATGAGGTTACTGTGTACTAATCTCCTTGGACTGAAGCAATTATCACCTGCCTGCTAGGTGTTAAATGCTGCATTACAAGGGGATTATTTTCTCCTTTGTTCTGGCTGAGGGCTGGTCTACCCACAAATTCACACTGGTTCAACTAATTCAGAAGGGAGTTTCTATTTTGCCTCCTCTGAATAAGTTATGTATTGCATTAATAAAACTGGACTCGGTGACAATTCCCTTGATAGGTTGTAATTTAAAGTAGGAAAAGTATTATTTCTGTGCTACCTGGTCATTTACCAGTATTCCCCAGCCTCAGCTCTTTTCTTTTCTTTTCTTTCCTTTTCTCTTTTCTTTTCTTTTCTTTTCTTTTCTTTTCTTTTCTTTTCTTTTCTTTTCTTTTCTTTTCTTTTCTTTTCCTCTCTTCTCTTCTCTTCTCTTCTCTTCTCTTCTCTTCTCTTCTCTTCTCTTCTCTTCTCTTCTCTTCTCTTCTTTTTATTTTTATTTCCTTTTTATTTTTATTTTTTCTTTTTTTCCCCTTTCCTTTCCTTTCCTTTCCTTTCCTTTCCTTTCCTTTCCTTTCCTTTCCTTTCCTTTCCTTTCCTTTCCTTTCCTTTCCTTTCCTTTCCTTTCCTTTTTTCTTTTCCTTTTCTTTTTTTTTCTTTCCTTTCTTTCCTCTTCTTTTTCCTTTCCTTTCTCTTTCTCCTTCTTTTTCCTTTCCTTTCCTTTCTTTTCTTTTTCTTTTTTTTTCTTTCCTTTCTTTCCTCTTCTTTTTCCTTTCCTTTCCTTTTCTTTCCTTTCCTTTCTCTTTCTCCTTCCCTTTCCCTTTCTCTGTCTCTTTCTCTTGCTCTTTCTCTTTCGCGTTCTCTTTCTCTTTCTCTTTCTCTTTCTCTTTTGCTTTCTCTTTCCTTTTTGTACTTTTGTTATTACAGTTGTGAGTTTCCTCAGTCTAACTTTGAACTTTGCATTGAAGCACAGATAAATATAATAAGTGAGGCAAATTTGGGATTTTTTCAGTCCCTGGAATGACACAAGGCAAACATAAGTGCAATGAGAAGTAGGTCAGAAACCTGTCTTTTGTTTGGGCTTCTCAGTGCAACAAAATAGTGCCAAGGGATAGCTGGCTGTCAGAGGTGCAATCTTCTGAACAAGATAAGGCTTCGAGGAGACCTTAGAGTGGCTTTCCAGTATCTGAAAGGAGCCTACAGGAAGGCTGGGGAGGGACTATTGACAAGGTCTGGTAATGTCAGGATGAGGGGGAATGGGTTTAAACTGGCAGAGGGGAGATTTAGACTGGATGTTAGGAGGAAGTTCTTCACAGTGAGGGTGGTGAGACACTGGCACAGGTTGCCCAGGGAGGTTGTGGATACTTCCTCCCTGGAAGCGTTTAAGGCCAGGCTGGATGAGGCCTTGAGCAACCTGCTCTAGTGGGAGGTGTCCCTGCCTATGGCAGGGGGTTGGAGCTGGATGATCCTTGAGGTCCCTTCCAACCTAAACCATTCTATGATTCTATACAAACATCCAGCCTTCATGTCAATCTTCACAGCAGTAAGAAAAGGTTTCTTCCTCAAGTGTCCTCAAGCTGCAGCTTACACTTCTTGATTTCCTTATAACTCATTTGCATGAAGTAGTTACCACAACTCTTTCGTGTAGATATGCATTCACTTTAGAGGCATCTGTCTACCTCTTCAGAACCAACTGTGGTGGTTAACCACGCACACATTTTACTCAATCATGTATTACTCATCATCCACTGTCTCTGAACACAGAGAAGGAGAGAAATACCCACTCCAATGTGTGACTCTAATCCCGTATACCGAGCCAGCTCTTTGCTACTTCAAAGCTGAAGCTCACCATTCTGCTGAGTATTCATAATGCTGCCAGGCACAGCTCAGACTCACTGCTCTGGGACACATCTCATCCTATGAGGATCATCTCCTTTGAGGAGAGGCTGAGGGAGCTGGGAGTGTTTAGCCTGGAGAAGAGGAGGCTCAGGGCAGACCTCATTGCTGTCTACAACTACCTGAAGGGAGGTTGTAGCCAGGTGGGGGTTGGTCTCTTCTGCCAGGCAACCAGCAACAGAACAAGGGGACACAGTCTCAAGTTGTGCTGGGGGAGCTCTAGGCTGGATGTTAGGAGGAAGTATTTCACAGAGAGAGAGATTGGCATTGGAATGGGCTGCCCAAGGAGGTGGTGGAGTCACCGTCCCTGGGGGTGTTCAGGAAAAGCCTGGCTGAGGCACTTAGTGCCATGGTCTGGTTGACTGGATAGGGCTGGGTGCTAGGTTGGACTGGATGGAGACTTGGAGGTCTCTTCCAACCTGGTTGATTCTGTTCTATTCTATTCTATCTTTCTATCCACATTTCCTCATGGATTGTAGGACGGGTAATAATTCCATAGCCAGGCAATTTGTGGCTGTGTACAGTTGTGATGGCCTTGCCCAGTATTTTGAGCATATTGTCTTATTTTGATGAAAGACACCACGTATCACCATCATCCCCTTCATTCCTTAGTTGTAATGTAACCAGAAACTCCTCAAAGGTCTATGATATTGTGCCTATTGGTTCAGAAAGTTGGAAAAATGTAGACAAATTGTCTCAAACAAAATCAGAATTTATTGGGGTTGTGTAAATGCTTTTCAAGAGTCTGAGTCCTGCAGACACTGTCAAGAAGAAAGTTAACTGCATAAATCTGTGTAAAACCATCTTGAAAGCCACTTCATTGTCTTACTGATAAGCTCGGTCCCATGCTTAGTGCAATCAGTGTAAAACAAAGGATTTGTAAAACAATCTGGCTTCACAAAAGTCAGTACTGAACATTTACCTCACAGATTCCTACTGCTTTAGTGCTGTGTACAATCCAGGGATGCTACAGGTAATGCTTATTTCCCCATTAGATAAGCAATATGGTAAAACTCAACGAGACTCCACAGAATCACAGAAACATTCTGTTTGGAAAAGACCCTCAGGATCACCAAGTCCAGCTAACAACTTTACAAGGTTCACCCTAAACCATAGCCCCAAGCACCACATCCAAACGACTTTTAAACACATCCAGGGTTGGTCACCTCCCTGGGTAGCCTGAGGCAGCAGCCTGATCACTCTTTCTGTGAAAAAAGTTTTCCTAACATCCAATCTCAACCTACCCAGTTGCATCTTGAGGCCATTCCTTCTTGTTCTATCACTAATTATCTGTGAGAAGAGACCAGCAGCAGCCTCTCCATGATGTCCTTTCAAGTAGCTGTAGACAGCAATGAGGTCTCCCCTCAGCCTTCTAGTTTTTCAAACTAAACAGCCCCTGCTCCTTCAGTCGCTCTTCTCATTTTTCAAACAACCCCTGCTCCTTCAGTCACTCTTCATAAGATTTATTCTCCAGACTTCCTGATTCTGCTTCTCTACATGATGACACAAACCAAAGGCCAACCCAAATCAGCTAACAAAATAAGTTGAATTGGTTTGTACTGCAAACCTCCCACACTGGGTTGCCTACCATCTTGAGGTGTGGTGCAACAAAATCAGGTACATAGAAAACCCCAAATAACCTCCCATGCCTATGAAGACCTGAGAAATGCAGGCCCATTCAGAGGGAATGCAAATAATGTTTTGAAGAGGTGATGCCATTTAGCAAAGGTCTAAAAGAGGAGAGAAAAGGGACTTTAGCTGAACTCTCTCAATCATCTCCTTTCAGCATGACTGCATCATGAAATAAGGCAAAGAACATGGCCAGGACTGAGTGTGATCACAGTAAGTATTTATCTATGGCAGGTGTCTATGAGCAAACAGCCAAAAGACTTACCCAATGACATACTTTGCCTATGGTAGAGGCCTCAGGATCCACTGTTGTTGCTGCTACTGTGGAGGAAGAGAAGGTGGGAAGCTGGGAGAGCACTTGCCAGCACTGAAAAGGGAAGGGTTACTCAGTTATCTTTGCAAGCTCCTACAATTCTTGTGATGGATGTTGTCCAGCATCACTTTTCTAGGGAGGTGCAAGTAGTCCATATAGTACCCCTGAGAGAAATCTGAGCCACCTGTGATCCAGGGTGAAGATAAAAGGCAAATGCTCTATCTAAACTATCTGTTGACTGAGCTGAGGTCAGTGACAGCATGTAGCAACACAACAGCCAAGGACCAATATCTGCATTTCTCCTCTAGCTGCACACTTCATTATTAGAAGATGGGCATCTGCAGGTTTACTGCAAAGTAAGAAGGAATTATTGCTGTTTTTTCCACAATTGTTTTGTTACTTGAGTCACATCTGGTCTAAATCTTGGAGAAAGCCAAAACTAGAACTGTCAACACTGCCAGAGGGTTTTTTTCTTCTGTTGATTAACGATGGCAAATATAATCCTGATGAGATCTCTGCCTTTTGTCTCACAATAAAACCCAGAATCCCATATATTGTGTGTGGCTCCCCTAAAGTGCTTCCCATTCTTGTCACTTTAATGAGGATTGCATTAGATATGTTCTTTGGAAACTGAAATCCTTAACTCCAATCGATGGAAGGGAAGGAAGGAAGTAGAGTAGGAAAGTCTTAGAGACATCTGTGATGAAAAAGGGAGGGAACAGCATTTGTGGGTGATATACACTCCATTAGTTCAGGTCTTTGATGGTTTCCCTTCTGCCTGCTCTACCTGTGCAACCACTGTTGGAAACCAGTCTGGCTCCTGCATTTCTGCCAGAAAGAGAAGTTAAGAGTGTACAAAGCCATGGCTAGTACAAGCTCAGCCCCTTTAACTGAGGCAGTCATTGTCCCCAGTAGCCAGAGAACTGATAAGACTGTTTTATAGATCCCTGTATGCCTGGGAGCCTTTTACCAATGCTGACTCTGCTCTGTCCCTACATTCCCCACTTCCACCAACCATGCCTTAGAGCTAGCTGCTTCTAGACTTACTAGAGACATGCCTGGAGCAAATTCTGCTGACCATGGGCAGGACACAGTGAAGAACATACATATGGAAAATGTCTCTCCTTTGGAGGTAGAAGCACATTCTTGCCCTTGGAAGCTGACACATCAGGAATGGTGTGGCCAGCAGGAGCAGGGAGGTCATTCTGCCCCTGTACTCTGCACTGGTTAGACCACACCTTGAGTACTGTGTCCAGTTCTGGGCCCCCCAGTTTAAGAGGGACATTGAGATGCTTGAACGTGTCCAGAGAAGGGCAACGAGGCTGGTGAGAGGCCTCGAGCACAGCCCTATGAGGAGAGGCTGAGGGAGCTGGGATTGTTTAGCCTGGAGAAGAGGAGGCTCAGGGGAGACCTTATTGCTGTCTACAACTACCTGAGGGGTGGTTGTAGCCAGGAGGAGATTGCTCTCTTCTCTCAGGCAGCCAGCACCAGAACAAGAGGACACAGCCTCAAGCTGTGCCAGGGGAAATTGAGGCTTGAGGTGAGGAGAAAGTTCTTCAGTGAGAGAGTCATTGGCTACTGGAATGGGCTGCCCAGGGAGGTGGTGGAGTCGCCGTCCTTGGAGCTGTTGAAGGCAGGATTGGACGTGGCACTTGGTGCCATGGTCTAGCCTTGAGCTCTGTGCTAACAGGTTGGACTTGATGATCTATGAGGTCTCTTCCAACCTTGGTAATACTGTGAGACTGTGATACTGTGATACTGCAGTCCTCTGTTGCACATTCTGATACCTCCTCTGCTCTTGGATAATCTGATCATAACTGAAGTTTCCACTCCAAGAAGCCTTCTTGCATTAATCATTTGGCCCTTTGCTGTCTCAGCTCAGTTATTGTCAGCCTGCATCTCTGCAGCTGGGAAATCGCATTAAAAGCTACTCCAAAGTGACATGTCAAAGTGCAAGAGTTGAATGGAGAAGGGGTAGCTGGGCTTCACATCTAACAGTCAAGCGTCCTCTCCAGCACGCTGCTGAGCTGCTATGCAGCAGTTTCCAAGGGGAGAAAAAAACCAGAATTAATGCAATCAATTTACTTCACGTCTTGCCTTGTCTCAAAAATTATTGAGTCATTCATCTTAGCAATGTCACGGTGTTGTCAGTCACTGAGCTCAATTAAATAGCACCTCACCATTAGGAGTCTATGTGCTCCTCACATGCGGTAGTACCCTTCCCGACCACAATGAGTGGAGCTCCCCTGGTTGGATTAGGAGGAGTTTAAAGGAAAAGAGTTAATGAAGATGAATAAGGTACACTGTCTCAGTGTACTGTGTTCCACGCACACCAAACCCTGATAGCAAGGAGACAAATTCTTCTTATACAGGCACAGGCATTAAATGGAAATACAAGTTCACAAGCTTCCTTCTGAGGCCCCTAGTTTTTATGCCCTTCCATTCTCTGATTTCTGTTTTCACTGAACTAATGCAGAGTTTCTGGATCAAGAGGCCAGGGGCTTTCATGAACCAGGGTACCCACTTGCCTTCTTCAGAAAACTCTGCTCTGAAGTGGCTTTCTGCTTTTGTGTTGTAGCAGCTGCTGCTGAAACAGCACAGTTTTGCAGTGCAGAGAAGTGCTCACCAAAGGAGCCAAGTCTGAAGGAGAACTCCTCCAGGTCTGAGGAGAAATTGGAAAAAACAATGTATGTCAAGAGGTTAATTGAACTGAAGCTAATTTACACTACATGAGCAAGAAAAGTTTCTGTGATGCCAGAATTAACATGGGAATATCAATGAAACTGCATTACACTGGATCAATAAATCATCAGGGAAAAAGAATCTGCTCATGTCTAAAGGAATTGCCAGAATGAAGAGTCACATAAGGGACTTACTTTTGTCCAGCAGGTCGAAATTATGTCAATGGGAATGCTACAAAAGAAGGCCCCCAGATTCTGATGAAGGGAAAGTGTTGCTGCTGACTGCTAGGCAAAGCTTGGGGTAGATAGAGTAGAATCAATCAGGTTGGAAGAGACCTCCAAGATCATCCAGTCCAACCTAGCACCCAGCCCTATCCAATCAACTAAACCATGGCACTAAGTGCCCCATCCAGGCTTTGCTTGAACACCTCCAGGGACAGTGACTCCAGCACCTCCCTGGGCAGCCCATTCCAATGCCAATCACTCTCTCTGTGAAATACTTCCTCCTAACATCCAGCCTAGAGCTCCCCCAGCACAACTTGAGACTGAGTCCACTTGTTCTGTTGCTGGTTGCCTGACAGAAGAGACCAACTCCCACCTGGCTATAGCCTCCCATCAGTTAGTTGTAGACAGCAGTGAGACCACCCCTGAGCGTCCTCTTATCCAGGCTAAACAACCCCAGCTCCCTCAGCCTCTCCTCATAGCCACCACAGAAAATTTAGTGTTATTGAGGTAGTCTTTGAGTTTTTACAGGGCATGCCAGGAAACAGCTTGTAATGTAACCATTTTAATTGGCTAGTTTAGATTGACTAATAAGGTGCTAAGAGCAGCAGGGAGCTACCTGTCTCATGCCTTGGGTCCACTGCATTACTTCAGGTGCTGAAGACAGCAGTCCATGCTAAACTAAGAGAGCCCTCCCACCAAAGCTTGCTGTAGACAGGCTCACACCACACTGCCTTGATCATGGGAAGTGACTGGTGTGGTAGCTGCTGTTCTTTCTCCACTGTAGGACCCCATTTGAGGCAAGGAATTAGAGGATCGAGTGGGAAAGCTGTGGTGGAGGAGAGGAGGAAAAGAAAGCTGGCACTAACCTAAGATGGGGTTGGGAAGGGGAACTGGAGCAGAGCTGTGGAGGATTGACTCTGAAGATGAGTTGGGAAAACTGGGAAGGTATGGGGCTTTCCAGGACTTGGGGAGACCTGAAACAAACTGAAGAAAGGGAGCTATCTGGGCAAAGGCACTGGTACAAGAAGAAATCCAGGGAGCAGAAATTGGGATGGGGTGCAAGGGGAAGCGTATTTAATGCAGGAGACAAAACTGGAGAAGAGAAAGAAGTTTCATCTGCTGCAAAAATCAGTACATACATGGTGAATTAGGTGTTGAAGTGCAGAAGGTTAAAAACTCATCTCAAGGAGCTGAAGCAACTGATCACTCCTCTGAAAAATCCAATTCTGTCCCTACAGTCTTTAAAGAGATCCTGACATGCCACTTAAGCTAAAGTTGGCATCAGAGGTCACTAATAATATGTTTCTTTTTCTAGGTTTTAGTACCTGACTTGGGATGCTGGAGCTCTCCCAGCTGCAGAGGCTGACAATGGACAATGACAGTGGGTGTTTCAACTTATGAAATCCCACATATGCCCAAATCATCACATTCTCATCACTTCAAACAAGGTGCTGAAATCAGTGCTGCCTTTAGACCTCAATCGTTCCATGCCTCAGCTGTGAAACAGGGATCAGACAGACTCCTCCCTGCTTATCACCGATGCGGTACAACCTCACACAAAAATACAGCAGGTCCTGAAGTGTGAATCAACCTCAGGGAGGTGGAAGGTCCATGGGACACATCACAAGGCCAGGGGTCCAGATGCAGGGCTGGAAGCAGTGCTGCAGATGATGACATGCTGTCTCAGATAGGATGCAAAAGAAGAGGGCCGTTGCAGGACTCACCAGGAAGGCTGTACTGGGAAAAACAGCTTGGGAATTGTTGGATCAACATTTGAGACGGATTGAAAGTCTTTAGTGCTCAACTGGCAGACAGCCAGATGAGGAAACATGCAGCTTTCTGAGAAGCATTTGTATAGTGCCCTGAAAAGTAGGTTACATTTGCAGAAGGCTGCATGTGAAACAGAAAATATTGAATGTGCCTCTGCCAAGGGAGCACAACCCACTGTGCGCGGCCGCTGCAAGAGGCTCTGTGATAACAAGAGAGGCATGGGCAAGGTGATTTCAGACATGATGCATTCCTAATTACATAAATCTTGAGCACATAATTTGGTGATCTTAATAAGGCTTTTCAGTGATGCTTTTCTCGGTTATGAATGATAATAGGGAATTTTTCAGGACCGGACTAGGACAAAAGACCCAAACAGAAAGGGATCCGGGGGTGCTGATCAATACCTGCCTGAACGTGAGCCAGCAGTGTGCCCAGGTGGCCAAGAGAGCCAATGGCATCCTGGCCTGCATCAGGAATGGTGTGGCCAGCAGGAGCAGGGAGGTCATTCTGCCCCTGTGCTCTGCACTGGTTAGACCACACTTTGAGTGCTGTGTCCAGTTCTGGGCCCCCCAGTTTAAGAGGGACATTGAGATGCTTGAACGTGTCCAGAGAAGGGCAACAAAGATGGTGAGAGGCCTCGAGCACAGCCCTATGAGGAGAGGCTGAGGGAGCTGGGATTGTTTAGCCCGGAGAAGAGGAGGCTCAGGGCAGACCTTATTGCTGTCTACAACTACCTGAGGGGTGGTTGTGGCCAGGAGGAGGTTGCTCTCTTCTCTCAGGCAGCCAGCACCAGAACAAGAGGACACAGCCTCAAGCTATGGCAGGGGAAATTGAGGCTTGAGGTGAGGAGAAAGTTCTTCAGTGAGAGAGTCATTGGCTACTGGAATGGGCTGCCCAGGGAGGTGGTGGAGTCGCCGTCCCTGGAGCTGTTCAAGGCAGGATTGGACGTGGCACTTGGTGCCATGGTCTAGCCTTGAGCTCTGTGGTAACGGCTTGGACTTGATGATCTGTGAGGTCTCTTCCAACCTTGGTGATACTGTGAGACTGTGAAAAGCAAAATATATTCAGCCTCACTCAGCAGGACTCCTGACAATAGTCAGACTTCAGAAAAGCAGTGCCTGTATTCAGCACAACTAGGCATTTGCCACTTTGGGGATGGAATGAGGTTAAAAGTACAGGTAATGCTGAATTCTATCATAAATTATCTAACCTCCTAAAGAAATTCTTATGAACGACACAGCAATGGGCTTTAGGCTGCAAAAAGCGCTGACAGATAGGGGAGTACAAAGCTGGCCATCTTTGGGGACAGACTCAAAACAAATCAAAAGCATCATCTTATGGAAAAATAAATGAGATCATTTTCTTCCCTGACCTCTGATTTCTGGCATTAAATTTCTTCAGAAAGTTGAACCTGTCTCACAGCAGGGAGAAAGAAAGGACCAGTAGGTGAGAAACCTTTACTGTGCAGCTAAGGTAAAAAAATTCTAATTGGGAAAGTCATTGGGTCATAGAATTTGTGATCTTCTTCAGCCACTTTGTCTCAGCACATCCCAGGATAGTCAGCTAACTAGTCTTTGTGACACCTGAATACAGAGTCCCTATTAAGTGCAGAAAGAAAGGAATGTGAAGACACAGATAATGTGGCAGCAGTACTCATTATAAACAAAGCCAACAAAAGCTGAAAGGCCATCAGGGAAAAATGTCGGACCGGGGGGGGGGGGGGAAATTACCCTGTGTGCTCTGGCCACATAGCTAAGTGGCAATACACCATAGAATCAGGGTTGAAAGGGACCACAAGGATCATCTAGTTCCAATCCCACTGCCATGCCCAGGGACACCCTACCCTAGAGCAGCCTGGCCGCAGCTTCATCCACCCTGACCTTAGACACCTCGAGGCATGGGGCCTCAACCACCTCCCTGGGCAACCCATTCCAGGCTCTCACCACTCTCATGCTCAACAACTTCCTCCTCACATCCAGTCTGAACCTACCCACCTGCGGCTTTGCTCCAATTTGCTGCAATTAGAAAGTAAACAAAATGAAGCCCAGAAGTGAGGTAAAGAAACCATTCATCACTGCCATGGTATGGTACAGGCTAGGAGAGAGTAATAACAGGTCACTGTACATCCTGCAGTAGGAATCTCTTCATCACATAGCTTCCCAGGAGCCAAGGCAGCAGCATGGCAAGCTAAGTATGAGAAGCTTACAGATTTGAGTGATGACTGGAGTTATTCCTGAGTGCCTCACTGGAATATGTTGCTGATGCAGTTAGGCATTTGCCACCCTGTTCCTTCCTGAACTCTCATGCCAAAACTGAGGGTTTCAGTCTCGACCTGTCATAAAAAGAGAATGATCCAGCATCACTTCTAACTTTTGAATATTTTTTAAACCATTTCTATTTCTAGTTTGTGAATAACAAGGCAAAATAGGGATGCTACCATGCCGAGGAAAAAGTCAAAACACTGTTTGTCCTTCCAACCTAGAATGCCGTATCATAGCAGTTAGCCAAGAAGGAACAGAGTTATAATGATGAACCACTCTTTTCTTTTAAGGAAATGATTGAAAAGGATATGTTCACATGCAAAATAGGTGGGACATTAGATACACAAACCTAGTAACAGTAATTAAGTAATTTGAGGCATAGCAGGTTCCATGTGAACCCAAGGAGGGATTTTTTTCACTGTGAGGATGATGGAGCACTGAAAGCAGCTGCCCAGGGAAGTTGTGGAGGCTTCCTCTCTGGAGATATTCAAGAACCCTCTGGATGTGTTCCAGTGTGGTTTCTGGATCATGTCCAGAGAAGGGCCACTGGGTGGATCAGAGGGCTGGAGCACCTCTGCTATGAGGACAGACTGAAAGAGTTGGGGCTGTTATAGAATCATAGAATGGTTTAGGTTGGAAGGGACCTCAAGGATCATCCAGCTCCAACCCCCTGCCATAGGCAGGGACACCTCCCACTAGAGCAGGTTGCTCAAGGCCTCATCCAGCCTGGCCTTAAACGCCTCCAGGGAGGAAGCATCCACAACCACCCTGGGCAACCTGTGCCAGTGTCTCACCACCCTCACTGTACAGCTCTTCCTCTTAACATCCAGTCCAAATCTCCCCTCCTCCAGTTTAAACCCATTCCCCCTCGTCCTGACATTACCAGACCTTGTTCAGTCTGGAGAAGAGGAGGCTCCCAGGTGACCTTCTTGTGGCCTTCCAGGATCTGAAGGGGACCTACGAAAAAGCTGGGGAAGGACTTTTCAGGATATCAGGGAGTGACAGGACTAGGGGGAATGGAGCAAAGCTGGAGATGGGTAGATTCAGGCTGGATGTGAGGAGGAAGTTCTTCAATGTGAGAGTGGTGAGAGCCTGGACTGGGTTGCCCAGGGAGGTGGTTGAGGCCCCATCCCTTGAGGTGCTTAAGGCCAGGCTGGCTGAGGCTGTGGGCAGCCTGCTCTAGGGTAGGGTGTCCCTGCCTATGGCAGGAGGGTTGGAACTGGATGATCCTTGTGGTCCCTTCCAACCCTGACCGATTCTATGTTCTGCTCTAGGTGATCCTGCTCTGGCAGAGGGGGCTGGACCAGATGATCTTTCGAGGTCCTTTCCAGCCCCTGACATTGTATGATTCCATGATCAAGGTTATGTTCCTGGGAGCACACGAGTGAACCCCTCTCTTCTTTGTTGCCTGGCAAGATGGATTAAGTTCACTAGGTATGAAAGGCTGCAAGCACCTACATGATACTCCTCTATTGATATGTAAGCAGATTTTTACTTTGCAGTAAGCTGTGTGGTTAACAGTAATAAGGAACATTCAGCTTCAATTCCATCTAGAAATAAAGGAAAAACATTCTGCAAAAAATATTGGGAATGTTTTCCATATTAGCCCCCTTTGAATTGCAGAAGCCTAAGCCAGATCCTGAGCTGCTACCAAGGAAGATGTCTCCACTGGCTCTGCCTGAACTCTCAATTTTGTAAAGACCTTAGACCTGTCTGGGAGTGTTGCAATTCTTTACAAACTGCTTTCAAAGCTCTAAATAAAAACTGAAGCGATAGCCATACATCCCCTCTCTCTGCTTCCTTAGGTGTTCCAATTTTAGTATGAGCAGTGCCACATATGAATAGTAAAGGTCAAATGAATCAATTTCTTTTTGTTAAAGTCAGTGGAAAGCTTCTGGTGATCCCTGTGAGGTGGTCTTGTGCCAGGAAGGTCTGTTGTCTCAGAAGCTGGGGCACAGGGCATTGTTTTATTTTTGAAGAGTATATTTTTAGTGAGACTGAGTCAGAGTGTGACTTTCTCTCTCAAAAAAAAGAGAATAGAATAGAATCAATCAGGTTGGAAGAGACCTCCAAGATCATCCAATCCAACCTAGCACCCAGCCCTAGCCAGTCAACTAAACCATGGCACTAAGTGCCTCAGCCAGGCTTTTCCTGAACACTCCCAGGGATGGTGACTCCACCACCTCCCTGGGCAGCCCATTCCAATGCCAAATCACTCTCTCTGCCAACAACTTCCTCCTAACATCCAGCCTAGACTTCCCCCAGCACAACTTGGGGCTGTGTCCCCTTGTCCTGTTGCTGGTTGTCTGGGAGAAGAGACCAACCCCACCTGGCTACAGCCTCCCTTCAGGTAGTTGTAGACAGCAATGAGGTCTGCCCTGAGCCTCCTCTTCTCCAGGCTAAACAACCCCAGCTCCCTCAGCCTCTCTTCATAGGGTTTGTGTTCCAGGCCTCTCACCATCTTTGTTGCCCTTCTCTGGACACATTCCAGCACCTCAACATCTCTCTTGAGTTGAGGAGCCCAGAACTGGACACAGCACTCAAGGTGTGGCCTGACCAGTGTTGAGTACAGGGGAAGAATAACCTCCCTCGTCCTACTGGCCACACTGTTCCTGATACAGGCCAGGATGCCATTGGCCCTCTTGGCCACCGGGCACACTGCTGGCTCATCTTCAGCTACTATCCATCAGTACCCCCAGGTCCCTTTCCTCCTGGCTGCTCTCCAGCCACTCTGCCCCAGCCTGTAGCATTGCTTGGATGATGGAACCAATCATCTGATGCCAGAGATGGCAAACTGGAAAGATATTCCTCTGTTAGTTGCTAACACGTTTGATTTCTCTGCTGCAGATGTATGACCGCTGCTGGCGTTGCACCCCTGAGCACCAATGTGGTTATATCATTGTTCTCCGAATCTCCTTTATTGCAGTGATACAGTGACTTATATGCTAACTTGAAAGAGGCATGCATAGCTAGCTTAGTTAAGATTGGTACATCTGGAAGGTACAGATAGCCTTAAGGTTATGTGTGAGATACAGATAGGTTAAACTTACATAAAGTTTAAGAGGGACATTGAGATGCTTGAGCGTGTCCAGAGAAGGGCAACGAGGCTGGTGAGAGGCCTCGAGCACAGCCCTACGAGGAGAGGCTGAGGGAGCTGGGATTGTTTAGCCTGGAGAAGAGGAGGCTCAGGGCAGACCTTATTGCTGTCTACAGCTACCTGAGGGGTGGTTGTAGCCAGGAGGAGGTTGCTCTCTTCTCTCAGGCAGCCAGCACCAGAACAAGAGGACACAGCCTCAAGCTACGCCAGGGGAATTTTAGGCTTGAGGTGAGGAGAAAGTTCTTCACTGAGAGAGTCATTGGCTACTGGAATGGGCTGCCCAGGGAGGTGGTGGAGTCTCCGTCCCTGGAGCTGTTGAAGGCAGGATTGGACGTGGCACTTGGTGCCATGGTCTAGCCTTGAGCTCTGTGGTAACAGGTTGGACTTGATGATCTATGAGGTCTCTTCCAACCTTGGTAATACTGTGATAAACAACCTGTAGGGTCAGCCTCCTGCGGCCAGCAGACCCTGTCTCCTCGCAGATGCACATCGGGGGTTTATTTCACCGTCTGAGTTCCTGCCTCCAGGATGGACTCAAGGATACTCCACGGCATGGGTTGCTCATGGTTATCAATTCATGTCCTCTGTTAGCAAGAAATCCATTCACAGACTGCCTAGACTGAAATGCATAATTCACAGAATCATCCTTAGGAGGAAGTTCTTTACAGTGAGGGTGGTGAGACACTGGCACAGGTTGCCCAGGGAGGTTGTGGATGCTTCCTCCCTGGAGGCGTTTAAGGCCAGGTTGGATGAGGCCTTGAGTAAGCTGCTCTAGTGGGAGGTGTCCCTGCCTATGGCAGGGGGTTGGAGCTGGATGATCCTTGAGGTCCCTTCCAACCTAAACCATTGTATTATTCTATGGAATTAAGCAGGCTGGATGAGACCTTTGAGATCATAGAGTCCAACCTCTCACCCAACACCTAATTAACTAAGCCATGGCACCAAGTGCCTCATCCAGCCTCTTTTTGAACAGAACTCTGAGCTCTGCCTCATCTTGGTGGGACAGTGCCTGCAAGTTGTATCCAGGATCAAAATCTGGCCTTCCAGAGATCGGGACATTGTCAGCGTCCCACTGCCTCACAACAAATTTCCAAGGAATCTCTGTTTTGGGTAAGTTTTGCCTCTGTAGATTCTTCAGGAAAAAAATTTCCCTCTTTATGCTGTCATTCAATAGCTAGAAAGCTACAAGACTTAGGCTTCCTGCATAAATTATCAGGACAATTGCAGTTTGTTTCTGACAGAAACAAAACCAAGTATCTGCTTCAATCTTAAATGCTTTGATTCACACATTCTGTATTCAGTGCACTGACTCTCAACATGGAAACAGTTACTCCATGGAGCCATATCAGAGAGAGATCTGACTGTTCCCATTTCTTTCTCAGCTAACTTCTCCTAAAATATCCTAAAGTCAGGGGCCATAGAATTTCTTATTGCTGGATACAGAATAATTTGCCTTAGTGCATAGGAAAAAGAGCAAAATAAATTACCGAGCAAATAATTAACGCTTTAGCTCTCGGCAAATGCAGTTCTTGATTCACACAGGAACTTCAACATCTCATCCCAACCACCAACACCTACTACGTTGTGCCTGTGACAGGGCCCCACTTCAGGATCTGACTACAAGAAGTCTCCCAGTAGAAAAAAAAAAGGCACAACTGACAAATAAACAAAAGCTTTCTCCATCCTTAGCAGCCTTTACGGGGGAGAGGCGAGTCTGGCAGCAGGCTCACCACTGTCAGGAGTGAGCATAATGTAAATACCTTGACAGGCAGAATCTGAAATTTTGACAGATGTAACATAGCTGCAAAGCAAGTAATAACCGAGTGTTAAACCCCTGTAGCGAGGGTGTAGCCCATCTCTGCTGGCGTTCTCCTTATCCTTTCTCCCCTGCTCCTCATTCCTAAGATCTTCTTTGTCCTTTTTAACTCTTTCTTCCACCTCCTTTCTCCTTCCTTCCTTTTGTGCTTTCCCCTCGTTTTCTCCCCTCCTGGGATCAGTTTGGGCCCTGTGATTCTTCATGGTTCGTTGGTCTTGCTTTGCAGAGCTTCATTCCTTCATGTCAAACGAAGATTGCAAGGCGGACAGCAGAGGCTGTAGAAAGGAGGTTACATCAGGCGTGTTGCAGACAGCAATGAAATGTGTTTGTAACCTTGCCAGATGGATGGACAGCCCCCGCACAGCAGGGTCTCTCCCAGGCAGATTTAAAGTCATACATACGAGAGAGTGGGGAGGGGGACAGAGAGGCAGGATGTTGAATTTCCATATATTTCCATGAGCTTACTGTCATTTCTGCCTAGCGTGTCACCAGCAGCAAGGCTTTCCTGCACCAGTCCCGCCGATTAAAAGCATAGCCTGGCCTAGATACTTCATTCCCCCCCCCCCCCAGAATAAATGCACACTGTGGAACGGTTGTAGATGCTGCCTGCAGCTGGTTGGAAGCATCCCTTGTCGCGGTTTGCTTGTTTGTTCTTGTTGCAGCTGCTGTTCTAAGACATGCAAAACAATTAAGCGACTACAAACAGGGACATCCCAGTCACCCTTTGAGCGTATTGAGGATTTGCTACAGCATCATCGAGCTACAGAGGCACGTTGTGAGAATAAGCAGATATTTGTCACACGAGCAAGTCTTATAGGTGTTTCAGTCTGCATTGCTCTTGTGCCTGCAGCCACAGCCCTGGGTGCAAATCCACGGTGACAGGCTCCATCCAGAGGGCAACAGGGAAGAGCCTGGATTGTGGAGATTACATTGTCAAGGCATCTGAACAAGCAGCATCCTGGAAAACACCAATTAAGAGCGTTCAACACTGCTTGCAAAAGGAACCTACAGCAATATCCAGTTCTTGTGACTTCTTTTCTGTCAAAGCACTAGAAAAGAAGCAGCCTAATCCCAAATGCAGTCTCTCTTGGGCATGGTGAGCAGCCCGAGCCCAGCTCTTCAACCCCTCAATGCCAAGCCACCACTATCACGCTCTGCTCCCTTGAAAGCCAAAGGAATATATCTGTTTAGGAAGCCTTAAGGACAGAATTTTCAAAACAGGGCTTTCTTGCTAGCCAGCAGGGCAAGGGAGGTGATTCTCCCCCTCTAATCTGCTCTGGTGAGACCCCACCTGGAGTACTACATCCAGTTCTGGAGCAACCATTACAAGAGGGATGTGGAGATGCTGGAGTGTGTCCAGAGAAGGGCCATGAGGATGCTCAGAGGGTTGGAGCAGCTCTGCTGTGAGGGCAGACTGAAAGAGTTGGGCCTGTTCAGTCTGGAGAAGAGGAAGCTCCCAGGTGACCTTCTTGTGGCCTTCCAGTATCTGAAAGAGGCCTATGAAAAAGCTGGGGAGGGACTTTTTAGGCTATCAGGTAGTGACAGGACTGTGGGGGATGGAGCAAAGCTGGAGGTGGGGAGATCCAGACTGGACATGAGGAGGAAATTTAGGCTTGAGGTGAGGAGAAAGTCCTTCAGTGAGAGAGTCACTGGCTACTGGACTGGGCTGCCCAGGGAGGTGGTGGAGTCACCGTCCCTGGAGCTGTTGAAGGCAGGATTGGACGTGGCACTTGGTGCCATGGTCTAGCCTTGAGCTCTGTGCTAACAGGTTGGACTTGATGATCTATGAGGTCTCTTCTAACCTTGGTGATACTGTGATACTGTTATTGGTTCTATTAACTATATTTGAGTCTCTGGGAAACATAAACTAGAACCCATACAGAGAGGAAAACTATCTGGCTTACATAGCCCCAGAAATGGAAGACCTCAGCTCCCACTGAAATTACTGGGACTTGTGTGCCTATTTTCCTTGGAGTGAGGAACCAAAGTACATCCCACATGTCCCACATGTCCAAAATGGGAACAAGGCTTGAAAATTTAGTCTCTAAAATCAGCACTGTGCTTCATTACAAAAAAACACCTTGTATTATATTTCACTCAGTGGCTGCTCCACAAATACTCTCAGCAGCTGTTGCAGTGTCTTGGTTGGGATTCCTCTCACCTAACTTTAGTCCTCCCAGTTGAGGCCTCCAATCTGAATTTGATCCCTTGCCCTTCTTTGAAGCCAAGTGGCTCCTCCACATGGCCATCCAGAACTCCAAAAATTTAGCAAGAAGATTTGCTGTGGCTCCATAGTTGGATTTTCTTTAATCAGTTTATAGAGTCTTGCTCTGAGAAAATACTCTTACACTACATTCTGTTACATGGACCGTGAGACACAGAGAAACCTGCAGGTAAGATAAAACAATTGCATCTACTCTTTGAGATTTCAACTACTGCTGTAAATCAGAAGCTGTAAACCAGCAGGGAGTTGGCTGGGGATGGCCCTTGGCAGCAGAATATGGATCTCCCAAGGACCCCAAAAGAGAGATTCGTTAATGGTTTTGGCTTCATTTCACTTTGGAATGGTGGCAGGGCAGAGTGCTTTGATTTCAGTGGTGTTTGTTTTGAATTGTGAGTGACAAAACCTGGAGTTTTGCAGTCCTGAGCATTACATTGAAAATGCCTTTCCTGTGCACAAGGGAGGAAAGGGGTCAGGTGCTTTCTCTGGAGTCCACAGTAGCCTTCTGGCACTGCAGAAGCAGCTTTGAGGAAACCATCAGAGCTGACACAGTTTCCAGGGATTGCAAAGAAATGCAGCCAGTTCCCCAAGGAGTACTGGTGAAACCCTCAGCACTACAACTTAGTCAAATTAGTAGGCTGTAGTTAAAAACATCTCATTCCTCCAGGTAAAATACAGATCTTCTCAAAAGAGTGAGTTCCTCCAACTCTGGGTAAAAAGCAGTATCTAGAACGTGCAGAATTGAAGCTCAGAATGTGCAGAATTGAAGCTCAGAACGTGCAGAATTGAAGCTCAGAGCATGCAGAATTGAATCTCAGAGGCATTGAAAGAAAAATATTAAGACAAGCACCAACTTTTGGTAAAATGATGAACAGAGCTATTAACCTTAGTTACTACTCTTGTTCTCAACCTAGAAGGTTTATGAAGGTTTTTTACTTGTTGTTTTTTGTTGTTCAATTCTGTGTGCTCCCTGTGCATGGAGATGGGGGCATTTTTGATTGTTCAGGACACCTGAAAGAGGTAATTTGAACTGCCAGTGTGGTATCAAAGTGGTAATTAATCTCATGATTCGCCAGATCTGGAGCCTCCATCGATGAAGTGTCTCTAGAACAGCCCTTTTGAACACAGTTCACAGCGACTTGATGATCTGTGAGGTCTCTTCCAACCTTGGTGATACTGTGATACTGTGATACTGTGACTTTGGGTGCCTGAAGAAGGCACTGAGAGCAAAATAATCAGCTGTCTCTGCTGTCCTTGATGGATCTCTGCTAAAATTTAGTGTGGATATCTACCTGCTAAGCCCTTGTGCAGCAGCTTGACTACTGTTAGCAGAACAGAACGTGGTAAGCCTCGGCTGCTGAAAGTATCTGTCTCATGTTTAATCACACCTGAGCATCCCTTTAGCTTTCTGATTGGCAGGTTGTTGCTTTCAGAGGAGGTAATTGCGCCTTTGCATGATGACATTGTGGTGCCCTCACGTGTGAAGTTTGTAGTGGAGTTAAATCTGAGAGTACTCTTTCCTGGTCAGCCTTTTCTTGACCCTGCTAAGGTCTGGGCACTTACTTCCTTCACATGGTATTTCCCTTTCCTTCAGCCCTGGCTCCTAGGGCTTCTGAGGCTGATGTCACTTCCAGAAACCAGCTTTGTCTCTGTTGGCAAGGAGGCGTCTCAAGCCACTTCTCAGAAAACGAAACTGCCCCTTTGTACCTGGAGTCTACCCACATAAATCATGCAAGTCCCCGTGTGTTGGCCCAGGGCCATAGGGCAGAGGAGTACTTCCAGAAAGGCTTTAATTTGAGGAAGAGGAGGCATTAAGCTGCCAGTGTGCTACTGCTGCTGCAGCTGTGCGTATCTCAGCTTTGTGCTGTGGCTTCTACTCTCTTGGTAATTGAATTGAAATCAAAACATACCAGTACCGCTCTGAAGCTCTGGCTGCTAAACAGCGGCATGGTGAATAAATCAGAATTACTTCAGAGCATCGCTTTAATGTGACAGAATTGCAGCAATTAGGGGAGAGAGTTAAGACTATCTGGTAAAGCAGCTGATTCGCATTCAAAGGCAAACTGCTTTTGTTCAACCTTTCTGTAAGTGGGGGTAAGCATTGTCTTGAGGAATTAGCAAGACTTGAAGGTCAGGGTAACTCCTCATTCCTGCTCTGCCTCTGATTTTTAGACTGTGGCTCTATGTAAAAAAAATGGTACCCTACACTTTTCCCTAGTTTTAAGAGCATGCAGCTCCTGGGTTCTTAGTGCTGTTTTAGACTGCTTGTTTCACTGTACAGAGAGCTACACAAGCAGTTGTATTGGGTTTGGCTGACCTGGAGTTAATTCCCTTCAGAGCATCTTTCTAGGGCTGTGCTTTCTGATGCTGTAGCTGGGTATTAATAACGCACCACTGTTTTGGCTACTGCTAAACTGT
Organism: Tricholaema leucomelas; assembly: GCA_013400475.1. Classification (NCBI taxonomy): domain Eukaryota; kingdom Metazoa; phylum Chordata; class Aves; order Piciformes; family Lybiidae; genus Tricholaema lacrymosa; species Tricholaema leucomelas. The sequence goes on along the minus strand of WAAF01010259.1, from coordinate 34,487 downwards.
GCTTTTCCAACCCTTCCCTGTCCCAAGAGTGTGCTGAGGGGTGGAGGGGCTCTTGGAAGGGGACACAGCTGGGCCAGCTGATCCAGACTGGCCAAGGGAGTATTTCATGCCATGTGATGTCAGCTCAGATACGAAAAGCAAATGCAAGAAAGAAGTGCTGGGATATTTGCCTACGGCATCTGTCCTCTGGAGAAACCACTGTACATGTTGCCTTGCTTCCTGGGACCACACCTCGAGTACTGTGTCCAGTTTTGGTCACCACAGTATAGGAGGGACATTGAGGTGCTGGAGTGGGTGCAGAGAAGAGTGAGGAGGCTGGTGAGAGGCCTGGCAAACATGACCTATGAGAAGTGGCTGAGGGAACTGAGGTTGTTTAGTCTGGAAAAGAGAAGGCTGAGAGGCGACCTTATTGCCCTCTACAACTACCTGAAAGGAGGCTGTAGTGAGGCTGGAGCTGGTCTCTTCTCCCAAATTACTAATGATAGGGCAAGAGGAAATGGCCTCAAGTTGTGTCAAGAGAGGTTTAGGTTGGGTGTTGGGAGGAAGTTCTTTACTGAGTGGGTGGTCAGACACTGGAACAGGCTGCCCAGGGAGGTGGTGGAGTTGCCATCCCTGGAGGTGTTTAAAAAGAGAGTGGATGTGGCACTTGAGGCTATGATCTGGTGATGAAGGATGCTGGGATGAAGGTTGGACTGGATGCTCCTGGTGGTCCTTTCCAGCCATAGTGATTCATAGTGATTAGACGTTTGTGCTGAGGGATTTGGTTTAGTCAAGGACTTATCAGTGTGAAACTAATGATTGGACTCAATGGCATTGAGGGTCTTTTCCAATCCAAGAAATTCGGTGATTCTGTGACTGAGGATAGCATTCTGACGGGAAGAGGTAGAGAATAACACCTCATCTCTGCTTTTGCTTTCACACAGAGCCTTTGCTCTTTGCTTGTGCTTAGCATTATTAAATTGTCTTAAGCCTTACTACTAGCCTTTTGTTATATTTTCCCTTTCCCTCTGCCCATCTAAGAAGGGGAGTGACAGAGCAGCTTTGGTGGGTATTTGGCCCCCAGCTAGTGCCAAACCACCACAGCAATAAAGTGAGCACACACACACACGCACATTGTCCCGGGTTGGGGTGGATCCCTCCCCTGATAGGGCAAACTCACTACAGCATGGATTTTCAGAAAGTCAGGAAAAATGAAATTGTATTTCTTATAGTTTAAATATAACAGTGTAAAGAGGATAAACTACTACAGAAAAATATAATAGCCTTAAGGAAGATGGGGAAGGGGTCAAGCGGCGGTGAAACAGCAAAAGCAGCAGCAGCCAAAACAGCATCGGGGGAAGACAGCAGCAGGCACAGCAGAAGCAGCAAGGGGAAGGTACAAGCTGTGCTTCCAGACATAAAGCTCTTGATGCTCCAATGCAATTACATTAACTTATCCATTGTTGCCATTATATGGCCTATCCTAGAATGTTCACCTCTCCTCTCAGAGCTTCCACTTCTAAGTTTCTCTGTTCTGAATTTTTTTTAATGCCTGAGCTAGAAATCTAGCTCAAAGAGTCATGTAGCCCCCTGATGCCAAACTAGCCAGGTTAAAGAACAGAAAATGGAATTGTTTCATAGCCAAAACTGCAGGGCAACGGTTGGAAGGATCTAGTGGGATTGTAAATAATTAAGCCCTTGAGATAATGACACATCTTGCCTTCTACAATGATAAATGATGCCAGAGTTCAGTATCACTGCTATTTAGTGCTCCTTTGTGTTGATTTCATGTGCATCCCATTGTCTTTGCTGTCATTCCCATAACACATCTTCACCATCTGCCAAAGCCTTTAGAAGACTATGCTCTGCAAGCCTTGAACAAAAGAATCTACCTATGGAAAGAGGGAGCAAAAGGGAAACAAATAAACGACATGACATTCAATGCAATGAGATTGAACAAGTGCAGGGGCCTACACTTTGGCCACAACAACCCCAAGCAGCACTACAGGCTGGGGACAGAGTAGAGTGGCTGGAGAGCAGCCAGGAAGAAAGGGACCTATGGGTACTGGTAGATAGTAGCTGAAGATGAGCCAGCAGCGTGCACAGGTGGCCAAGAGAGCCAATGGCATCCTGGCCCGGATCAAGATCAGTGCGGCCAGTAGTAGGACAGGGGAGGTTATTCTGCCCCTGTACTCAGCACTGGTCAGGCCACACCTTGAGTCCTGTGTCCAGTTCTGAGCTCCTCAATTCAAGAGAGATGTTGAGGTCCTGGAATGTGCCCAGAGAAGGGCAACAAATCTGGTGAGGGGCCTGGAGCACAGCCCTGTGAGGAGAGGCTGAGGGAGCTGGGGGTGTTTAGCCTGGAGAAGAGGAGGCTCAGGGCAGACCTCATTGCTATCTACAGCTACCTGAAGGGAGGCTGTAGCCAGGTGGGGTTGGTCTCTTCTGCCTGTTCAGCAACAGAACAAGGGGACACAGTCTTAAGTCGTGCTGGGGGAGGTCTAGGCTGGATGTTAGGAGGAAGTTGTTGGCAGAGAGAGTGATTGGCATTGGAATGGGCTGCCCAGGGAGGTGGTGGAGTTGCTGTCCCTGGAGGTGTTCAGGCAAAGCCTGACTGAGGCACTTAGTGCCATGGTCTGGTTGATTGGACAGGGCTGGGTGCTAGGTTGGACTGGATGACCCTGGAGGTCGCTTTCACCTTGGTTGATTCTATGATTCTATAAAGCTCAACAGACTATTTGTATTAGTAGGTTTGTGAAGGAAAACTTGTGCCACAGGCATGGTAGGTCAGTGTGAGTGGGGAGGAGTGTTGGCTCTCCTGGCATCCAGTACCAATGACAGGAAACAGGTGATCGTTTAGTGATGCAGACCCCTGAGCATCGAGGGGTTCAGGTACTAAACTTTCTGTCCTCATACTGCTGCAGCCATGCAAATGGTGAACAGGAAAGCTGATCAGAAGAGAACGTGACCTGGGTTCTTAAAACCAGATTATCTTCTGAGTATTCTGTCTAAGTCACTAGTTTTTCAGGGAGACTGAGTGCCTGTGACTTCAACATAATTGAATTTGTCAGGTTTAGAACCTCTGGAGACTTTCATCCTAAGTCCATGGATCAATGACTTCTTTCTTTTTTTTTTTTCCTTTGTTAAACTCGTGAAATTTTTTTTCCTGCTGGGTTTGAAATGGGCACAAAGATTTTCCATGTAGTGTGAATTGTCAGTGGGAAAGAAGTCAAGCCTCAGTCATGTTGTCACAGGGACTCACATTTTAATGAGTTCTAGTAAATGGACCTGTGAACAGATAAAAACACAATTTACTTTTCTAACCTCTTTCATGATGGCAGAGAAAACAGCTCTCAACCTGCCCATTTGAAGATGTTTATTCTCATCAAGGCATATGCAAATTATGGATTTGCAGATGTGATGGTTTGGGTGTCCCCTGCCCCCCACTCTTTTATTCGTTTTACAGCCTATCATCTAGTTCTTCTCACCAAAACATGCTAGCTAGGCTCAAACTAGCACAATAGATTTTATCAAGATTACTGTGGTGGTTTGGGTGTTACCCACCCCCCTACACTTAAGAAAATCACCCAGATTAGACCCAGCCACTGGAAAATGAAGAATGAAGCTATATTTACAGCTTAGCACAATATACAAGCAGGTATTAACAATACATATACAGCTAGATACAGCAATACACGAGTTAAAAAGTAATACAGAAACACAACAGCCCTCCCAGAAACCAGAGTCCCCAGGAGAGGCTCCCAACCACCCTTCCACCTGCTTCCCACCCTTCTACCTTACCCCAGAGTTTGCCTTATGCTCAAGGTGAGTTTGGAGGATCAGCCAGGTGGGTTAGGAAGCAGACAGATTAGGGAGGCTGCATGCAGCCCAAAGCCAGAGAGCAAACTCCTTTATCTATGTTTGTATTCTTGTTTTTACACATCTCAGCAAGCCTGTGAGTGCAGTAGACATCACCACTGTTTCCTTTTCACAGCCTGTAGGCTAATTCGTCTCACCAAAATATCCCAGCTAGGCTCAAACTATGAGGTCAGCCCTGAGCCTCTTCTTCTCCAGACTAAACACCCCCAGCTCCCTCAGCCTCTCCTCATAGGGTTTGTGTTCCAGGCCCCTCACCAGCTTTGTTGCCCTTCTCCAGGGATATTGAATTGAGGAGCCCAGAACTGGACACAGCACTCAAGGTGTGGCCTGACCAGTGCTGAGTACAGGGGCAGAATAACCTCCCTTGTCCTACTGGCCACACTGTTCCTGATACAGACCAGGATGCCATTGGCTCTCTTGGCCACCTGGGCACACTGCTGGCTCATGTTCAGCTACTATCTACCAGTAGCACCAGTTCCCTCTCTTACTGGCTGTTCTCCAGCCACTCTGTCCCCAGCCTGTAGCGCTGCTTGAGGTTGTGCTTTGAGGGTATGCACTGTTGTCCTCAATGCTATCCTTCAAGACATAGGGAAGATGTTTAAAGAGTAAGTGGCAATAACTCAAGTATCATAGAGGACCACCTACTTCACCTATCCTCATTCCAGGATACTCCTGACATTCTTCTCATATGAATAAAGGAGGAGGGAAAGAATCATACAGGGAAGTAAACCTCTTCCTTGCAGATTTTCTATGCAACTACAAAGCAATATGACAAATGGTTTCTGGCACTGTTCTTCAGGGTCAGCAGTTTCAGAAGCCTTTATAAAACACCTCTGTTATAATGGTAGCTGTACACCTTGGATGTCTGCTGTTTCAAAAGCTCCTGCCTATCACTACAAATGTTTCCCTAGGCAAAGTTGCCAAACTGGTTTTTGTCCTGCCTACAGACTTCACTTCTGCTTATGAAGCTAGGTGTGAGCCAGAAGAATCTCTGAAATTGTGTGGTGTGAATCTCCCTCTCAAGTTTCATAAGCAAGACAAATGAACACGTTTGGACTGGAATACAGCAAGAATAACAGGCTGGGGCGCTTTTATACCTGTTTATGATAAGCTGTTTCCTGTGAAATGAAACACGTTTTGCATACATCTGATGATCCCTCACAGGTTGTGACCCAGAACATGGTTTATAAGGAATCAGAAACTGTCCTGTCACCACCACAGAAGGCTCTTTGGGTTTTGTTCCGGCAGTTTCTGTGGCTCTGAGTTACTTGCAGGAGGTGCTCTGTGAACTTCCACTCCCCAGCTCAACGGCGCGTGTCAGGCTGCAGGCGAGTTGTCATCCCACAGGGAATTTGAAGTTGTCCAAAACTCCTGAAAATGATTCCAGTGAAGTATCAACAGCATAGAGACCCAAGTGATTATCTGGAATGTAGACCACCTCCCTGGGCAGCCCATTCCAATGCCAATCACTCTCTCGGGCAAGAACTTCCTCCTAACATCCAGCCTAGACCTCCCCCGGCNCTTCTCTGCACATGTCCCAGGACCTCAACATCTCTCTTAGAATCATAGAATTGACCAGGTTGGAAGAGACCTCCAAGATCATCCAGTCCAACCTAGCACCCAGCCCTGTCCAACCAACTAGACCATGGCACTAAGTGTCTCATCCAGTCTTCTCTTGAACACCTCCAGGGACAGTGACTCCACCACCTCCCTGGGCAGTCCATTCCAATGCCAATCACTCTCTCTGCCAACAACTTCCTCCTAACATCCAGCCTATACTTCCCCCCAGCACAGCTTGAGACTGTGTCCCCTTGTCCTGTTGCTGGTTGTCTGAGAGAAGAGACCAACCCCACCTGGCTACAGCCTCCCTTATTCTTGAATTGAGGAGCCCAGAACTGCACAGAGCACTCAAGGTGTGGCCTGAGCAGTGCTGAGTACAGGGGCAGAATAACCTCCCTCATCCTACTGGCCACACTGCTCCTGATCCAGGCCAGGATGAAATTGGATTTTGTTGTTGGATTTATACCTCACCCCATCCCCCCCAAGTTGGAGCTTAGCCCCAGTAGCTTTCCTCCAGATCGCAATTCCTAGCGTACAGCAAAAATGAATGTGGAAAAGTATCCACAGTAAATATCCTAGAAAAGGGAAGTTGGAGCCTTTGCTGGGCTAAGCTGAAGCATTAGATGACAGATGAAAGCCATTAAAGCTAGGCCAATTTACATCTGTATTACCAGTGGAGTTCAAAATGCTATCTGCTGCCTCTCTCGTTCTGTGTAGTGTCCCACTCACGTTGTAAATGGCAATGCTACTGATGATGTACCTTTTCAGTCTTGTGGGTTTGGGTGGTTTGTCTGTTCTTGATTGTTCCTCATAAGATTCTCAGCAGTCATAACAGCATGAACATCTTCACAGGGTTACCTCTTGGCCTGATGGTCCTGGCAAAAGAAGGCTGAAGTGTCCCTCCTGCTTACCTAGCAAAGTTTTCTACCTATGATGCACTGTGAAATTTTGAGTGAGAAGGAAGCACCAAGTTATGCCAGGCTGTGCTGGAGAAATATCCAGGCAGGGCAAGTGCATGGTGGAAGCACTTAGGTGGTGGAGAGGCTTTTAGATGTGGGAGCTGAGTCTCTCTGCATGTCTTAAAGGAGCAGTGTGATTCTTGGGTTAGCAGAAACCCTGTGCTAAACACCTTGACTAATGTTTAGGCTTTCTTGTGCAGTCTTCTAACTTATTTCAGGCTAAAGTAAATAAAAACCTTAGAGGCAGGTCTCGATTCCCATGAGTTTGGGCTCACAGCCCTGGTCTCCAGAGGGCTGCTGCATGCCACCATGGTCTTTCAGCAAATGAGAAGCTTGGTTTCAGTTTTTCTTCCTCTTCTCTTGTCCTTCACTAGCTGTTTTCCTGCCTTCAGGACTCTGCAACCACCTCCTAGTGACAGTGGCATAGCAGGACAGTATTCCCTCTCCCGAAAGGGGAAATCTCATCCCTTTGGTGTGTGGTGCTGCATGAGAAGTAGGTATTTAAGGGATGAAGTGTCAGCTCTGGTTGCCTTGTAACTCATGGCAATCTCTGGCAGTTCTGTGTTTATAGATCTTATGTCCTCTTCTTGTTTACATCAGGTTCATCTGAGCTCTGCCTCTTGCATGTGAAAAGACATACAAGGGTGACAGCCTCTCTGAAATTCATACCTTAAGCTGCTCTTTCTCTCTCTTTTTTTTACCACATAAAGATTTTTTTAAATTATTACTATTTAATCATGCCTTTGGGTTCCTAATGTGCAATTGCAAAACCTTTGCTCCTTCATTAATTATAGCTGCTGATCTATGGTAGTACCTTGAAACAATTTAGAATCATAGAATCATAGAATGGTTCAGGTTGGAAGGGACCTCAAGGATCATCCAGCTCCAACCCCCTGCCATAGGCAGGGACACCTCCCACTAGAGCAGGTTGCTCAAGGCCTCATCCAGCCTGGCCTTAAACGCCTCCAGGGAGGAAGCATCCACAACCTCCCTGGGCAACCTGTTCCAGTGTCTTACCACCCTCACTGTAAAGAACTTCCTCCTAACATCCAGTCTAAATCTCCCCTCTGCCAGCTTAAACCCATTCCCCCTCGTCCTGACATTACCAGACCTTGTCAATAGTCCCTCCCCAGCCTTCCTGTAGGCTCCCTTCAGATACTGGAAAGCCACTCTAAGGTCTCCTCGAAGCCTTCTCTTCTCCAGGCTGCAGAGCCCCAACTCTCTCAGCCTGTCCTCATAGCAGAGCTGCTGCAGCCCTCTGAGCATCTTCGTGGCTCTCCTCTGGACTGGCTCCAGCAGTTCCATGTCCTTCTTGTGCTGGGGGCTCCAGAACTGCACACAGTACTCCAGGTGGGGTCTGAGGAGAGCAGAGTAAAGGGGGAGAATCCCCTCCCTTGCCCTGCTGGCCACACTGCTCTTGATGCAGCCCAGCACAGGGTTGCTGTCTGGGCTGCATGTGCACACTGCAGGCTCATGTTGAGCTTTTCGTCAACCCAGACCCCCAGGTCCTTCTCCTCAGGGCTGCTCTCAGCCATTCACCACCCAGCCTGGAGCTGTGCCTGGGATTGCACCGACCCAGGTGCAGGACCTTACACTTGGCCTTGTTAAACGTCATGAGGTTGGCCTGGGCCCACCTCTCCAGCCTGTCCAGGTCCCTCTGGATGCCATCCCTGCCCTCCAGCAAGTCAACTGCGCCACACAGCTTGGTGTCATCTGCAAACCTGCTGAGGGTGCACTCAATTCCTCTGTCCATATCACTGACAAAGATGTTACAGAGCACTGGTCCCAGCACTGACCCCTGAGGAACACCACTTGGCACCGGTCGCCAGGTGGACATTGTGCCATTGATCACCTTTACATCCTACCTTGGGTTTGAAAATGTAGAGAGAAGTATGTTCAATAAAACATTGTGCTAGTTTGAGCCTAGCTAGCATGTTTTGGTGAGAAGAACTAGATGATAGGCTGTCAAATGACAACAATGGTGAGGTCTACTTCCATCACAGTATTGCTGAGATGTATACAAAAGAAGAAAGGCAAAACAAAGATTAGGGCATTTGCTTCTTCTCCTCGCTGGGAAGCTTTGCCTGCTGGGGGGAGCTCGTGGCTGCTGGCTGGACTCCATCTTGCCTTCTAACCTCACCCTCCTTTGCTTTGTTGCTTCACCTTGCTTTTTAACCCTTTTGGCCGAACCTCCATTCTTCCTTAGGACTGGGGTAAGGTTGAGAGGGGTAGGGGGAAGGTGAGGGGTGGTTGAGAGCCCCTCCTGGGGACTCAGGTTTCTGGAAGGGGAATTGTGTTTGTATTACCTTTTTCCCTTGTCTATTTCTGTCTATATCTGTATGTACTGTAAATATCTGCTTGTAAATTGTGCCAGCTGTAAATATAAGCTTCATTCAAATTTCCAGAGCCGACTGAGTCTAGTCTGGGTGATTTCTAAAAGTGTGGGGGGGCGGGGAACACCCAAACCATCACAATAGGCATTCTTCAGTAGGAGCTTAACTATATGGCCTCCTGAAGAAGGTATAATGACATAGTTTTTAGTGGGATGTGAGTCCCTTGAAGTTTTGTGCTTAGCTTTTCTCTTAGACAGAGCCAGGCTCAACTTCTCATCTGGACAGTGTATGAAAATTAACATATTGGTCTTTACTTTGGGTTTGAAGATCCATCTTGTAACCAGGTGTAAAAGCCTCTGTAAGTCTGCAGTTGTAGATGTTGTGACGCCTGCTTGAAAGCATGCCATGGGCTTGTAAGGAAAGGCAGCCGATGCTGAGTGCTCAGTCTGTGTGCAGCCAGGGGGCTGCACCACACCAAGGGAAATTAATGTGTTGCAGATGCTCTATCTGTGAGTGAGCCAATGGAGGAAGGGGAGAGGGGCATAGTGCCTCTGACCTGCATGCCACAAATTCACGTTTTTCCCCCCTTACCAGCTGCAGTTGCTGTGTAAAAGCAGAATCATAGAATCATAGAATGGTTTAGGTTGGAAGGGACCTCAAGGATCATCCAGCTCCAACCCCCTGCCATAGGCAGGGACACCTCCCACTAGAGCAGCTCGCCCAAGGCCTCATCCAGCCTGACCTTAAACGCCTCCAGGGAGGAAGCATCCACAACCTCCCTGGGCAACCTGTTCCAGTGTCTGACCACCCTCACTGTAAAGAACTTCCTCCTAACATCCAGTCTAAATCTCCCCTCTTCCAGCTTAAACCCATTCCCCCTCGTCCTGACATTACTAGACCGTGTAAATAGTCCCTCCCATAGAATCAACCAGGTTGGAAGAGACCTTCAAGATGAATGGAAGCTCTTGCTTGAGACCTACTACTATTATGTATGGTGAAAATTAGGCATCTGCTGCACCCATTCTACTCTCCCCTCTTTACCCCTGATGTATAAGTGCTTTTATCTCTCTATTCTTTTTAGAGTGGCCATGTGGGTTAGAAAACAAATGGAGCAAGAACTGCCATTGGAGTGAGTTGCCCAGGGAGGTGGTGGAGTAGCCATCCCTGAAGGTGTTCAAGAAAAGCCTGGCTGAGGCACTTAGTGCCATGGTCTGGTTGATTGGCTAGGGCTGGGTGCTAGGTTGGACTGGATGATCTTGGAGGTCTCTTCCAACCTGCTTGATTCTGTGATTCTGTGATTATACAGGGCTAAGACTGCTCAATGTTTGAGAGCTGAATATAGCAGGTAAACAAGGGAGAAGCTTGCTGGAGGCTTTGAAGTTCTCTAGATGAGTTTTGATGCCAGCATTTTAAAAAATCTCCAAAGGATCCCTTTTCACTGTCACTACAACAGAAAATGTAGGAAAAGACTTTTGAAATGGAACTGTTCTTTTCCAGGTGCCATCCAGGTGTGTGATGAAACACAACAGTTTCATCTGGAGAGGCTCAAAGTGAGATTAAAAGGTGGAAGGCACTTGCAAGACTTTGCCATCACATACTCATTGAGTATCCTCCCCATGTTTGAGAACTCTTTCATGGACATTTTCAATGTGACACTGGATATTCAAGCACAGGAGCTTGCACTTTGCTCTTTCCCAGCCTTTCAGTCCTCTTGGTACTGCTAAGACTTTTTCTGTCCTGCAGTGATTTTGTTACTCTCTTCACTCTTGATTTCCTGAACCCTGATCCAGGCTGTTGCTATATGAGACAAGCTTGACTCAAAGAATGTACATACTTGGCCTGAAGGATCCCTGTCTTCACACCTGCAGCTTCTTCAGAAACTGGTGGGGACCTGGACCACTCCTCTCCTTGGAAAAACAGGACATAGTTGGCTACCTGAAGCCAAACAGAAGGAGATAATGTAGGAGAAACTTAGCTGTTATCTATTTAAGAGAGGATCTCAGTAGTGAGATGTAGCTATGAAAATCTAACCCTGGGTTTTTACTGCTCTTTGGAGGACGACAGTAATGTGTTTTTCCTATTTGCTTCTGTCTGTGCAGTCCCAGCTCCACAAATACAAGAAAATAAGCAGAGTCTTCACTCCAGACCCTAGGTAATGCAGACCCCAGGTAAACCAGACCCCTGTCTGACAGTCAGGGGAGGGTAAGGAGCTGCCATGTAGGACAAAAGAGGTCTGGCTTCCTCACTTGAAATACTTCTGTCTGAGGTTTGGTCTACAGATTTCTGTTGTTGTCCATGCAAAGTTTGGCCAATTGTAACAGCCAAGAGTATCAGCACACTTTGTGGTGCCCCCGGGTCTATAGATGCTGCCTGATGATGTAGTGAAGCAGGTAAAAGTATTAATCTCATCTTCATGGGAAAAATCATTCTGTCTTGAGCAGAGCTATACAGCTGCCCCAGCCTAGCTACCTGGAAAATTTGTACCAACACAGGCTTTTTAAAACAGCAAAGTCCTGTCTCAGAAACAAAAAGAACCCCCCCCAGAAAAAGACAAATCCAAAAGAAACAAATGCACACACGCACACGAAAGCCCCAAACAGCCACAAAACCCACAACAACAACAACAAAACCCCACAACATTTTCAGGTTTTAGACAAAGAGCTGGTGGATTTTTAAGGACATGATCCTTACAGTGCTGCTCAGTGAAGTAAGGCAAAGCTTACCTGTTATCTGCTAGCCAAGGTTAGTGGAAGATGTTGGAGAGAGAAGTGAAGGGAGCAAGCCTCAGAAGGCAAGAGGGGCAAATTATTTATACATTGGCTTTGTATCCCTTTTATCCCTTTTTAACCCTATGAGGAGAGGCTGAGGGAGCTGGGGGTGTTTAGCCTGCAGAAGAGGAGGCTCAGGGCAGACCTCATTGCTGTCTACAGCTACCTGAAGGGAGGTTGTAGCCAGGTGGAGGTTGGTCTCTTCTGCCAGGCAAGCAGCAACAGAACAAGGGGACACAGTCTCAAGTTGTGCCGGGGGAGATCTAGGCTGGATGTTAGGAGGAAGTTCTTGCCTGAGAGAGTGATTGGCATTGGAATGGGCTGCCCAGGGAGGTGCTGGAGTCACTGTCCCTGGGGGTGTTCAGGAAAGGACTGGCTGAGGCACTTAGTGCCATGGTCTAGTTGACTGGATAGGGCTGGGCGATAGGTTGGACTGGATGATCTTGAGCGGTCTCTTCCAACCTGGTTGATTCTATTCTATTCTATTCTATTCTAGCAAGCCAATGATTGATATAGTTTTTATTATTATTATTATTTTACAAGCAATGATCTAATTTCTTTTATTAGAATATTCCAACAAGCCTGAAACCAGCACACAAGGGCAGTGGCAGAGTTGCTGTACCTGGAAGTGTTTAAGTAGCGTAGTAGACCCGGTGCTTAGGGATATAGTTTAGAGTTGACCCTTCAGTGCAGGGTTGAGGGTTGGACTGGATGACCTTTGAGGTCTCTTCCAACCAGATGTACTCTGTGATTCTGTGACTACTGCTGTCTGTGCAACAGGGCTGTAGCTGTAGTTCAAGTACCAGCTTGCTGTTTCCACATCTGAGCCATGAGCCTGTGCTAAAGAATCACTTTGTATTGTTTAAGCCAGTTGTTACTGGCTTCTTACCTTTATTTCAGGTGGGCTGGGTGCTAGGTTGGACTGGATGATCTTGGAGCTCTCTTCCAACCTGACTGATTCTATGATTCACCTAATAAACACTTTATTTTTTTAATGCTTTTATTGTTGTGTATTAATTGGATGGGAAGATTGGAAAACTGTCTGAAATTATATTTTTGAGCATGGAAAAGAGCTTTGGAGCAGAGCAAGTAACCTCTGTGGTTTACCTATTTGCAGTGAGTGCAGGATGATTCTTCCGTGCATGCAACTCTGCCTCTTCTCCTAAAATCCATCTGGGGAAAAAAGGGAATCATTTCTCATCAGGCTACAAGAATGTCAAACCTTCTCTCCAGGGTTCCTTTGACACTCTTCTGCATACATCTTCATTTCCTGTAACAATCCTAATCCACTTCCCACGGGTACCCATGGGGGCCTTGTTATTGAACTCAACTGGGAAAAGGATTGGTTTTTCCTCCTCATTATAATTGCTGTTAACTGGCATAGTTCTTGCCTGTCTCCATTACAGGGGGCATTAACATAACAGGTAAGAGAAAGCAAGCACCTTGTAAGGTGTGTCCACAGCGTGGAGATGGAATGTGCTGGCTGTGTGAAAGGGAGCTGCTCTAGCTCCCTGTCTGCTCTGGGAGCACTGGGACCTGAGGCTGTCAGAAAAGGCATTCTTTGTCAGCATTCAAGCCCCTGTGTGCACATCTGGGAGATTAATACAGATGACAGACTGGAAACGTCCCCTGACTGCCATTTTTAATTGCCTGTTCCTCAAGCAACCTCTGGGGTGAAGCAGCGCTCCATAGCTTGTTACCTGCATGGCCTCCATCGGCTTCCTGCAGAGCCAGGGGGTAGAAGAGATGCTGAATTGCCCTTGGAGATTGCCTTTCTCCTCTGCCTTCCCAGAGTAACTAGGCACCGGAGATGGGAAGAGGTGCCAATTCAAACAGCACCCTCTCCAGCAGCAGTGGAATGAAACACTGAAGTATCATCTTCCTCTGGAGCATTGGGAACACCTGGGCCAGGGCTCAAGTGGGGTGACCAGAAACAAATTTAATAGAGGAAACAAAAGAATGGTTGATTCTATGATTCTATGACTCCACCAAGTTGGAAGAGACCTCCAAGATCATCCAGTCCAACCTAGCACCCAGCCCTATCCAATCAACTAGAGCATGGCATTAGACAGAGTGCCTCATCCTCGAACACCTCCAGGGACAGGGGCTCCACCACCTCCTTCAGGTAGTTGTAAACAGCAATGAGGTCACTCCTGAGCCTCCTCTTCTCCAGGCTAAACAACATCAGCTCCCTCAGCCTCTCCTCATAGGGTTTGTGTTCCAGGCCCCTCATCAGCTTTGTTGCCCTTCTCTGGACACATTCCAGTATCTCAACATCTCTCTTGAATTGAGGAGCCCAGAACTGGACACAGGACTCAAGGTGTGGCCTGACCAGTGCTGAGTACAGGGGCAGAATAACCTCCCTTGTCTTGCTGGCCACACTGTTCCTGATACAGGGAACTTAGCTTGTAAAGAGCCTGTGCTATGTCTGGGGCTGGGCTGTAGTTAAAACCTGTCTGGTGTTATAGAACTTCTTGCCTAATGTCTGCACAGACTGAAAGTGATTTATAGGAAGAGCTAAGAAAAATAAGCTTCTGTTCTGGGAAGCATATAGCCATCAATCCCAAGAGATCAAAACCATCAAACTTCAGCCTGGATAAAGGAGGACTCAGTGCTATGCTTTTTTTTGGGGGGGGGGAACAACCAACTAAAAAAAATCCCCAGAAAATTAGATTAGAGAAGTACTGGTAGTTCTGTTCACAGGCAGTACACAGAGCTTTCTAAGAGCTGGGAAGATCTGTAATTGCATTTGTATGGATTACACCAATCCATGAATTTGTAACCCGTGAGACCAGGCAGCATTGGGCTACAGAAATGCAGAATTATCAGGCACTGCTTTGTGCTGTGATAGCACATGTCTTGTGGATTTCTTTGTCTTAACCCCAGTAAAACCTTCCTAGTAAGGTACTGCATGATCTTGGAGGTCTCTTCCAACCTGGTTGGTTCTATTCTATTCTATTAAGGTATCTTCTGTATCAGAAATAGTGGTCAGTAGGACAAGGAAGGTCATTCTTGCCCTGTACTCAACACTGGTCAGGCCACACCTTGAGTGCTGTGTCCAGTTCTGGGCTCCTCAACTCAAGAGAGATGTTGAGGTGCTGGAACGTGTCCAGAGAAGGGCAACGAAGCTGGTGAGGGGCCTGGAACACAGCCCTGTGAGGAGAGGCTGAGGGAGCTGGGGGTGTGCAGCCTGGAGAAGAGGAGGCTCAGGGCAGAGCTCATTGCTGTCTCCAACTACCTGAAGGGAGATTATAGCCAGGTGGGGGTTGGTCTCTTCTGCCAGGCAACCAGCAACAGAACAAGGGGACACAGTGTCAAGTTGTGCCAAGGAAGGCCTAGGCTGGATGTTAGGAGGAAGTTCTTGCCAAAGAGAGTGATTGGCATTGGAATGGGCTGCCCAGGGAGGTGCTGGAGTCACTGTCCCTGGGGGTGTTCAGGAAAGGACTGGATGAGGCACTTAGTGCCATGGTCTAGTTGACTGGATAGGGCTGGGTGCTAGGTTGGACTGGATGATCTTGGAGGTCTCTTCCAACCTGGTTGATTCTATGATTTTCTATGATTCTATGATTGCAACCCTCCCACTGTTCGGGTTCTGGTGAATTGTGGCAATTTTCCTCTGTGTTTTGGAAGTATAGCTTGAACTGTGCATTTAAGAGGCAGGAAAACTTCAGCACCCTTTAAACTTGCCTTAAGGGAAAGCAGGAAAGCATAATCTAGGGTTTATTTAAAGATAACCCAGAAATTTGCTGATATGTTCTCATTTTGTTTTGGTTTTTTTGTTGGTTTTTTTTTTTTTTACTGTGATGTTGGTTATACAAATGCAAGAAACCACAGATGATGCTTTCCATAGCTTGCTTTCACAGAATATTAGAGGTTGGAAGGGTCCTCCAGAGATCATTGAGTCCAGCCTCCCTGCCAAAGCAGGATCACCTAGGGTAGTCCACACAGGAATGTCTCCAGAGAAGGAATCATAGAATCAACCAGGTTGGAAGAGAGCTCCAAGCTGATCCAGTCCAACCTAGCACCCAGCCCTATCCAGTCAACTAGACCATGGCACTAAGTGCCTCAGCCAGGCTTTGCTTGAACATGTCCATGGATGGCGACTCAACCTAAGTAGGGATGTAGTGACAAAAGTTTGAGCTCTGTATCTTGGTGTCATCTTAGGTCAAGCTTACCTTAAGCAGCTCAGCCATCATTCCAAAAGGGGCAATAGACTGCTCCTTGTGCTTAAATCTTATGTTTGGGTCAGTGCTACTTGTAAAGATTCACTTCAGAAATTAAATGCACTTACTGGGTGCCATTGCAGGAACCTTACATGAGTATATGTCTAATTTGAGTTTAACATTTCAAGCACAAAATCTGGGGCCTCTATCAGCAGCATGCCTATTGCCTCAGTTTTTCTGCTTATATCATTTTATGGCTCCTTGGAGAACTCTTAAGCGATCCCGCAGGCTGTAATGTTCCCTCCAGCAAAACCTCTTAAAGGATTACCTTTGACTTGTGATTAAATGTGGCAGGAAACACTTGGCAGATCTGTGACTTGCAACAAAGCAGTGCAATCTCCTCCCTGAGCTTTTTTTCTTTCCCCCCTCTTATTTATGTTTGAGGCTGCAATGGAAGTGGAGCTGCTTGCTGTATGAGTGCTGCCTGACAAAACTCAATCCAAGTCTCTCCCAGATGCAGAGCAATGTTTTTCCTCCACACAAGTGGTAGTGGTAGTAGAAGTTGTCAAGGTCTTCTTTTACCCAAAAAATGACATGAGGGAAGTTGTTCCACTTCTTGGTAAGATTTAATGCTAGCACTATAACCTCCTGGCCAAGAGCTGTCAAGTGAAGTACTGGCATTTTACAGTTTAGGCTGAATGTTAGGAGGAAGTGCTCATGCACATCCAAAAGAGTGCAGGGGTGAGGACTGCCACAATTACCCAAGTCTTAGAGCTGAGGTGCCAGCCTGTGCCAGAGGCAGGATGCTGTTCAGGAAGATCAGAGAGGAGAGCTGAAACAAATATCAGTGCAGAAAAATCCCTGGATTCAAATACAAAGTTTGCTTCTTTCCTTTAAATCTCTGAACCGTCTTTAGGTTATGTATAAGCCATACGTGGATGGTGCTAAAGGGATGAATGTAGAGCAAAAATGTGTTTCCCTGAGCTTTTACCTGAGACTGGACTGAGTGGATGTAAGGGTAAGCACCGTGGGAGCATGACACATCATCCACTTTACTTAGGTCACTGTAGAGGAGAGAGTGTGCACAGGAATTGGGATTGGTTTCTCCTATTGATTCAAGTCCAAGAGCTAACACTACCTCTCATCATAAATGGTGCAGTAGCCATTAAGTTTTAGAGGTAAAATATGAGGCTTACCAATATCTTTTGTGAAGAGTAAACAGGCTTTGTTAGCAATGTATAGGGAAAGTGAACAAAGAAATCCCCAAATGATAGCCCCCACCCTGGTCTCAACATATCTTTTGGGAAGAACATTCTGAAGCCTGAGAACTAAGGCTGAAAAAAAAGGAGACAGTAACCAGGCCTGGTGATTTATTTATCTTTCAGCAGACAGCATTGCTGCTTAGTTGTTTGTTAGTTTGTTTCCCACTACAGAGGATCTTTATTTTAACACAATTACCAATCATTGACATCCAGGCAAATCAATATTACATTTCTGACTCAGGATAATAAAACCCAAACATACACTGTATAAAGAAGCAAATCAAGCTGGTGATGCTTTACTGTTCCCATAGAATCAGCGAGGGTTGGAAGACACCACAAGGATCATCTAGCTCCAACCCCCCTGCCATGAGCATGTCATAACCATGTGCAGTTCTGGAGCCCCCAACACAAGAAGGATGTCATAACTGTGTGCAGTTCTGGAGCCCCCAACACAAGAAGGACATGGAACTGCTGGAGCCAGTCCAGAGGAGAGCCACGAAGATGATCAGAGGGCTGCAGCAGCTCTGCTATGAGGACAGGCTGAGAGAGTTGGGGCTCTGCAGCCTGGAGAAGAGAAGGCTTCGAGGAGACCTTAGAGTGGCTTTGCAGTATCTGAAGGGAGCCTACAGGAAGGCTGGGGAGGGACTATTGACAAGGTCTGGTAATGTCAGGACGAGGGGGAATGGGTTTAAGCTGGAAGAGGGGAGATTTAGACTGGATGTTAGGAGGAAGTTCTTTACAGTGAGGGTGGTGAGACACTGGCACAGGTTGCCCAGGGAGCTTGTGGATGCTTCCTCCCTGGAGGTGTTTAAGGCCAGGCTGGATGAGGCCTTGAGCAACCTGCTCTAGTGGGAGGTGTCCCTGCCTATGGCAGGGGGTTGGAGCTGGATGATCCTTGAGGTCCCTTCCAACCCAAACCATTCTGTGATTCTATGATTCTATGATAACCAGAGTGTACTACTGTGTTGGAAGAGCCATTGTGTGCTGCTGTGTCCACAATGCTAGGGAGACATTTCAAGGAGAACTGGGATTTGGTGCAGCTGTACCACGCATTCACTCAAAGAATTTGGCAGCTTGATGGGAAGACAAAGAAGAAATGCTTCCAGTCAGGATTAATGGAGAGACAGCAGCTTCACTTGGTACAGCTCCTTACAGAAAATTAGCAGTGACAACTCGCTTACGGCTGTGAGACACAGGCTGCTCTCTTCACCTCTGCGCTCTCATTTAATGAAAATTAGTGGCAGTAGGTTGGTCAAATGCCAGCACCACGAGCCAAGACAAGTAGTGCTCAGTGGCTACAGTTCTAGTTGGTTCTCTTTGGGTTTCCTTCTTTTGCAGAGGATGCTGAGCAGCGGTGCAAATGGCTGTGCTGTTTCTTAGGCTCCAGCGCACTGCCTCAGCTCCTTGGCTACCGAGTCCAGTTTTGACAACCCAGGAGAGATTTACCATCACCTTTTCCTTAATGTTAGGTTTCCTTTGCCCTTTTGAGTGCAGAACAGTGACATATTGACTTTGTGTCATTGACAATGTCCCAACATCCCCTTCCCTAAGACAAGAAAACAAGGAGTGACTGACTACCATGTATGTGAAGAACTTGGACATTTGTTTGCTCACTCAACCTCAGATGTTCTTTTCCCAGGCCTCATATTCAAGCCACCATTAGAAATCAGAGCGAAATGCTTTAGCATGGCTGCTGGCTTGGCTGCTTTTCGGGTTCAGAAAAAGCCTCCTATATTCACAGAGCCTTTTCTCTTTTTACTTTTAAATATCTCTCTAGAAACTTGGATTATCTTCCTCAGTGCACAAAAATATGGACGTGCATAACATTTCAGAGCTTCTCTGCAGCACGTTAATCTCAGACTAAAAAACCTCTAGGTCCCAGTCTCATTTTTAATAGGATAGCAAACTAAGAGGATACATGAGGATTATTCTAATCTCACCCTGGAGCTGCCTCCAGCTCTACTGCCTGTTCTGGGACCTATTATTGAATTGCCTTCTCCAGTACTCTAGAAAAGATGTGCTTATCTTGATTTAACAAGTCATGATAGCAAAAGCAAAAGCCTGAGCTGACATGGTTTGGAAGGAATGGATTAGCTAATTGATTGTGAAAATAAAATACTAGGCTGGAGATAAACACTCTTGAGGGCTGTCCCCTCCTTGCTTTCTTTAGTTCCTTGAGAACACTTGTGCACTAGAGGGGAGGGGAGGTATTAAACACAATCAGACACTCCTCCTCCAAAGCACATGCAAAGCACTGCTTGAGGTGAGCTACTGCCTCATCTTGCATCTCTCCTCAAGCATTCCATTGCATGTGCTTTGGAGGAGGTGTAGTGAGGGGATCTAAAGCACAATTCATATAAGGAGCAGATGAGGAAACTGGGATGGTTTAGTCTGGAGAAAAGAGGGCTGAGGAGAGACCATATGGCTCTCTACAGCTACATGAAAGGAGGTTGTAGCAAGGTGGGAGTTAGTCTTATCTTCCAAGTAACAAGTGATAAGAGGAAATGGCCTCAAGTTCTGCCAGAGAATGTTTAGTGTAGATATTAAGGAAAATTTCTTCATCGTGGCACTGAGTGAAAGCACACTGAGGGTGTTGCTGTAGCCAGTACAGAATCCTACTTCCAAACAACCTTCTCCATGGACAAGGAACCGAGGGAGGATTCAGTTGCCCCGGCAAACCTGGCTGAGTCACTCTAAGATTGAAGCACAAGTTTTACCTGTGTGTATAGCTCCCTGCATGATGATTTCTCTGCCTTTCACACTGAAAACAGCTGCATTTTGCTGTGAGGCTCTAGTCTTTAACATGCCTTCAGACTGTTTCCAGAAGACATCACTGAATTTCCCAAGCAGAGAAGTGACTGCTGTCAGCAGCACAGGAAGAGTCGCACAGATGGTTTCCCCTTTCCTCTCCTCCCCTCTCCATCCAATCCCCCTGCCCCAGGACGTAACTGACAAACTCTTGTACACTGCACAAAATGCAAACAGACGCTGGGCTGGTTAAGGACATAGTTCTCTTTATTTGAAAGCTTTCTGTCCACAGATAAAAGGCAGCTGATTAAAAACCCCAAGCAAAAACCATAGAGTATGCAATGTTTGAGGTTTCTTAGTATGTTTATTATTCAGCAAGTCTGAGAAAGGGAATAATTACTGGCTCTGACTTCCCATGATAACAGTGAAGTTTAAGGAAACAATAAACTACAGCAGTAGTAGTCCACACTAAGTATAGAATTAATGTTACCAGGTACAAATACGATGTGAGTGATGACTGTTTGCCTTCTCAAGCGTTCAGTGTCTCACTAAAGTGGTTGCACTTTTACAGAACCCAAAACCACACAGGTTTAACTGAATGAGAATCTCTTCAAGAAACCTTGATAGTGAGAATGAGGGTGGTGTTCTCTGCCCCTGTGATGACTGCTCACTCTCCCTGCTGTTGGGCCCTTGCTGCTGCAAGGACACAGACTTTGTGCTTCAGCCCTGGCTGATCCTGGCTCTAAAGCATTCGCAGGGCCCACCAGTCATTTGCACTGCAGGCACTACTTTGTCGAAGGACAAAACTCCAAACATCCCTCAGTTCCTGGGAGAGGAGGGTCATTGTGCTAGCTTGATCCTAACTGGGCTATTTTGGTGAGAAGGATTAGATTATAGGCTGTCAAAAGGAAACAGTGGTGATGTCTACTTCACTCACAGGCTTGCTGAGATGTATAAAAACAAGAACATAAATATAGATTAGGGAGTTTTCTCTCTGGCTTGGGGCTGCACTTCTCTCTCTAACCTAATTTGCTAACTAATCTGCCTGCTTCCTAATCCCCCTGGCCAATCCTCCAAATTCACCTTGAGCATAAGGCAAAGTCCTGGGTAAGGTAGAGGGGTGGGAGGAAGGTGGAAAGGTGGTTGAGAGCCCCTCCTGGGGACTCTGGCTTCTCAGAGGGTTGTTGTGTTTCTGTGTTACCTTTTAACTTGTATATCTCTGTCTACAGCTGTATTTATTGTAAATATCTGCTTGTATATTGTGCTAAGCTGCAAAGATTCATTCAATTTCCAGATTGGCTGAGTCTAGTCTGGGTGATTTTCTTAAGTGTGGGGGGGTGGGTAACACCCAAACCATCACATCTTTATTTAGAGAGCCTATAATCTAATTCTTCTCACCAGAATATCCCATCTAGGCTCAAACTAGCACAGTCATGTAACCTTAGTGTACCTGCCCTCATCTCTAGGACTGTCCTCACTGTCCCACAGAAATGCTTATTGCTGGAAATCAAGCATCACAGAAGGCCTCTGTAATTAACCCACAAGGAGCTTCTGTAGGCCATAAGGGAGCAGCAATAAGGGAGATAACTATCCTGTCACTGTGCTTTCTTTTCTGTTTACCTGAACTCTGTGAGTTTCCATGGATCTTTTATGCCTGACAGTCATCCCCAGGAGCCAGGCCACATGTACCCAACCACAGTTTCCCAGGATCCTGCGAAGGGGCCAAACATTAGGGTGCTGCAGACTGCCTTGAGCTGAAGAAAAACACCTTGTTCATCTGCCTGGGGAGGGGGGAGAAAGTGCTTTGCTTTAGGAAGATCTCCATTTGAAACTCGGAAATGGGAGACGAGTAGCAGAGTAGATGCAAGGTGAAGATCCAAGAGCCTTTGCTTGCAGCGCAGATGCAAGGTGAAGATCCAAGAGCCTTTGCTTGCAGCGCAGATGCAAGGTGAAGATCCAAGAGCCTTTGCTTGCAGCGCAGATGCAAGGTGAAGATCCAAGAGCCTTTGCTTGCAGCGCAGATGCAAGGTGAAGATCCAAGAGCCTTTGCTTGCAGCGCAGATGCAAGGTGAAGATCCAAGAGCCTTTGCTTGCAGCGCAGATGCAAGGTGAAGATCCAAGAGCCTTTGCTTGCAGCGCAGATGCAAGGTGAAGATCCAAGAGCCTTTGCTTGCAGCGCAGATGCAAGGTGAAGATCCAAGAGCCTCTGCTTGCAGCGCAGACGCAAGGTGAAGATCCAAGAGCCTTTGCTTGCAGCGCAGATGCAAGGTGAAGATCCAAGAGCCTTTGCTTGCAGTGCAGATGCTGGCCCATATATTACACAACGAGCAAAGTCAAACATGTTCTCACGTTGTGAATAACAGGGCTGTAATTCCACCTTAATGATCCGATTACTACAGAAACCACCTGAGCTTTGCTCCTCTCTTTAGACTGCCATATACTTCTGGGTGCAATTATAATGTTCNCCCCCACCTCCATCCTTAAAAACTTATTATTGAGGTAGAAGGTTCAACTAGCATTAAAACACATAGAGAAAATGAACACCATTTTAGCAGGCTAGCAGGCCAGTGACCTCGAAAGCTTGCAAACACCTTTCACAGTGTGGCTATGAAATGAGCAACTGAAGTAGCAGAAACATAATTCTTAAAATGTCAGAAAAAATAGTGTGTGTGTGTATATATACAATATCCTACACTAGTGAGTTGTATGACACTTCTTTCATCAGTATTTTAAACAGAAACTCTTCCTTTGCAACAAATGGCAGGGGCAGAATTCTTTGTGGCATCAGAGATATTAGTATCCAAGTAAAAAGTACATGACAAATTCCTATAAGCATTAACTTCTTTGAACAAGGACCTAAGTATAGGTAATTTATAGTAGCTGGGTTCAGTTAGGCATTGCTTTTATACATGTTTATTGCAAAAAATAATATATATATATATATATATATAAAAAAATACATCTGTATTCTTTCTTCAGTCTGGAAGGAAGATCAAAGCTATAGAGTAATAAACATTACAAGGACACTTAAATGATTTATTGTTTGCACAATATTTAAATATAAGGAACACAAATCACAACCACAGTTTTTTGTTGGTGGTTGGGCAATTTCTTTTTTTTTTTGTTTCTGATGGGTTTGGGTTGTTGGTTGTTGTTGTTATTGTTTTCTTTACAACCCCTGTAATACTACAGCAAGTTTATATTAATATGAAGGGATTTAAAGTACTGCTATAAGGGCTGCTGTCAGTTATCTCCACTTGCTGTTAGTTATTTCCACTTGCTGTTAGTTATTTCCTCTTGCTGTTAAGTTATCTCCACTTGCTGTTAGTTATTTCCACTTGCTGTTAGTTATTTCCACTTGCTGTTATCTCCACTTGCTGTTAGTTATCTCCACTTGCTGTTAGTTATTTCCACTTGCTGTTATCTCCACTTGCTGTTAGTTATCTCCACTTGCTGTTAGTTATCTCCACTTGCTGTTAGTTATTTCCTCTTGCTGTTAGTTATCTCCACTTGCTGTTAGTTATTTCCATTTGCTGTTATCTCCACTTGCTGATAGTTATCTCCACTGTACTCAATACCAAAGAGGAAACAAGCTCCAAATTTCAGTTGAAAGAACCTGGGTTAGCTTGAAGAAGAAGAGGAGGCTTTGAGTTGACCTTATTGTGGCTTTCCAGTATCTGAAGGGGGCCTACAAAAAAGCTGGGGAGGGACTTTTTAGGCTCTCAGGGAGTGACAGGACTAGGGGGAATGGAGCTGAGATGGAGGTGGGGAGATTCAGACTGGATGTGAGGAGGAAGTTGTTGAGCATGAGAGTGGTGAGAGCCTGGAATGGGTTGCCCAGGGAGGTGGTTGCGGCCCCATGCCTGGAGGTGTTTAAGGCCAGGCTGGATGGGTCTGTGGCCAGCCTGATCTAGGGTAGGGTGTCCCTGCCCATGGCAGGGGAGCTGGAACTAGATGATCCTTGTGGTCTCTTCCAACTCTGACTGGTTCTATGAATTTCATCCTATGGATGAAACTGTTGGCAGCAATATGAAAATACATTCGGTGTCAGGAAGCTGCTGAAGCCAAAGGGGAAAAAAAACAGTTATTATTCTTACAGCTCTTTTCCAAGAAATTCTAGATGTTCCAGCTTTAGCACTACATTTTAACACTGGCAGCAGTCAGGGGGGTGGGATCCATGAGTAAGGAAGACAGATACTGTTTACAAATCTTCAAGGAGAACATGTAACTGACATCAAAGGCAACTTCCCAGGCTGGGTTGAAATGTATCAATTTGTAATCTACACATTTACAGGGGCTGCTCTGCTCTGAAAGCTGTTTCCCAATCTGTGCCAAAACATGTGAGGCTGTGTAGAATACTTCTGATGATAGACCTCCAGGCTCTGTTTCTCCATAATTGATTTAGTTATTAGTTATGCAGGGAGAGAAGAGATCCCTGAGGCTTGGTAAAAGAGTATTCAGTTACTAAAAGCAGCCCTTGGTGAATTAATATCATCCTACCAGCTCTTTCTACTCATTATTCCTTCAAATCTTGTTTTCTTGGACACCAGCTGTCACAGAGAAAGTCTCCTGCCATTTATTCTCCTGCCTCCTTGGCTGGCTGAAGTTGGACCAGCACGGTCTGGAGCGCCTCCTTCACTCCCTGGATCTCCCTCTGCAGACACTGTGCAAGCTTTATTAAGGAATAAATCCATAGGTGATTGTCAGCCCCTTTCTTCTTTCCAAGCTATTAAATAAATTCTTGTTCTGCTGCTCACAACAGATGGTCATGGCTATCTAATTGTAGCTTCAAGTCCTTCCAAATTGTTGGGATTAAACAGGAATACATTTCTCACACTTGCTTTCAAAGAAAAAAAACCCAGCAAAGTGAAGCTCTCACGTAGCATTATTTAGCACTTTAAAAAGGAGAGGGAATGTGGGATACTGTTCTCACAGGAAGAAAGGAGATGAAGAAATTCTACCAGTGGCAGTGATAGCTCCAAGTTCCCTGCAGGACAAAGAGTGGATTTTCAAGTCAGAGGCACAGAGCTGGATGGATCACACTCCAGGTAAAGGCAACAGGGACAGCAGGAGCAGTCTGAATCATAAACCAGAGGACCACACTTGTGTGACATCAGCAAGCTCAGCAATGTGTGCTATGCAGGCAAGCTTGGAATCTAGGTGAGCAGCAAAGGTAGCTTATAGCAGGTAAAGCATTTGCACTCCACTTACCTTCAGACGGCTTTAATCTTTGCTACAGCGGCAGCACAGAAATCACAGATGCAAAGCTGTATGGGGCTCTACCGTGAATGCTCTGAGCAAGTTGAAAAGCAAAGGGATTAGCAGTAGCAAAGTTGTGCTGTTGTACATCAAGAAGAAACAGCATCTGAAGATTCCTTAGAAATACTTCATTTGGTTTGAGATGTCCACATTATATTTGGCATGGTGTAGTTCAGGTTTTCTCCAAGGCAGCACTCAGAAATAAAATTATGGGTAATGGCTCAGCCTCTCAACAGATCTTTCACTATACTTTCTTCCTAGCTCCACGATGACAGAGTAAAGGTGTGTGGTGGTGACAAAGAGACAAGGGCTGCAGCAGTGACCAGACTGGCAGATGAAGGTATGACATGCACATAGATTGAGGCAGCTGCTGAGACATGCATGTTTTTAGGCAAGTGTGCTTCCTAGGCACTACACCTTTTTGTTCTGATGGCTAATCTCTCCTGGGAGCAAGCAGAGTTTGTACTAGCAATACCTCAGCTTTTCTCATGATAATCTTTGTACTCTACCTTCGTACTCTTCAGAGAGATACTTGCAGGAATCCCATGGGCTAAGGCTCTAGAGGGTAAAAAGGAACCCAAGATAGTTGGTCAGTTTTTAAATGCCACTTCCTTCAAGCCCAAGATAGGTGTGTTCCCTTGAGTAAAAAATTGGGTAGACACGGTAACAGTCCTGCATGGATGAGCAAGGAGCTGCTGAAGACAATCTCAGGGAAGAAAGGAGCTCACAGTTCATGTAGGAAGTGGCTTGTCACTTGGGAGAGCTATAGAAAAGTTGTCAGGGCATGTAGGAGGGCAACAAGGAAAGCCAAAGCCCTCTTGGAAATAAAACTGGCAAAGGAAGTTAAACAGAACAAGAAGGGCTTCTTCAAATGTATCAGTAGTAAAAGGAAGAACAGGGAAGGTGTTGGGGCACTGCTGAGTGAGAAGGCAGCACTGAGAAATGAGGATGCAGAGAAGACAGACTTCTTAAATACCTTTGTTGCTTCAGTCTTTAATCCCAAGACTGAACTCCTCTATGTGCTCCAGATAAAGGAGATGAAACCTGGAAGAGGGAAGACTCTCCACCAGTAAATGAGGACTGGATTAGGAATCAGCTAAACAAATTGAATATACACAAGTCCATGTGCCCTGATGAGATACACCTGAGAGCACTGAGAGAACTGCTTGATGTTGCTGCTCTGCCACTCCATCATTTTTGCTAAATTGTGGCTAACAGGAGAGTTGCCTGAGGACTGGAGGAAAGCCAGTGCCAAAGAAAGAGGTTCCAGGAACCTAGACCAGTCAGCCTCACCTCCATTCCTGCAAAAATGACTGAGTGGCTCCTTCTGGAGGTCATCTCTAGGGACTTTGAGGAGAAGAAGGTTATCAGTAGTCAGCATGGATTTACCATGGGGTAATTGTGCTTGACTAATGTGATAGCATTCTATGATCTCACAATTGAATGGGTAGATGCAGGGAGAACAGTGGATGTAGTCTACCTTGATCTTATCAAGGCTGTTGATACTGTCTCCCATAACATCCTTGTCGGCAAGCTCAGGAAGCATGGGATAGAAGAGCAGACAGTGAGATGGATTAGGAACTGGTTGCACAACAGAGAGCAAAGAGTGATGATCAGTGGTGCCAAGTCCAGCTGGAGAGCTGCAGCTAGTGGAGTCCCCCAGGGATCAGTGCTGGGTCCAGCCCTGTTGAGCATCTTTATCAATGACAATGATGGGGGGACAGAGAGTCTGCTCAGCAAGTTTGCTGAGGGAGGCTTGGCTGATACACCTGGACACTGTGTAGCTATTCAGTGAGACTTGGACAGATTGGAGAGCTGGACAAAGAGGAATCATTACTGAGGTTCAACAAGGACAAGTGCAGAGTCCTGCACTCGGGGAGGAACAATAAATTGCACCAGCACAGGTTGGGAGGTGATCTGCTGGAAAGCAGCCCTGTGGAGAGAGACCTTGGGGTCCTGGTGGACATGTCATCAGTAGGACAGCAATGTGCCCTTCTGGCCAAGAAGGCCAATGGGATCCTGGGGTGTATTAAGTAGACTGTGTCCAGCAGATCGAGGGAGGTTCTTATCCTCCTCCTCTACCCTGCCTTGGTGAGACCTCACCTGGAATATTGTGTTCAGTTTTGGGCTCCCCAGTTCAGGAGGGACAGAGATCTACTTGAAAGAGTCCAACAGAGGGCTACAAAGATGATTAAGGGGCTGGAGCACTGACCTGTGAGGAGAGGCTGAGGGACCTGGGGCTATCTGACCTGGTAAAGAGAAGACTTAGAGGGGATCTAATCAATGTTTATGAATATATATGAGGGCTGAGTGTCAAGACAGAGGGGACAAACTCTTCTGAGTTGTACCCTGTGATAGGACAAGGGGTAATGGATAAAAACTACAGCACAGGAAGTTCCATCTCAACATGAAGAAGAACTTCTTTACTGTAAGGGTCACTGGAACAGGCTCCCCAGAGAGGTTGCGAAGATTCCTTCTCTGGAGACTTTCAAGATCTGTCTGGATGTGTTCCTGTGCAACCTGCACTAAACTCTATTCTGGCACGGGGGTTGGACTCAGTGATCTGTGGAGGTCCCTTCCAACCCCTAACATCCTCTAATCCTGTGACCTCATGCCAATGAGACCATCCAGTGCAAGGACTAAGTGTAGTTCAGTAAGACAACCAACCTGATCCAGCATAGGGTGTCCCTGCCCATGGCAGGGAGGTTGGAACTAGATGATCTTTGTGGTCCCTTCCAACCCTGACTGGTTCTATAATTCTATGAACCTTCTCTTCTGTAGCTTAGACTAGGTGGAGAGCAAAGCAAGCATGAGAAAAGTTAGAGCCTGCTGAAGCCCTAAAGCAAGGACCAAGTCTATGCCAACAACCCTAGGGCCCACCCACACTAAGGCTTCCTATACAGGTACAGATGAAGGGCAAGGACCCCAATAGGCTAACCCAAGTGGGTCAAAGGAGAAAGAAGTAAGTTAATTTCTAGCATTAAGTCATCAAATGATCTCTGAGAGAGCCAGAAACTCACTTCAGGGGAAATGAAAGAGGCTGACAGTGGAACAACTCAATTTAAAAACTCCAGCACACAGGAAGGATAATGCACAAGGACAGGCTTTAGCCTTTACAGAGCTCATCCATTATGAAATGCTGTTTTACTCGACCCTGATGTCAATGAAATGTCAGGAAAAACAAAAAGACAGCCTCAGGTTATGTGACTGTAAAAAGGGAGCTGCTACTTCTGAAAAACTGCAGTGAGGGAGGACCATGGGAAAGCTACACAAATCACCACTCTTTAAAGCACAGTTATGCCTTTGAAAAGCTTTTTGGCAGCTTTTGATTCTACCACTTCCTCAAAAGTTCACCTGTGTATATTTACATACATTTACTGTGGTGTTAAAATGCTTACCAGGCATATCCATGCATAGTTGTAATTTCTGGACAGCTCTATTAATCATAGAATCAACCAGGTTGGAAGAGACCTCCAAGATCAGGCCAACCTAGCACTCAGCCCTGTCCAATCAACCAGACCATGGCACTAAGTGCCCCATCCAGGCTTTTCCTGAACACCTCCAGGGACAGCGACTCCACCACCTCCCTGGGCAGCCCATTCCAATGCCAATCACTCTGCCAACAACTTCCTCCTAACATCCAGCCTAGACCTCCCCCGGCACAACTTGAGGCTGTGTCCCCTTGTTCTGTAGCTGCCTGTCTGGCAGAAGAGCCCAACCCCACCTGGCTACAGCCTCCCTTCAGGTAGTTGTAGACAGCAATGAGGTCTGCCCTGAGCCTCCTCTTCTGCAGGCTAAACACCCCCAGCTCCCTCAGCCTCTCCTCACAGGGCTGTGTTCCAGGCCCCTCACCAGCTTTGTTGCTCTTCTCTGGACACGTTCCAGTATCTCAACATCTCTCTTGAATTGAGGAGCCCAGAACTGGACACAGTACTCAAGGTGTGGCCTGACCAGTGCTGAGTACAGGGGCAGAATAACCTCCCTTGTCCTGCTGGCCATACTGTTCCTCATACAGGCCAGGATGCCATTGGCTCTCTTGGCCACCTGGGCACACTGCTGGCTTATCTTCAGCTACTACCCACCAGTACTCCCAGGTCCCTTTCTTCCTGGCTGCTCTCAGCCACTCTGTCCCCAGCCTGTAGTGCTGCTTGGGATTGTTGTGGCCAAAGTGCAGAACCCTGCACTTGCCTTGTTAAATCTCAAATGTTAAATCTCAGATGGACTCTCTCTCTGATTACAAGTAATGGCAGTAGACAGAAAACTTTGCCTTTTCTACAGTCTCAAAGTACTGCACAAGGACAAATTAAGTATGCTTTGCATCTTCTCTAAGGTAAGAAACATTATTATCCTCTTATAAACGGTCTGGATTGTCCACTCCTCTGCAATTTAATCATGAGGCTCTGCTGAAAATGTAATTGGTAAACCAGAAATTCTTCAGTTTATGAACACCATGAAGCCTCTGAAATTTAATTACTTCTGAGGCACAGTCTCTGACTACATGCTGCTATTTGTAATATCCCAAGCAATTACAAAACTCTTCTCAGGTGAAGAGAAGAAGCAACATTGAAAAAAACCTTTGAGCATGATGACAGAGTTTGTGATTTACAAGGAGGTGAAATCTAGATTAATTACTGTAGACTTACTTCATTAAACTTACTTTCATTTCTTACTCCACTACTGTAAAATTCATCACAGAATCAGCCAGGTTGGAAAAGACCTTCAAGACCATGGAGTCCAACCAATCTCCTAACACCTTCTAATTAACTAAACCATGGCACTGCCTCATCCAGCTTCCTTTCAAACACCTCCAGGGATGGTGACTCTGCCACCTCCCCAGGCAGCCCATTCCAATGGGCAATCACTCTTTTTGTTCCTCCTAACATCCAGACTAAACCTGCCCTGATGCAGCTTGAGACTGTGTCCTCTTGTTCTATCACCGGCTGCCTGGGGAACAGACCAACCCCCACCTGGCTACAACCTCCTTTCAGGTAGTTGTAGACAGCAATGAGGTCTCCCCTGAGCCTCCTCTTCTCCAGAACCCAAATTACTGTGGATTCTCCAAATGTCTTGCAGGTTCACCTAAGGAGGACATTCCTCAGTAAGGCACAGTCAGGGCTAAATTCTCTCCCTGTGACATCCAGCCTACAGTTCCCCTGGCACAACTTGAGGCTGTGTCCCCTTGTCCTGTTGCTGGTTGTCTGGGAGAAGAGACCAACCCCCACCTGGCTACAACCTCCCTTCAGGTAGTTGTAGACAGCAATGAGGTCTGCCCTGAGCCTCCTCTTCTCTGGGCTAAACAACCCCAGCTGCCTCAGCTGCTCCTTGCAGGGCTGTGCTCCAGCCCACTCACCATCCCTGTTGCCCTTCTCTAGACACATTCAAGCATCTCAGAACTGGTTACAGTACTCAAGGTGTGGCCTAACCAGCACTAAGTGCAGGGGCAAAATGACTTTCCTGGTCCTGCTGGTCACACTATTCCTGATGCAGGCCAGGATGCCATTGGCCTTCTTGGCCACCTGGGCACACTGCTGGCTCACATTCAGTCAGCTGTCAGCCAGTATCAATGTATCTCCTGCTCTCTCACACAAACGCTCAGGGAAAAGAGACAAACCAGTTACATTCCTGTAGAAAAAGGTTAGAAACTCAGAGTATATTGTAAGACAAAAGGCCCTGGAAGGACAGTCAAAGACCACCACAAAACTGAGGTGTAAGGGTCTCAGGTGTAAGGGATTTTGGGGAATAGCAGAAATTTTGAACATCTGAATTAAAAATTGAGTCTTGGAAACCAGAACAAATCTGAAAGAGTTGTTTGGGTTTTTTTACCTCGTTAACTGTTCTAATTGTTTCTAATAGTTATTACAGTGTCTTCTTCCTCCAAGAAGCTC
This sequence comes from Tricholaema leucomelas, assembly GCA_013400475.1. Taxonomy (NCBI): domain Eukaryota; kingdom Metazoa; phylum Chordata; class Aves; order Piciformes; family Lybiidae; genus Tricholaema lacrymosa; species Tricholaema leucomelas. The sequence continues at coordinate 3,692 of WAAF01010259.1, read as the reverse complement.
AGCTAGATGTCCTACTACATAGCTGCATGCATCTCCTAATCCCAGGAACCACTACACACAGAGGAACCAGCCACCTAGAAAGTAGCTCTGCAGAAACTTTTGATGTCATGGTGAACAGTGAACTGAATTTGAGCCAGCATTGTGTCTTGGGGCAGAGGTGGCCAACAGAGTAAGGAAACTGTTGCCAGCAGGTAGAGGGAGCTGATCTCTCTGCTCTACTCTGCCCTGGTGAGGGCCCTTCTGGAGTCCAGGGTCCACTTTTGGGCTTCACAGTATGTCAAAGATAGGGACTTACTATGGTGAGGCCAGCACAGGGCTGGTTTAGTGGACCAGAGCATCTGTCATCTACGGAGATGTTGAGACAGCTGGGCCTGTTTAACCTGGAGAAGAGAAGGCTCAGGGGCATCTTACCCTATACATTTCTGAAGGGTGGGGATGAAGAAGAAGGAGCCAGACTCTTCTTGCTAGTGTCCACTGACAGAACAAGAAGCAACAGGCAGCAATTCTAAACCAGGAAACTGAATCTGAATAGGAGAAAATGATTTGTTTTTACTGTGACAGGTATCAAACTGTGGAACATGTTGCACAGAGAGCTGGTGTAGTCTCCATCCTCAGAGATAATAAACACCTGACTGGATATGATCTTGGGCAACCTGCTCTAGATGACCCTACTTGAGCATGAGTCAGACCAGATGATCTCAAGAGGTCACTTCCAATTAAATGATTTTGAGATTGTGCAGTCTATGTGACAAAGGATGAGAGAAGAGGAAAGACAATTCAACATTTATTTGGAATGACCTGAGCTTTGACCTTTTTGAAGTGCATGCTTGGGAGTGAAGACAAGACACTGAGCAAGTCCCTGCTGCTCTTATATGAGGCCTCTGTGATGTCTCTCAACAAAGAGAGCAAAGTAGGATGAGGGAGGTTATTCTGCCCCTGGACTCAACACTGGTCAGGCCATACCTTGAGTCCTGTGTCCAGTTCTGGGCTCCTCAATTGAAGAGAGATGTTGAGGTGCTGGAACGTGTCCAGAGAAGGGCAGCAAAGCTGGTGAGGGGCCTGGAACACAAACCCTATGAGGAGAGGCTGAGGGAGCTGGGGGTGTGCAGCCTGCAGAAGAGGAGGCTCAGGGGTGACCTCATTGCTGTCTACAACTACCTGAAGGGAGGCTGTAACTAGGTGGGGGTTGGTCTCTTCTCCCAGGCACTCAGCAACAGAAGAAGGGGACACAGTCTCAAGTTGTGCCAGGGGAGGTCTAGGCTGGATGTTAGGAGGAAGTTGTTGGCAGAGAGAGTGATTGGCATTGGAATGGACTGCCCAGGGAGGTGGTGGAGTCACCGTCCCTGGGGGTGTTCAGGAAAAGCCTGGCTGAGGCACTTAGTGCCATGGTCTGGTTGACTGGATAGGGCTGGGTGCTAGGTTGGACTGGATGATCTTGGAGGTCTCTTCCAACCTGGTTGATTCTATTCTATTCTATTCTATTCTATTCTATTCTATTCTACTCTAAAATGTCCATGATTTCTCCTTACAAAATACAAGAGGTGTTTAAAGGATTGAAATCAGATTAGGAAGTTTCCATTTCGCCCCTCCATTACTGTCTCACTGCTTCGCACCCATGGATCTGTTTCTACAAACTAACAGAATACCCCTCCCACATCAGACCCAAAATAGTCTTCAATGTTTTAAGAAATGGATCACTTCAGTGGTCTGGATATCAGCTGTCTCCAAATCAGCAGAAGATAGAAGCAGCAGCAGCACAGGGGTGAAGCTATACTGATCTACCTCCAATGCAGCATGACCAGAGGTAAAACTACAATGTGATGCATTCTGGAAGGACTCACTCTCCTGTCATCAAAGATAAAATCAAAGATTGTGTCCTCTTGTTCTATCACTGTATGCCTGGAGAACAGATCAACCCCCACCTGGCTACAACCTCCTTTCAGGTAGTTGTAGACAGCAATGAGGTCTGCCCTGAGCTTCCTCTTCTCTGGAACCCAAATTACTGTGGGTTCTCCAAATGTCTTGCAGGGCCACCTAAGGAGGACATTCCTCAATAAGGCATGGTCAGGGCTAAATTCTCTCCTTGTGATTCTGTCAAAAGTCTACCCTGGCATAAAGCCAAGATTCACATGAGAGCCTGCTGTATGATACAGGTGAAGGGTTAGCAAACTGACCTGCAGTGACTAATGAATGCTTAGGTACAAAACTCTGTTTTCAAAACAACTGCTTAAAACACCCATTTTAGGGCAAGGAATAGAAATGGCTTCTCTAATAATAGTTCAGCCAGTGCTCCTTCTAATAAAAGCATTTTCACTAAGAGGAACCATTACATGCATTTCAGATTGTCTATCAAAATGTAACTGCTAATTAAGAACAAAAAATGACTGTGAAATTGCAATATAGACTCCATCTAATTTTAGTTGGAATCCCAGGCCTTTGCTGTCAGGAAAGTAACACCTCTCATTAGTTCTGTAGACACCAGAATGAGTCACCTCTCATCCTTTGGTTTTTCCAGTTAATGATGTAGACTGTTTTCATACACTTGCCAACAATTAAGCATAACTGAACATTTTGCAAGCTTATTTGGTTCCCCTCCATACAATTTAGCAAACGTTTGAGTGCTACTGAGGAGCTCTTCCTCCCGCTCTATTCTTTCATGCTTCTTTCATTAAGTTTGCAGATGACACCAAGCTAGGAGCAGGTGTTGATCTGTTGGAAGGTAGGAGAGCCCTGCAGAGGGACCTGGACAGGCTGGATGGGTGGGCAGAGGCCAATGGGATGAGATTTAACAAGGCCAAGTGCAGGGTTCTGCACTTTGGCCACAACAACCCCAAGCAACGCTACAGGCTGGGGACAGA